>JAAXCT010000803.1:0-326554 GCA_012490785.1 Eragrostis nindensis
CAGGATCTTGTTGACCCCACAAGTCGGCGGAGGATAGTGTATTATCACCATCACTAGCTTGATCGCCTCTTTAAAGGCGGAAAAAGCAGTATGATTAGTTCATGGGACAACAAAAAAAGGTATTGATATATTCCTCATGATTTTCTTGGAAATTATTTAGTAGTTTTTTAGCTATCACTTAAATAATCGGATCGTTTATTTACTTGAGTTTAGTTGCGCCGTACCTCTTTTATCTGAAAAGAACTTTTGAAAAGGTTCATCTCAAAGATCGGCCTTACATCTATATGATCTATACTTCTACAGATAAGTTAATTCATTTTGCTATACTTCTACAGATAAATTAATTCGTTCTGCTAAAGATCTATTGCACTTCATGGGCTTTTCAGAAGCGCATCTTACAGGTATGAATGGAGTAGTAAGTTAGTAGAAGCATCTTTTTAAGCAGAAATAATCAGTGGAATACTAACATAGTTGGTATTTCCCCCAAAAAAGTAGATTTTTGGGAATAACCCCTTATATGCTATTGTGATAAATTTTGAATCCGTGATCTGCAACGGAGCAAAGAGCATATCAATCACATTTTCATGTCCAACTGTGAAACAACCATCGATTTAAGATTTTACGATTTTACCAAAGATTTTCAAAAGCTATGGGGATCTTGCAAAATAGTTTTGCGATTTATCACAGATTTTTTGAAAATATGTGGTGATCTTGTAAAATTTGAAAACAATCTATAGTGATCTTGCAAAATCTAAAAATCGATGTGTGTCTCACAATTGGAGTTCAAATTTGTAGCCAAAATACTATTGTCCCATCTGCAACCGTAAAGTCAGAGATGTCACTTTTAATGCCATTGCGTTAAATGTTAAATTCCTTATAATTTTGTGATTCATAATCCCTTATATGCCAGTGAAAATGACATGGAGGGATTGAAATTATGAGTTGGTATGGAAGTGGAAGGGGTACAAGTTTAACAATAACAGATCATGTTCTATACTAATAGCATAGTATTCGCAAATTATAGGTTCTTCTTTCCATCGGCACAACAGGGTCCTTGTGCTTTATTACTAATAAAAGTTGTTGAAGAGATGAGATATAATCAAGGTCTATCCTTTTTCTCATAGGTTAAATCAATCGTCACAAGACAAATTAAGCTATTGAGAAAATGGAACTTCTATTTGAGAAAAGTAAATGCTTGTTAGAGTGCACAGCAATGCTAGCTATACCCAAGAGCCCAAGCCGCCAACAAAGGTCACAATTTTTCTGGAAACGGGTGGAGCCATGAAGAATAACTGAAAACCATGATGTTCCTACGTGGCAATTAATCTAGTCAGCAAAAGTAGATCCACATATTGGGTATTCTGGGGCCTACAATCAAACGTTACTTGTCATTGATTTCTTATGCCCGCCAATAACACGTGACGCATACTATGCAGCACTCCGTGGGTCCACTTGTCAGGTATTCCGGCAATTGTAGCAACGTTATTCGTCTTTGATTTTCTTATGCCCATGAATAATGCCAAGTGGCACACTTAGAAGCACTATGTGGCCCACTTGTCAGGTATTCAAACGTTATGATTCTTGTGCCCGAGAATAATGCCATGTGCCATCCTTCTCAGCGCATTATGGGCCCACCTAGCAGGATAGTAGAACATTGATGAAACTCTTTGGGAGTGTTTGGTTTATCGTCGCCGCTGGCCACGCCTAATCTACAGTGGCGCTGCAAAAACCTGCACATGCTTGGTTTCTATGAAAGATTCGGCGCGTCATGCTACAGACAACGTGCTTCTTCGCATTTTCTCGGTAAGGTGGTGGCGCCCAAACTGATGCATGTATTCTCTGTTGGTCTGAGAAAGTCTCTTCATTTCCTCATAAGCCCCTCCTTTCTCTGCTGATTCTAGACACCAAACCTTTGGCGATGCCTACACTGCACGTGGCAAGGCGAAGCTGCCAAGCAGCCTCTTAGTATCATCACACATCATGGGCCAAATCTTCCTAGGTCTGAACTGATCATCTCTTTATCGGGCTCGAATCCTGTCTTCAAACGTATTCCATGTCATGCATCCATGTCATGCTACCCACCTTTCTATTTAGTGCGGCTCACTTGTCGGTGAGTGGAAATAGTGATTCCGGTACTAGACATGAAAATTTGTGGCAGCGACAAGCCGCGTTACTAGAAAACTTGCTTTGGACGCTTCGCCGAGATGTAAGGGGCAGCCGAAAAAATTGTTTTGGCGGCAGTAGCGCTCTGGCCACCAGCCAAATTTGTGATGAACCACAAGGTACCCTCGAAGAAGATAGATGTGTCCGCGATGAGTGCATCTCGGCGGAGGCTTACCGCTAGCAAACGGCTGATCCCACGAAGGTATGGAATGTCCTCTACTAGCTAATGAATTAGGTGCTTCAAAATATATTAAATCGTCTTACAGAGAGTTCTAATAAACACCATGTAGTAGTATTCAGCTAAAATATTCTTTTTTTTCTTTGTATGTAACTTACTACTTAATCTTTCAGAGTTGTTGATACAACGGTTTTCTACTTCTCACGGTTTTATATATTCGCCTCTGATTCAAAATAAAAGTTACATAACATTACTAATAAACACCATGTATTGGTATTTTTTGTACATGTTTTGTGGACAATAAATTTGAAAACTCATCTATACATCTATGAGAATAAAGACATTTTGAGATAAAACCTTAATAAATATTGCAACTGTTCTGTACGTGAGGCATTTTTTAGCAGGAATTTAATAGAAATGTATTAAAGTATATCAATTATGAAAATAGAGAAGAAAGAAATACAAAAGTAGCTATAGTTTAGACAATATAGCTACTTGTTGGTTATGTATGCACGTAGGAGCCAAATTATTAGATTCCTTCAAAGGCTCGGAAGCCCTTTTTTTGGCAGTGCAGAAGCCAGATTGTTTTGATGGCCCGTACCAGAAACAATCTAGAGCATACGGCATCCCTTTTGCCCGTGCTAGGTTACTGCGTCCACAAAACACTCAAGACGTCACAACCACATTATTCGGAAGCTTGCTGGGCATTAGCTAGCTAGGACAGATAGGGATGCACAAATCATCTACATCATCCTGCACTTTCTCCTTGGTAACTCTCTAGAAGAATCCGTTATCATTGTACATGAACAAAGCAGCAATGGGTTTCTATTGCTCTCTGTTCTATAGTATTATTTATCATTCTAGGTTAGTCACAGAAACTAAAAAGAGACGAGAAAATAGTTTTGCATGTAATCGAGGAACATTGAAGATGAGAGAGATAAAGAATTGCATGGGGAGTGAGAATGATAAGTAATGTAAGAAAACTTTTGACCTCCGCAAAGACAAGTAATATGAAATGGAAGGAGTAATAACTTCTATCCCGGTGCACGTAGCTCCCATTTGTGCAGGATCCGGGAAAAGAATAATTAACTTAATTCTATCATTCCCAACCAAAGTTTGAAGAATGCAAATTCTCGAGGCTCTCAACAAAAGCATCCAAAACAGCATTAAGAACCTTCGAAGTTTGCATGAACCTTGGGTTGTGCTTCCACCCTAGGTGTTTGCATGAATCTATTAGTCCGTGACGCCTTACACACACACCGCCCTTCCGTCATCAAGTTTTTTTTTTCTTCAACACATCTATAGATTATCTCACCCGGTAAACCCATAATCTAAACGACTGTATTAGCAAGTCCAAAGTGTTGCCAAAAGAATTAATAAAAAAAGATTTGGCACATGATTAAAAAAATGTATATAAGGTGCACCTTTATCAAGTCCAATTCGGAGCAAAGAATGCTTAAGAATGCCTACACTGGATGTTTCTTGTGTGAAAACCTGAGCTGGTGAATAGTGATGTCAGTGTAGGACTAGAGCGGGGAAGGAAACAATGATTATAATGAGTGCCGTGCCGACATTTAACATATTAATGTCATGGGTAACATGATGGGTTCTCAGGTATAGAGCATCATGACCACCAGATCATTGCAGAGAAAAGGACTGATAAACTCTGTCTTATTGACAATTACAAAAGTAACAGAACGTTGTTAAAAGACATTTTTTTCAAGCGCTGTAAGATGCTACAAGTTGCAGGCCACTGAGATCTCACCGCTGCCTGCTGGGTGCATTTCCAGTCACCAAGTAAGAAGTAACTCTCGTGGAGGATCCACTGGTCGTGCTGGACCAGTTTCTATAGGTCGTCTTGTTCTTTTACAATAAGGCGGTTCAAAATTAAAATTTAACAGTACAATGTCAATGGACATATCCAAAATGGCAATTAATGCCTAACAACGTAATGTGAAACTTAGGGGGTGTTCGTTTCTTTGGCAAAAATTTTAGTCCTGTCACATCAAAGAGAATCTTGCTATTTAAAAATATTAAATAAAGTCTAATTACAAAACTAATTGCAGAACTCTGGGCTAATTCGCGAGACGAATCTAATAGTATCCATGTCATCACAACATAAAAATTCAAGTAACTTTACATTTAAATAGTAATACCAATCTCTATATATTAGAATCAAATATCACTCGTAAGAAGCTGTATTCAAGAATGCAGAGTCAATAGACGCCACAATAGTTCTTCAAAACATACAAAAAAAATAGAACAAAAGGAAAAAATGCAAAACACCACAGAAAAGGTCACTTTATTGGTGATGTACATAGGCTTTTTTTTTTGCGAGTAGGATGTACATAGCCTTGACCTAGGTATGGACCAAGCCCACTCCCTGCCCGGTTCAGTCGAGCCGCCATTTAAATGGGCTTAATATAATGCTTCTTATATAGGATTATAAGCTATATGCGCAGACAACAAGAATATGTGTTATCACTAGATCATATGGACGGTTATGTATGTCAGAGAACACTATCCAAAAAGCAGTGTGAAGATATTTCACAGAAGTCTACCAGCCCTCCAGCCAAATGGTGCCTATCTACTCACATATTGAGCTAGACATGCACAACCGTCCACTACGCTGCAGTAGACTGCATATAGGCAAACCCTCTGCCTGCCGAAGATATTAGCATTGCCAAAGAAGATTCCTTCTCATGGGAAAGAGATTCTACGTACAGCAAACCCTATGATAAAAAGTTCGCATCGCAAGCAGCATTCAGTTCCAAAGATCAGGCACTACAGCACACTATGTCCCGATGGAAACATGGGGGAAAGGGTGAGGCTTATGATTGACTGCCTATACATGGAACTGCCCATACACGGGGAAGAGGAGCCGCTGCAAAGCCAGCTTCATTTGCAATAGTGCTTGCTTTCCACAGTGGTAGTGGGAGGCACTACCAGCCTCATCACCTCCACCAGCAGCAGCACTACTGGGAGGGGATATTCCAAGTCACTATGGCCCGGCTGGGCTACCTCTGATCGTGCTGTCGGAGATCAACACCGATGAGGGCAGGCCAAACATCGACAGTGATCGATACGGCATTGTGGATTCCTCCTGTTTGATGTTGTCCCCCTCCCATCTGGCTAGATGGCAAAGAGTTTGCAATTCGCCGTCCTCCACTAGTCCCTCCCTCACTTCTTCGTGCACACTTGATGTGTAGATGGAAAAGGGGTTTTGATGGTTGCCAATATATCTGTCCTAGGTAAAAGTGGTTGAAAGTGGGTGGTTGTAGGATTGGGCATAGACCAGCGTAGGCCATGATGTACTGATGATGGGTAAGTTGGTGATCGGATTACTTCTGACCTGGAGAAAACAACTGAATATATGCGATAACTGATTACATGTCTGAAATGCTCACCGTGCCGTAGGAAGCTGCAGATTGGTCTAGGAAGTTAAAGCCGATTCCCTGCTTATTTTTTATTTTCTACGGGTATCAGATCACACAAGAATTTTGCCATGAAAAGTGTTAAGGCTTTCAGCCAGTAGAATATATGTTGTTTAATTTAATACATGCAGCAGGAGACCTGATATTGTTGCCTATTGCTGCAGTTTGACAGCATATCCTCAGAATTTTGTTTCCATAGGCAGTCAAGAAAACTATTGTAAAAAGGTGTTTTGAGTTTGGTATCACAATTAGAGATACAGAGCAACTAACCAACAATGAAAATAAAAATCCAAAATTACTGATGTTGATTTTCGCCAAGAACAAATAGGTTTTTTCAGTTTTCATATGAGATACACGTAGTATCATTTGCTAGACAGCCCTTGTAATATCAATGTTCGCGTGATATGAAGCAGTTCGCCTATTATTTGATAAAAGGCAGGTGTTCCTTTCTCTTGTCATGAAGATATCAGACATGTCGTCATTCTGCTTAATTACATATATTTCTATAAAAACCAGAGAAATTATTGCTTGTGCTGATTTGTCACGGAAATCAAAAGAGGGTTTTAAATTATGGTTTCGGAAGTAGTATATGCGCTCATATCAATGTTCCAACTGATGGTTAGAATTTAGACGGCTTGTTTCTGAAATTCTTCATTAAGGAACTATAGTTCTGTTTGAGCCAAAGAAAGATGCAGATGCTGCTGTCTATTAAACAACGGGATTACTGATCCCTCCGACTTCTGATTTAATTTCTTGAATACTGAATTTGAAAGTTCTGTCCATCTGTACCCTCTGTACATCCAATCAACTCCTTCCAGCCACAGCATTCTCGGAAACAGCACCTAACAAATGTCATCTTCGATATGATTTATTCCCCATCTCTTTTCCGAAGCAATGTACCCTGTGCATTACAAGTTTGTCGCTGTCTTTGTGACACTTGGAAAAATGTGTACGACGGGTTGTGCTAATGGAACTGGCTTGGACAGTAATGAAAGATATGTTCCCTGACTGGGTTTACAACCTGTATCCAAGCCAGTGCTGTCGATCAATCAGAGGAATGTGGAATTTTTGGCCCTCTACGTTTCCTTCTCTGTTTTCACTTCCTTTTTTATCTGGGCATCCTGTCTCATGCTCTCTGGAAAATATATAAATGAGTATAATAGAACTGACAAACACTGCAAGCGTGCATTTCAGGTTGGGGCCAATGTATGACTTGTTGTGTCCTCTTTGTTGGAATGCACTGGAAACCTCTCTGTTTGGTTGCTTGAACGCTTAGCTGGCTCTGATCGGAAGGTAGGAATTTCGTCAGGATTTGACTGTCATCTTCCGCCCGGATTTTGTCCCTGAACTTTGGTAGCAGGTTCAATTTCGTCCCTAGTCTGAGCTGGCCATCGGCATTGGCGCTCCTAGTCATCAGATTGCTGAGTCATTCAGTTGAAATGTCAGTTGCAAGCTAATGTTTGTCAAGTCAATGTACACCTAATTAGCATTTGGAAGGCCCAAGCACAACCATATGATTTTTGTCCACAGATTTGCATCTTTTGTCAGAACTATTAATAAATATCTCTTTCATGTGCCTAATTTTCATGCATACTGTATTAGTTCTCTATTAATAAACGTAGGTAGGCACCAACTGATTAGTTCTCTATGCTAATATAATAAAATTTTCTATATTCAAAAAATCATAGAAAAGTTCTAATGTTCACAGCTACTTGTTAAAGACGACACATTCATTTAGTAAGTTATTATCATCTTATTTGAAAGATATAAGATTCAGGAAGAAAAATACAATTATAGATGTTCTAACATTTATTTCCCTCTAAGATTTTGAATTTAAATTGGCATGCGTCATGATACCAAGCTCAAATCCATTCAGTTTACTTAGCTAGTTTGCCAAATGTCTAAATGTACATGTCTCATGATTCCAAATTTCAAAAAATCATATTTATATTTTTAGCTCTTAAATACTTTTTAAAATATAAAAGTTTGGAACACAACAGTTTACTTACTTCCTCATTGCAGAGCCTTTTTTCTGTGATTGCTATCAAATGTGTCTCAATTCAGTTATCGCTGTCAAAATTGACAATAATATAATACTGAGTGTGGCAGCCACATAAAAAGTACTACCGTTCTCAAATACTTTTAGAAAACCAAGACCAGTATAATTTTCTTGGACTTTTTTTTTTGAAATCTTTATGCAACAAAAAACTCTATGACAATTGTATGGCACACCCATCCTTCAGTAGTACTATTTTAATTAAGCCACATGATTTATTCATTTGGTAAATATTTAGCGTAGTAATATGTAGATGTTTTTTTTGAACAGGACAATATGTAGATGTTTATATTAGAATGCTAACATTCCGATCCATATTGCAAGTTCACACTGACACTCATGATTTGTGACTCAATTTGTTGTTGCATGTTGCCTTAAAATTTTTTTTTAAAAAAAAGGAGCAGAAGGGACCATTCTTTGCCATTCAATAATCATGTAAATTAGCAAACTGCTTGCTGCTCCCGTGGAATGAAACTTGCGACGTGTGATTTACGACTGCGGCAACTCATGAAACAATTATAATAGTATATTGCACCTTCTGCAAATGAATGCTTCGAAGTACCTTTGCACTTGTGAGAGGTCATTAACAAGCATCTAGTCGATTATCTCAAGAGCATTAAAAATTCTTGTTCATCAACATTAGCAGCCAACATCTGTACGTCCCTTGGTATGCTCTAGCTGAACCGATCCACCACTAAAAGTGCAGAGCAAGTAAAATTATAAACGTTCCAAGCAACACCCTAAAGTTGGATGACTGAAGACAAATGTATTTAAATTTTGTAAAGGCTTGTAACTGATCATTTGACAGATCCCACAAAAAGTTCGGAAAATCTTGAGCGCCGCACTATCAAATATTCTCCAAACATTTTTCAGATGTTACATGCTTTTATACTAGTTTCATCGCAGACACTTTCTTTTTGCAGTCCATGAACCCTCATGATCTAGAAGAAAGGAAAAGACGCTTGCTTCCCGAATAGAATCGATTCCATTCACTGCCGATTTTGACCCGATAAAATGAAATATAAAATACATCCCTGCTTTTGGTTGCTTGGGCCAAAGGAAGTACGATTAGAGTAGAAAACAAAGGGTGGTGAGGAACAACTTATTACATCCACAGATGAAAAGGCCAACCTGCTTTTAGATGCATGGAAGCTAACATATGTATTTTTCTTTTCTATCACTGTAGCCATTCCCCGGATTCCTGCACTGTTTTAAATTTCTGGCCATCATATTTCGATACCGTACCAGTACTTATGTGCGGCATGAATGAACTATGCAATCTGGCCATGTACTCGAAGGAGGGGGCCGCTTCAAAACCAACGTTGTGTGTAAAAGTTGCGCAAATATTTGATAACCAAAGGACTCCACCCGCACTCTGTTTATCCCAGAGGTGGAAGGACTGAGCTTTGTCTTTGTTTTTTTTTTCATCTTTTGATCAAAGAGTTGAATAATGAATATAGATGGCAAGTACCTGATCGATTTGATCAGGTCATTTGGAACAGGAGGATTCAAATCTTTCGTGGTTCAACTTCAAAAGCCTACATATGTCAAAAAAAAACATGCGGGGATTCTATTCATTTGGACTGGTATTTGAGGTTACAGGTGGTGCCTGGCCAAATATGCCACCAGCCAATAAAGGAAAAAAATCCAATTTGCCAATTTATTGTGCTTCTTTGTTTAAATCTTTTTTTTTTCTCGAAAACGCAGGAGAGCTGCGTTTCATTATATTAAGAAGGAAATGGGAGATAAGATCCCAGATACAACACACCACCACACCCCGGGTTTTTAGATTACATTCGCGCCTGTTAACAAAAGAAAGACGACCAACAATGTTCAAATCCCTACCCTCATGTGGAAACTAGAATCCTGCGAAAGCATCATCTATGGACACCACCTCTGCTGCACGCAAGTTGCTATGCCTCTTGTGCGTATTGTTATTGGGAGGGATGGGGCTGAGCAAAATCTCGAAGTTATACTCCAGGAAAAGCCACGAGACAGGGAGGGCCGGGTTTTGATTTAATTTTTGGGCTATTGTTTTTCTATCTCTGGTTTTCTTCTCAATTGTGATTTTAACTCTGGAGTTTAGGATTTACATTTTGTACCCTGAAATTTTAAAACAAGTTTACCTCTTTTTATTGCGATATTACCCTTGGTAGAGGTAAAGTCACGTTTTGGTTTGAAAAACCAAAGGTAAAATCGAAAAGTTGAAAAAAAAAACATAAAATCATAATTGAAAGGCAAACAAGGATAGAAACACAATATTTCCTTAATTTTTGTTATCTTTTTTTTAGGGTTTTTTTTTGGGTCTTGTTGGGATGTCTAGTTCTAAGTTCAGCCGTAGAGGAATGAGGCCCACTAGGCCCAGACAACTCCGTCGCTGGTCACATTTTATTTTACGGTCACGAGCTCCAGATAACACGATTGACTGGCATTGAAGTTTCACTTTCTTCCCGTCAAAAAAAAAAAAAAGAAGTTTCACTTTCTTTGCCTGCATTAGTAAACTAATTCTCGAAATCCTGGTACCCATGCGCACTCCAGTAAGCTCCTGCCTGCCTGAATTTATTTAGTCTGCTGTGCAAACAGCAGATCAAAAAACATCTTTCGGGC
This sequence comes from Eragrostis nindensis, assembly GCA_012490785.1. Classification (NCBI taxonomy): domain Eukaryota; kingdom Viridiplantae; phylum Streptophyta; class Magnoliopsida; order Poales; family Poaceae; genus Eragrostis; species Eragrostis nindensis. The sequence goes on from JAAXCT010000803.1 coordinate 10,439, forward strand.
CGGACAGAGCACCGAAGGTTAAGAGTTCTACAAGTCAGCCTTGACGTCATTCAGCTTATCATATTCATACATTCAAATGACAAGAACTTCAGTTTATGGCAGAACGACGGACACGAAATTACTGCTAGTTACACACACCTAACGCAGAGTTTCAACTAAAGTAGGCAATTTCAAGTGGGTTAGGGACCAACCCACATGAGCCAACATTACATACAAGCAGAAACCTGCATTGAACTACGCTAAGATAAGTTACTAGCAGCGAGAGAGAGACCTGAATCTAACCAGCAGGCCTCATGTAGGCTACGCTATGCTGCGTCAACGTTACCAGCTATAGTCACCAAATAGCTTGAGGCAGCAATCACCATGCCCACATTAACTCGACGACTCACTTCTCAATGCTCATGTCTGAATTGGGATGTCATGCATTGGCACCTCAGGCGCTGCTCCTACTTACGGCATTGCTGTCGCCATGCTGACTACCCAAGGACCCATTGCCTGCTATCATCTCCCCCTGCATAGCAACTATCAATGCTCCTTCACGATCTATTTCCAGAATCAGTTGCTCGATCCTGGGTGTTTTCCGGACAACAAAACTAACCACCCTGACGGGCGGTGCTCCCATGCTTAAGTCAATCCGGCCATTGGTGGGTACAGTAGTAGGCATCACAGGAGTTTCAGCAGGTACGGCATCAGCGTTAGTAGCAACAGCGGTAGCTTCAGCGGGAAGGCTTGTAGTGGCATTAGTAGCAACTGCTGCAGTAGCTTCTTCAGTGGGGTCCTTCACGTGTCGCGATTCATCTCCATGCTTACCTTGAACTACCCTGGGCCTGAATACACCCCACATATAATGTTTTGATTGGAATGCTGCAAAATGACAGTGTGAGTGACTTGACATGAACAAAACAGTAGAACTGTATAGAAGCCATGAATTACAATAGTTTATGAAATCCTGAGTTTTGTCATAAATAAGGTTAGTTAAGAATTCTGCTAATAAAGATATTGTATCTTCGAAAGGAAAGGAAAACACAATACGTACTCTGATATTGTTCTGGCAGCAGACTAGAAGGGAACATCAGCATTTCAGCTTCATCAATAGCTGCCCGTAGGGCTAAATCATTTTCCATGGCTTCCTTAACTAGTTGATCCAGGTCAGGCCTAGAAGAAAGAATAAATTAGAACTTTGTCTCACATGAAAAAACTAATTTCACATGAAAATTAGGATATGAATGTGCAAGCAACACACCCCAAATCGCAGGAGAAGAAGTACAAGCCAATGTTGTCACTTGTAGGTCCTGATGCCTCCCATCTCTTAGGCCAAACATCTGACCTGCACACCTTGGTCACTTCAACCACATTCCGTAATGATTTTGACAAATTCCACACTTTCTCGCCTGATTTGGTTGACAAATGTCCAGCTAGTGATACGTAATCCTTATTGCCTATCTTAAGGATTCCTCTGTGAAATAAAATCATGGTATTACTAATATAGTTAGGAGCACAATGATACTACAAAATGTAAAAACAAAGTATAGTTTTACCTCCAAGCAGGTTCGTCGATGGGCATGGAGCAACAATCGCATTGTTGCGCAACACAATTGGAAACAAATGATGAGACTTTGGCATGCAAATTGGCATAATCGGAATGTAATCTAGTAGAATCATCCTCGTCACCCTCGGCACTACTATCATCCTCCTCATCATTAGTTTCTATGTATTTTCTCCTTTTTCTAGCGATGTTAGGATCGATGTTAGGCTCTGGCAACGGTTCACGCCTCATATTTCTTTTCTTGGTTCCACCAAGTGCACCCTCACTTTGCATCCGGTCAACAGGTATCTTAGGCTCCGGCGACGATTTATGCATCATGTTTTTGTCCTTGGTTCTGACAAGTCCACGTTCAATTTGCATCCCGTCGCTAGGTATCTTAAGTTTCGGCACTAGTTCACACCTCATGTTTTTGTCCTTCGGTCCACCACCTCCATTTTGCATCCCCATGGTTGTTATGTGATCAAGATTTGATTGATCTTTCTTGTTGTGAACCAACCCTGGCATTGCCTTGAAGTGTGAATAAGACCTTTCGATGCAATTTGGAATGTGAACCGATCCTTGCTTCATCCTTGTCTGGTGAGAAAGCTCCAGAGGTCTCGACTTCCCATTTAAATTATGGCTTGGCCTTGAGGTGGTAGCCTTATCTAATTTTCCTGAAGGTACATTCATAATTGGAGAGTACTTTGAATGATTTCCAACCTTTGTTGACGTAGATAGGGACTTGTTTGATCTGCTTACATTCCGAGCCGATGGGCTTAGATGTCCACTCATTGTAGTCCTTTTTGACTTCACCATATTTGCTTGGTTTGCACCACTAATTGTTCTCATGATGTTCTGCTTCTTCTTGACTTCTTCATCAATCTTCTTCATAATTGGAGAAAAACAATCTACTCTTGTGTTTCCTCGGTTTCCTCACAAATGAGACATGTGTCACCTTGTGTCTCGATGTTGACCTTGGACCAAAATAAGGGCTACTAGGTTTCCACGGATTTTTCATCCTTCTCTAAAAGAAACTGCAAATTGGTGTTCAAATACAACGATGTTAAAGTAATATAACCCTATGCCTAATTTCTTTAGTGTAAAAATTTCATTCTTTCATAGGAACCAGCATTTATCCTTAGTAAATTATTTTTAAAATAAAAAAGACCAATACTTGTAAATGATGTACTAATGGAGAGAATTAATTTTTTTTTAAAAAAAAAGCAGCAAAGGAAACTTATTGCAATAAAAAATTATCTACGAAGATGTCACCATAAAAGTACAATGGAGTTTCCAACTTTGTAAAATCAATAGACGGGAAATAAATAAGCTTTCAACCATCAAAATCGAAGAAAAAAATCATTTTGTAGAATGAAATAAATTAAAAGGTGGGCAAATGAAAAGGTAATAAAAAATGAAATAAAATAATGGTGGACAAATGATTCTATACCCTTATAATGGTGGAAACATATCTGGTGGAAACCAACATCTCCGTGCAAACTATAGAAACTTCAATCTCAGCCACACGATGTTGATCCACGGGGACGCTCAGGAGAGGTGGGAGGGGTGATTTGCAAAGGCGCTTTGCAAATCACCCCTTCCACCTCCCCTGTCTTTACAAATCACCCCTCCCACCTCTCCTAAGCGCCACCCTTGGATCAACATCGTGTGGTTGAGATTGAAGTTTTCATAGTTTGCACGAAGAGGTTGGTTTCCACCCGATACGTTCCGTATAATGGTAGCGTGGCGTATATATTTGCACAAATGAAATAAAATACATTAATGTGATCCACCATCTCTTACGCAATTTTTTAACCAAAAATACATAAATTAAGTTCACAACGGGTGACATAATTAAATACAAAGCTATAGCTGTTATATAAAGAAAAAGGTTGGGCGAGCCACTCCAATCGAGCACCCCAAAAGAATTGCTCCACTCTTAATCTCCGTTATACAACGGGTGTTTTGATTGGGAACAAAACGTTAGGGTAATAGCAAATCTGATTTTGAAATATGAGCTAAACCAAAAGGGTGGCAGCATCGGGCGCCCAATCAAAGGAAAGTTCCTTTCCCACCGCTTGTAAAGAGAAAGGAAAGCCCATTGCTGTCCCTACCAAGCATACTGCTAACGCACACGCACACGACAATCGCAATCAGCCCTATCCAATCTCAAAGAATCCAATCAATTGAATCCCTAATAAACAATCATTGTGAACACATACAGTATACACGGAGCAGAACTGCAGTACTAGCATGAGCGCTGGATCTGTGCTCGAAGGCACCGCAGGACCGCATGCGCACGAGGCAGCAGGGGTGGACAGAACCGACCGATCCAATCTTGCAGGCTCTAGTAACCGATTATTGAAATCCATTGACCAAAAGAAATCAAGCACAAACTTATTGCAATATAAATTATCTACGAAGATGTCACGATAAAAGTACAATGGAGTTTCCAACTTTGTAAAATCAATGGATGGGAAATAAATAAGCTTTCAAACATCAAAAAATCCAAGAAAAAAATCATTTTGTAGAATGAAATAAAATAAAATGGTGGACAAATGATTCTATATCCTTATAATGGTGGCGTGGTGTATATATTTGCAAATGGAATAAAATGCATTAATTTAATCCACCATCTGTTACGCATTTTTTTACTGAACATAGTAACCAAAAATACATAAATTAAGTTCACAACGGGTGACATAAACAAAGCTATAGCTGTTATATAAAAAAAAGGTAGGGTCCAATCGAGCACCACAAAAAAATTGCTCGTTATACAACGGGTGTTTTGCATGGGAACAAAACGTTAGGGTAATAGCAAATGTGATTTTGAAATATGAGCTACACCAAAAGGGTGGCAGCATCAGATGCCCAATCAAAGGCAAAGTTCCTTTCCAACCTATGTAAAGGGAAAGGAAAGCCCATTGCTTTCCCTACCAAAGCATACTGCTAACACAACAACAACAACAACAACATTAACAACAACAACAATCGCAACCAGCCCTATCCAATCTCAAAGAATCCAATCAATTGATCTTTAAATAAATTGATCTTTAAATAAACAATCATCGTGAACACATACAGTCCCGATACACGGAGCAGAACTGCAGTACTAGAAGGAGCGCTGGGTCTGTGCTCGAAGGCACCACGGGACTGCATGCGCACGAGGCAGCAGGGGTGGGCAGAACCGATCCAATCTTGCAGGCTGTTCTAGTAACCGATTATTGAAATCCATTGACCAAAAGAAATCAAGCACAAACCGGCCGCTAGTCAATCCTAGTTGCTACCCAATGAAATCGCTCTCGGAAACCCAACGAAATCGACTGCATGTATTCATACTGCTAATACACGCGCGCATACACACAACAACAATTGCAACCAGCTCTATCCAATCTAAAAGAATCCAATCTATTAAATCCCTAGATAAACAAGCATTGTGAATACATACAGTCCTGTACGCGGAACCTAACTGCAGTACAAGCAGGAGCGCAGGGTCTGTGCTGTGCTCGAAGGCACCACGGGACTGCATGAGCAGAACTCATCCAATCTTGCAGGCTGTTCTAGTAACCGACTATTGAAATCCATAGACGAAAAAAAATCAAGCACAAACCGGACGCTAGTAAGTCAATCTACAAATCGCCTGCCTCCTCTTTGCTACCCAACGAAATCGCTCTTGGCAACCCGACGAAATCGATCTAGGCAGCTGCTAATTGCTACCCTAATAGATCGATCTGTTGCCTCCGCACGCGTATTTGTACCGCAATGCGGCCGAGGAGGAGACCCAATCTAGGACTAGTAATCGCCGCGGGCGAGCGGCAATGCCACCGCAAACAGGCGCAGCGCAAGCACATTACATGGCAACGAGGCAAGCATGGATGGACTGGTGAGCGAGAGCGAGCGGCGTACCTAGATTCCGGCGTGCGCACGCGGAGAGCAGAGGCGAGGCGGGGGCGGCCGAACAGCAGCGCCGAGCGGAGCCGAGCCGAGACTCCACCGACTCGACGAAATCCGGCGGCGCAGCAGGGACGGTGGGAGAGCAGCGCGCCTCCTCCGACTCAACGAGACACCGCGGCGGAGCGGGGGGTGGCGGCGCAAGTACAGCGCTCGCCGAGGAGAGCGAGAGCCCCTCCGACTCGGCGAGACCCGGCGCCGGAAGCGGAGGAGGAAGAACAGAGAGAGACCCGTTGGGCGGAGATACAGGGGCACGGGAATCGTGCGTGGGGTGGGGGATATTGGCGTGTATATATGGGCGGGCCCTCAAAGTCGGTTGGGTGCGGCGCGCGGCGGCCAATCGTGTCGCGGGGTTTAAAGGAAAGCGGAACGGAACGGGACGGCGACGAGTCCGTCCGACCCGCTGGGTTTTGGGTTTTATGATCGTGGCCAAGCCGTTTCCGTTTGTGTCGCCCAGACGATTACGTCGGCGGTTTCCTTTCGAACGATGAACGCAGGGGCGAGTGGGTGGGACCGGAACGGCAGCGGATTTCACGGAGGGCGTGCGTGGTGGGGTGGGGCCCAAGCACCAGCGAGTAGGACGGCGCGGGGGCCGCTTGGCACGTCTCGACTGTTCTCGGCTCCACGCGCACAGGCAGGCGCAGGCGCGCGGCATGGCACGCACCGGCCGTGCATTTACTCCCGTTCGTCAAACTCTTGCGTCTTGTCACTTTTGTTTTTTGCGGACCAACTTTTGCGTCTTGTCACGTAAACAACGTATGGGCCGTTAACAAGGACAATCTTTCGGATTTGAGTTAAGTATGGGGTCAACTTTCAAAATAGTACTTAGTAATTTTTTTCAAAAGTAGACAAGTTAGTAAATTCCAAATGAGTTATTGTTTGAAAGGGCCTACATCGATGCAATCAGTATTAATGTCCACCCAACCTAGATGCATATTCATTTTCATGTTTTCATTTTATCAAACGACATGTTAAGACAATTATATGTGTTTATCAATATTTCTTAAGTTAGAATATTTGACGCTTATTGCTTAAGTTAAAAATTTTCTCACTGCTTCACCTATCAGCCTATACGATAAGGGACAAGCTAGGAAACCTAGATGTCCACCATTTGGCTGTGAGGATGTAGTAGTGGTTTTTACAATTAGTTCAGTGTCAAAAATGGTTATTGTTTTCTTAGCATTATCAAACAAAATTGTAGGTTTTCAAATTTTGATTTAGTCTTTTGTCACACTCTTTGACAAATAATGATCAGTACAATGCCATTGTTGCTTCTTTCTAGCTCGTTGATTGTCGTCACCTTTGCAACACAATCTCTCTCCACAGCTCCTTAAACGAATGTTTATAATGTTGCAGTAAAAATGTTTTGATCTATAAAAAGACTAAATGAAGCTAAAAAAAGCACTATATGCAGGTATAGGCAAACAGTTGCTCCAGAAACCATGAGAAGCGAAGAAGAGCAAGGAAAAGGGTATTGTATGCAAATTTCTCTAAATTTTTTTCTTCTTGTAAATTTGCAACCAAAAATGAACCTATATACTATAGAAGCATGCTCGGTAGCCGTAAATCTTAAATATCTTTGTCAGTCTCCTCTCAAAACCACCTCTAAAGAGATAAACAAGACTGAATTTAAACATTCATAGCTTTAAAAGGGGTTTTTGAAAAAAATAGAAAAAAAAGTCTACTAGTACTACCCGTAAGATAAAAAACAGATGGCAAAATTATCTGTCAAGCACCTTACCGCTCCACCCGTCACATCTTCTGTGACTAATGCCGTAATGCGACAGCACGAGCTGTGCGCCCTGAGCCCGCGCAGAAAGCAGCCAATGCGCCGAGCTCCCTGCATATGCAGCGCCTGTGGCTACCTGACCTGACGTTGCTGTGACCTGACGTTGCTGGAGCCGGCCAGCCAGCGCCTGTGGCTACCTGACCTGACGTTGCTGGAGCCGGCCAGCCAGCAGTAGCACTTAGGGCCAGTTTGGTTGCTGCCCTCGTTAATATGCCTGAGCATTTTGCTCGCCTGAGACGTGACTGAGATTGTATCGCTTTTTGCCTGATCAGGCATGCGGATCAGCTCTGTGTTTGGTTGCTGTGAGTTGCCTGAGAGGCAAACGGATCCGCTTCACGGCACAAGATGATGGTACTATTAGTGCTGGCCCGCGCCTCCTCACCGACCTGTGCTTCCATAGTGATAGTTCCGGCTGAGCAAAAACCCTGTGGAGAAAGATGAGCTCGTAACTCCTCAGTATGTTTTGAGTCGATTTTGGTGCTCGGTGACGAAAATTCAACGTGGTTGCCGGCAACCCTGGTTGCCTGATCCACAGCCATTCGATGTTCTTGAGATAAGTGCCCTCCTGTGTATTCAGCCAGTGGATGATTTTTTTTTCGCCTGTATTGTTGCAGGAGGCACTGTTGCGGCAGGGAACCACCGCCCACCTTTTTCAGATCATTAATTGCTTGACGACAGAGAGTGGTTAAGCCACGCGCAGTGGCCGCTAACTGTTCCAGGTATGCAATCGAGAGCACGAGCCAGTTTTTCAACATATTTAGGTTATCAGGTATTATTCACGCGTAAAATTAATCATTCAACTTAATATTATATCAATGAACCAAACTCAAAATTGTTTTGTAACCAATTTTTTTTTCTATACAGAAGCATGAGCTTGTTTCAATTTTGAAGCACTGCCAAGTGCCAAGATCAGCGTACCAGTTTCGAGCTCAAATTGTACTCTACACTGAAACCAGATGTATATCAGCCCGAACTGTACTTGACGTTTCAAAATAGTTCCATGATGAAAGGTTCATTTAGCATTTAAAAATTTGGATCAAAATCAAAGACATTTTTTTAAAAAATGACATACTCATCCTATTCTCGAAAGTACTTGTTCCACTCGCAGAATGTTGTCTTAATTCTCACAAACAAGAACCGCTTCAAAAAAAAAGGAAAAAAAATCTATCCACACAAAATATGATATAACTTCAGCACTTCACTTCAGTTCCACTGAACATCGAAACATGTTTAAAATTATCCCCAAATTAATCAAACATAATGCAATTGCCTCAACCAATTTTTAACAAATGAATATGTAGTCTAATTAATAGGAGTATCGATTACAACGTACTTCACATGTACACCAAATAAACAGAGCGAAGAACATCGAGGAACCATTTCAGATTATTCATGAACATGTAATTCAACCAAAATATCACAGGAACAAAGACAATTTCAGATTATTCATCAGTACCTTTAATGCACATTAAAAAAATCACATTACTCATTCAAGTACACCTTGTGCATATAAAATCTTAACCTCTTCATTTCTTTACATATTCTTCATGTGAAAAAAAATTGATGCTCAAAAACTCTGGAGTACAGCTGATGTACATGCTGAAATTTTCCTAAGCCAAATAACCATTAGCTACATCGACATGAATATATGAACCAACATCTCTTTATGAATATCACTTCTCGTTTGTTGCATGAATACTCATGAATAAATCAACCTAAGCAGATTTGTCCAAATTATTTATCACAAAGAACAGCCACATGAACTCCATATGAATATCAATTCTCATTCAGTTAAAGAAAAAGAACATGCACTCTTACTTGCATGCAAGATCACGAACCAACTGAACATGCAAATCATGGTAACACCAAATCAGTGATGAAAAATCTCAACATATTAAAATAACTAAAAGTGAACTCCACTTGTTCTCCCCATTTTTCCTCGGAAACAAAAGGAACTTGACTACTGAATTGTGCTTGTGCAGACACCAGTTCAATCTAAGGACGGTAAGGCATGTAGGTTCAAACTGTCATTCTGACGAAACTGAATGCATAGAACCAAATTCTCAAAAGCGCAAAAAAAGCAAAGAGCAATCATAGTTATATAAAAGGTACCACCAATGAACACATGCTGTACTTTGCATTTCAAATTTCAATGCTAATTTTCAAATAATACTTATTCACAGAAATTTCAAACTTTTTTTAGTGTAATTCTCATGTATATTAGAACTAGGAATCTGAACAAAAAATAAGCTTGGTCTATAATATTTACTCACTGTACCTCACAAACCTATGAACGGCGAAACTGTTCTTGACAGAATAATCTAAGCAAAACCCAACCCTAACTTGCCGCGGTCGCCGACGATGTCTGGTGGATGGTGTCGCGGATCTGGCTGGGGGGGAAGGATCTTGACACCGGGTCGTGGATCTGGAACAGCGAAAGGCCACTGCTCCAAGCAGGAGTGGCCGCTGCCTTCATGGCGCCGTCGCCTCAAGTGCAGATCTGAGCAGGGGAGGGGTGGGCCACTTCGGAGCGCTGACCTCAAACGGCCCGCGATGTAGTCGCCGCCTTGAGCTCGCTCGCCGTCACGCCTCCAGTGGAGCTACGGCCAGATCCGGGCGGCGTCGTCCCAGATCCCCCGCCTCTTGGAATCCTTGAGCCCGACGACGTCCTAGATCCGCTGCCGTCGAGGTACCTTGAGCCCAGGCCGCCGTCGCAATGGCGCTGCCGTCGGCAGCAAAACGCTGGCATCGCCGCGTCGAGCGCGCCGACGCCGCCAGATCCGCCCATGACCGGAGCTGCATCATCCTGGGTGCGATGGCCCGTCCCAGACGCCGTGAACAGCTCCGGTGAGCGGGGTCCATCTCCGGCGACCACACATAAATCTGGCCGGATTGAGGATTTGAGGAGAGAGGGGACCCGAGAGGAGCGAGGAGCAGTGGGAGGAGAGAGAGAGGGCGGTGTGAGAAATGCGGGAGGAGAGAGGGAGCAAGGCGGCTTTTTTTTATTTCGTATAGCACGTAAACCCCACCGTATACCTGCAACCGGCTGTACCATGACAGACCTGCCACAGCCGGACGTGTCACGACCAGAATTAGGGAACCAGGGTGTCCTGTAACCTCTGCTCGGCGACGAAAATTCAACGTGGTTGCCGGCAACTCCGGTTGCCTGATCCACAGCCATTCGATGTTCTTGAGATAAGTGCCCTCCTGTGTATTCAGCCAGTGGATGATTTTTTTTTCGCCCGTATTGTTGCAGGAGGCACTGTTGCGGCAGGGAACCACCGCCCACCTTTTCCAGATCATTAATTGCTTGACGACAGAGAGTGGTTAAGCCACGCGCAGTGGCCGCTAACTGTTCCAGGTATGCAATCGAGAGCACAAGCCAGTTTTTCAACATGTTTAGGTTATCAGGTATTATTCATGCGTAAAATTAATCATTCAACTTAATATTATATCAATGAACCAAACTCAAAATTGTTTTGTAACCAATTTTTTTTTCTATACAGAAGCATGAGCTTTGAGTACACATGGAACATGACCCAAAAAATCAATTGAAAGCTGTATATCAGGCTGAGAGGTTCCGTCTGCAGAGGATCGTAGTGGTAGGATCCTCCTACAGTCGGACGATCTTGGAATCTGGAGGCTTCCTTTGCTGTGCGCGGGGTACCTATGGCTATAGCTACCCCGGCCCACGACGTGACCTCACGTGGTAGGGTAGCCAATTGCGCGCACACGAACGATGATGAGACGATACGTACCAGCATTGCACTTGCACCGGAGCAGCCATCTGTCGCGCTCGCTAGTGCTCTTAAAGCATCTCCGACGGATGCTTCATTTTTCATTCTCTATGGGCCTATTTGCTTCCACGTCACAATTGGCCACACCAAATGTTCGGCAACTCACGAGGTGCTTGGTTCTTGCCTAAGCTTTGTCCGTCACAGCAATTTCTTCTGTCGTTTTGCTTCAGCAGGCTGTCGTTTAGCTCGTGGCGAACTGCGGCGAGTGTGGCGGTGTTTTCCTACGCCACACTCCGTGGCCGCCGAACCTGCGGCGTGGCAAGTGGAGGCGGGCAAGCAAACATTTCTATATACAGGATCCTTCATCCAGTTTTCATTCTCTATTCTTCAACACACTCCAACCGGTTCTCTAAATCAGATCTCTATATTCATCCATCTCTTTTTTTTATTAAGATTATGTAACTAACATTTCAAAAGGGAGCAAGAGTTGAATAAACAAGCTTGTAACAGTTTCAGTTCAATGCAAATCAGTGCATTTTCAGTTAAGATTTCTATAACAAGCAGACAGGCAGTTTCAGTTGAAGCCAAAATAGCAAGCCGTGGCAATAACAAACAGGCAAGCAGCAGCAAAAGAACTCATTTTCTGAAACTTCCCAGTGCAAAGGAAATCATGTTTTGCAAAAGAACGAGTGGTAAATCGAGTTGCTACACGGGCAGGCCAATCCAAATCGAGTTGCTAGCTTGCTGCGCGAGCGACTGTCGTGAGGCGGCTCCAAGTTGCGGCCTCTCTTGCGACCAGGCCGCGAGCAAGCAGCAGAGCAAGCAAGCGGACCGCGCGGTGCGAGAGACTGTTGAGTTGCATGCACCAACCAACTCACCCAACAGCCTAAGCTGATGGGAAAAGGTGGGCAGGTTCAACACTCTCCCTCACGTGCAGGCTCCCTCAGGCCGCAAACGTGGAATATTGGAGTGGGCTGCAATTTATTTAATAAATCGTGCCAGCCAGAATTCGAACTCGAGACTGCTGGCTCTGATACCATGTTGAGTTGCATGCACCAACCAACTCACCCAACAGCCTAAGCTGATGGGGAAAGATGAGCAATATACTTATGGTTCAACAGAGACAGCGCAGCCTCAAGGGACGCCGGCGCGACCTCGAGAAAGAATCTGACCAAATCCCTCATAAATCCGACCAAATCCCTTACAAATCCGACCAAATCGAGGAAGTACAACCCCACAAATCATCTTCGTGCGGGAGAAAGAGGAAGGAGGGGAAGTTTCAGTTCGCGAGAGATGGCGCGGACGAGGGAATCCAAGGCGGCAGTTGCTGGATAGAGCACGGGATTGAGTCGCTACTTCTAGCACACGGAGGGGGAGAGATAGCGATCTGAACAGTGATGACGTTCGGGATAGAGCACCAGTTGGAGGTTGTTTTTGGCTCAGATTCTCTAAAATGAAGGATAGAGGTGGAGATGAAGCACCAGTTGGAGATGCTCTTAGGCCCACTCATTTTTTTCTGTCCTCTCCCACGCAAGACATCCTCCTCCCGTCGACTGCATAACGGAACGATAAGTCTTCCTGTAGGCGCTCGTGCGCGTCCGTGCGGAGTGCGGCCCAGCTTCCCTTGTGCAGCCCAGCCCACGTCCGGAGGAGGAAGAAGGCAAGCGGTGGCGGAGTGCGGCGGCTGGGCAGATGGCGCGGCACGGCTGCGAGGGCACCGCCGGCCGCCGACAGTGGGGGAGGGTGGAGGGGGTTAGGGTTCCAGGGCTGTCGAAGGGGCGCAAGAGCCAATTATTCGCAGCCAGCCATAGAAGGAGGGGTCCGGGGGGGGCGGCCACGACCCCGCGGTGGGCGACTGCGCGGCGGTGCGGCAAGGCGGCGCGGCGGTGCGGCAAGGCGGCGCTAGCGCCGCCAGAGCCGCGGGCGGTGGGCGAGGTAGGCGGTGGGCGGCGACGGCGGGGCGGGGGCGGCGACGGCGGGGCGGGTTCAGCGTGCGGCGACGGAGACAAAGATGGCGACAGGTGGTCGAACGCGTGGCAGGCGCTAGCGCAGGACGCGCGATCCGTTATCGCGCATCCGTACACATGATCCGTTATCGCGCGTCCGTACGTGCGATAACCGCGTCCATAACGGAAAGGGAAAGTCTTCTGCGGGTCTGTACGCGCTCGTGCACGACTGCACATCCGTGCGGAACGCGGCCCAGCTTCCCTTGCACGGGCCAACCCACATCCGGAGGAGGAAGAGGAAGCAACTGGTGGCGGAGCGCAGAGGATGTGCGGGTGGCGTGTCGCGGCGGCGAGGTGGGGAGGGGGTGGGGTTAAGGTTCTGGAGTTGTCGAAGGGGGCCGGGCCATTCACTCGCCGGCGGGCATAGAAGGAGAGGTTCGGGGGGCGGAGGGGGGGGGGGGGGGGGGGGGGTCGGTGGCTGCGATCCGGCGATGGACGGCAGTTTGACGAGGCGGCAAGGGCGCCATCGGAGCCGCGGGCGGGTTAGGCGGCGATGGAGCGTGGTCAGAGAATTTAGCGCGGCAGCGGCATGGGTGGCGGCGGTGGCAGGTGCGGGCGACGAGGCGCCGTCGGCCGCTAGAGGCGGTGGTGGGCGTTGGAGGGGCTCATGCGGCGGCATTGTTGGCGATGGCCTGAGGAGAAGAAGCACCTGGTCGGACACATGGCGGCCGTCGGGGAGGGTCGCGTATTCGCCAATCGCGCGACCGTATGCGCGATAACCGCCTCCTCCTAACGAAAAGATGCCAATACTGCGCGCGATCAAAGCCAAACGCGCCCACAAGCTCATGCCTAAGTTGTCCGTCATTAAGAGGAACTGGAATCATCAGGAAGTCGATAGGGCTACTATGCCATTCGACTCCACCCAATAGGCCAGAGAAGAGAACTCTTTCGTGATCTAACGCATCGACATGCCACACCACGGCAAGACAACCGTTACTTTGACGTGACTCGGCGTCGCAGTCCCTTGCAGAGGCATTGACATGAATATTGACTAGCAATCAGCCCGTGCGTTGCAACGGAAAGCCGTTGCATTATGCTAGCAAATTGAAAGTACTCTATTTTCATATGCATTGACAGGTTCACATGACAAATTGAAAAAGCTAGAGATAAAACAACTAAGCACACCCTCTATATTCAACTTTGCTTTATAGTTATTCCTTGACGAAGCATAATAAATATGCAGCAAAAATATATATTCCTTTAGTTCTCAAATGATCATCTCAGCACCAAGCATAATATACAATACAGATAAAAAGTAACACAAAGGATTCCACTATAATGCATCGGTTTATAATATATTTCCTTTCCCAACCCCACAAAATAGCTTAACCACGAGACTTAGTTCATATATTAGTGTCAAGGTAAACTATCAACTGCCCTTGCCAAAAAAGGGGTAAACTATCAAGTGAGCATGCTGTAAACATGGAAACTTTCAGGATACAACAGCTTAAGAATGAAGACTCGATGTTTGAATGCCGCCAATGCTATTAACTGTACATTATCTCTATGTAGGGAACTCCTGTGACCACCAATGAATTCGAGATTATTATTTATAGATGCTTCACAAATGGTTTGCCAAACATGTCCAAATTGTCCACTGACAGTTGCATTTGTACCTTCGTCAGGTCAGAAAAAAACAGTGCACCTGAATAGCTCAAGATGACTGTAGAGCTAATTTGATCTGAGTACCTTAAGAAACTAGCGAAATTTAATCTGAATATTAAAGTCCCACCGAAAGAAGAATTATTCAACTCACATTTGAAGTAATACAAAATATTTTGCGTGCATAATCACTGCTGACAGGGAGTGAGAAACAAATTCTTACATGGATTTTTCATAGGAAGTACCGACTCCAATGATCTGAAAAAAAATAAACGAACAAGAATAGCTGTGACAGGTATTCTGACACAATAAAGATTATAAGAACAATTCGAATATACCAGTTTTAATGATGGAATCCAATCCACTGCGAAATAAACCTTGCTCAGTTTGGGGTATTCAGCACAACCGCTTTCACCTGTTAAGAAACAATCAATTTATAATAATTCTAGTCTTTTATAAGAAGTCAAAAGCAACACACAGAAGATGAATGAAAATGAACCTCATGATATGAACCAGTTGCGCTACAAAGTCGGGAACGATGGATTCCACAAGACAGGAAGGCAAACAAAGTCACCATCGATGGATTCCTTTGGAGATGGCGATGCTAAAAATCCCTGCACATGGTATATATATTGCAATTTAGGTGACCAGCTCTATTGCTGACGCCAACGCCAATTCAGGCTGGAATCTAGGCTTCATCCTTTCACGAGCAGCTTCAGGTAAAATCATATATAAAAGCTATGAAGGAAACCTGGAAATCAATCCTCCTTCCCTCAAAGCTTGTCGCTCTGGCATCTCACGGGTTGGAGGAAGTACCAAAATGCCCTTATTAAATGAAGTTACTCTTTGAGATGACAAATGTACTAAATAATATTTTTTCTATTTAGTGACAACCCTGGCCACACATGCTGGCGGGCAAAGCAAAACTCAAACATACCGCCATACAATTTGGCAAGACTAAACAACAGCTAGCATACACGTGCACCAAAATTGGCACAGCCGCCAAAAAGATTCAACATTCCACCAGTCTCTTTGAAGCAAAACCTGACGCCAATAAACACCAGCCTGGAAACATTTGCATCCTTTCAACAATACCCAGGCAGCCACAATCCACACGCACACATCACATATGGCCATAGATCTCAATGAGCGCACGATGACACGCAGGTCCCGGGGGAAGCGCTGCGGCCGCCTCTCACCGCGCTCCCGGCAAGCTGCGTCTCGCACCCGATCCCGAACGTGGCCGCGGCCAGGTCGGCAGGCATGAGGTCCATCAAATCGGAAAGGGGAACGAGAGGGATGGAGGAAGGGCCGGGCTCGGATGGGCTCCACGCGGATCGCCGCGCCCTCCGCCGAGGTCGCCACCTCCGTCGGGGCTGGGAAGCACCCCGGCACCGCCATCGCGCGACCCACCGCGCCAGCCGCTCCAGGCACTGCGCGAATCGAGTTGCCCGCCGCACCAGATGCAACTCCGGCCGCACGTCGAAACAGCCGCCGGGCAGCTCGCGGCTACTGCTAGTAGCCATGGAGATCGACGGAATCTGTCGGGAGAGAGAGGGGGCGGTTCCCAGATCCGGTTTGGCTGTGTGTGGAGGAGAGGACGAGGTGAGTTTTTTTTCCCTTTCCCAGGATAAGGTACGACAGCTGCCTCCTCGTTTTTCTCCCAGAGCGACAACCTTTTGAGGAATTTTTTTTTTTTCGCCAGAGCGACAACCTTTCGAGGAAGGAGGGAGTAGTTGAGAAATAGGTCATCGCTTGAACCAGTTGCGCGCTGCACTGCAGTCTCCAGGTCGAGCACCGTGTGTCCAAATCAACGTGGTTTCAGCACCTCCGAAAGATCGATTCCTGAATATATGGATAATAACTGGCACACATGTAGTAAATCTGTCGCCCTGTTAAACTCGAACGCAAGCAGACTCGATAACGCAATGGATTTGTGGAATCGGGACCGAAACGGATGGCAGAAGAAAAGAGTCCGCACGAAACAAAATTAAGGGAGACGAACGCAACAGCAAGGGAAACCTCGACTTTGGCGGACGCAGCGATCTCGATCGGTTTTTTGGCGGAAGAGTCGAACGACGAAACTACGAAGCTAACAATCTCTTTGAGACTTTTTATGTAGAGAACAGATCGACTTTGGCAGACGCAGCGATCTCGATCAATTTTTTTGGCGGAAGAGTCCGAGTAAGAAAAGGAAAAATAATATTGTTGTGAGAGGGAATCGAACCCGGTTATGTAGACTGGAAGTGAACGCGCCTACCATTAGAGCACACGGCACCTTGTTAGTATAAGCGACTCTATATTCTATAATACTCGGACATTTAAATTCGAGTCGAATTTGACACGAATTCGAGTTGATTTCGGATGGAAGGGTCTGAAATCTGAAAAATCCGTCTGAAAATTGTGGCTGACGACTTCTTTGAGACTTAATATGTAGTAGAGAAGGCAACATACATGCTGTAGGGGTCGAGGTTTGGCCTTGCGACGCCTGTCTTGGGGTCGGACGATTTGGAGAAGTTTGGATTGTGTGTTCCCTTCCCAGCGGCCAACAGAGGAAAGAGGCCCCTTGCTAAAACGGATTATTTTCTTGACCCACATAAGAGTTATCCGTATGCATATAAAAAATTATCCAAAAGTTATAACAACAAAAATACGAATATATATGCAGTTCTTGGATAAGGGCATCAGGCTATCAACTGAAACTCAATTGACCTATAAATAGACTCTTTCAGATGCCTAATTTCTTCACACGGCTGAACCTTGGACTTGTACACATTTAGCAACCCAAACTCTTCGCTGTCTCTCCTATCCTTGTTGTCTTCCCGCCTTTTCCTCACAGCCACCGAACCACGCAACCTGTCCTGGTAGAAAACCAAAGCAACGGCCATATAATTCGTTCTCTCCTTCCTCCCGTGGCTGGCTTACCCACACCCGCCATCCTCCGTCAACGCCGGCCGGCCTCTCGCTAGCTCGCCCGGCGGCTGGAGGCTCGACATCGATCGCTGATCAATAAGCCATCTTGCCGCAGCCAAATCATAAATCTGTATTACAACCAACAGTACAGATTTAAAGCATGGGCAAGCGCAACGTGCCGCGGTACCCCGAGGAGGAGGACAGCGGCGGCGGGTGCTGCGCGTGCCTGTGCTGGTGCTGCTGCTTCCTCCTCCTCATCGTGGCGGCGCTGGCCGGCACGGCGGCCTACTTCTTCTTCATCTACAAGCCCAAGGCGCCGTCCTACTCGGTGAGCAACATGTCCATCTCGCAGTTCGACTTCAACTCCAACGACCTCACGCTCTACACCAAGCTCACCGCCTCCGTGCGCGCCGAGAACCCCAACGACATGATCGGCATCAGCTACGGCGAGGGCTCCCACACCGTCGTCTCCTACCGCGGCACGCCGCTGTGCTCGGGCAAGCTCCCGGCCTTCTACCAGGGCTACAGGAACGTCACCGTCATGGAGATCGCCATGGAAGGGCGGCACGGCTTCGGCTCCGGCCTGCAGCAGGCGCTGGAGGAGAGCGAGAAGGCCGGCAACGTGCCCGTCGACGTGTTCGTCAGCGTGCCCGTCGCGCTGCGGCTCGGATCCGTCGACCTCCGGCAGGTCAAGGTTAACGTGCACTGCGCGCTCGTCGTCGACAGCCTCTCGCCCAAGAAGAAACCAAACATCAAGTCTGCCACGTACAGGGCCAACGTAGAGTTTTAATTTCTGATCGATGCATATACTATATATATACTTGATTGAGTAAATTAACCGAGGGCTGCCAGTCGTCTAATTAATTTCTCGATCGAGATCATTTTCGGTGGATTTGGGGAGGGTTCAGACTTATACAGATGCATGTGCTGTATTCAAATGTAATGTAACATTGTAGTCAAAAGGGTACGGTTGTTCCAAAAACATGACCATATTGTTAATTTGGTAGATTTTGCTTCCGAAGCAAACTGTTTGACTGATTTCTGCATATATAGACAAGACTGTATATAGACATGCTTTCTTTGGCATTGCTAGCGCCCGGACGTCTTATATGTATACTACCTCCGGTTTTTATTGGGCCTTGCTAGTTTTCAAGTGCTTGAAATCAAGGGGGTATTTCAAGCACCACCCTCAGCTCTCTATTGTCAATCCGATGGCTATGGATGCTCTTAGTTGTTTTGTACTTAGTCTGTCTGTTGCATTTAGCGGGTCACATGTTCTGATCCATTAACAAATTTAAATCTGTTAACCGGGCGCACTAAAATAGCATATCAGACCCGATAAAAGAGGAAACAAGATTTTCAGAACAAAATAATACATACGGAAACACTGAAACTATAAAATTGGTTTTTGTAACTTTGTTGACAATGTAACAAATTGCCAATAAGTTCTTTGTTCTCTGTGGTATACTGGTATGTCCTATGATCACATTTGGTTACGTGACAATGCAGAAACAAGCTTCAATGAGTGTCACACTTAACTAATGAATATACAGTACCCAACTAGTGAGATCGTACAAAGGGCATACCACACTAACACAAGTTTTTTCATAGTAAATATAATTTTAGCTACTGAATCCCTACAGAAGACAACACAGAGAACAATTTTGTTTTCCCTATAGTATAAGTAGAGAGTAAAAATCCACACAGATAACAAAAGGTTCCTTCCCTCTATCCAGGTGATTACATTGTCAACGAAAGAACTCAGACAACATTAAGGGTGCATTTCGAATTATTATGTAGCATTATTATCGTAATAATAGTACAGCCTTAGCACAGCAGCTGCAGACTAATTTGATAGGAACAACAGCCGCTTTATCTCATCCATGGTAGGAACAACTAAGAGAGGCCTCTGCTCAGCACCATTATACAATTGCCCAGAACTAAACACCATCTGCCAATTTAACCTGCACCGAAATGACACTAAAAGAGATATGGCCTTTTGTATTATTTTTCACTGCTCAAAATTTTCCACTAATCAATACACCAACTTTTACTAATAAGATGCTCCAATAGATATCATCAACTATGGTAAAATCTTCTCTACAAAGAGTGACAAAATCACATAATATACTTCAGGACACATTGAAAATTACAGTATTTCTATATGCTAATTGCACAAAATTACTGATGCAATTTCTTTATGTTGGAAAGTGAATAATACAATACATACCAAGATTATGCAAGTATTCAAGTTACCTGAACCAGTGATGCACAGGCTCATACATATAAAAATATTGGATCAAAGGACAAAACAACAAGAGAAAATTTGACAGTACACTATTATGACCTAACAAATATTGAATAACCTAGTGTAACCCTAACAAGTAGTGACAGATCTGAAGAACAAACTAGGTGGACTGAACTACTACTTTTTAACAAATAACTTTGCATATACTACTGCCTTAGCACCAAAGAGGAGTGTCAAGGGCAAAGAAGTTTCAGTTTCATACAACTAACAATTTTTTGGTATGGTCAATACAAATACACGTACCTGCAGCCTCAACCAAGTAGCTGTTCAACCACTCCTCCAGCGGCACGTTCGTGGCGCCAGTCACCGCCATGAGCGGCAGCAGGTATCTGGCAGCGATCAGCACGACGGCCACAGCCAGCGCCCACGGGAACACGCGCTCCGGACGGACCTCGCCAGCCATGGTGCTGGCGTTGTCCCCGTAGTTGAGGTTCCAGAACAGAGTGTTAGGAGCACAAGCAGCATGCTAGGAGTGGCAGTAACAATTGAATATTCTTTTCTATAATCAACACAAAACAAGCACAAAATACTTGTGGATGCTGGACAGAAACCCCTAACAATATTGACAATGACAAAACAATCTGTCAAACACATGTTGATTTATGAGTTATCCATACACCAACAAGCAACTGATATTTATGCACTGAGTAGTCATAGACTTAGGAAGTGAAACATGCATTCACAAAATTTTGTTTGTGCACTTATTATACTATCTAAAATGTGCAATCAGAAAAAAGAGGTACTCATCAACATCATTATGCTCTGGATATTTCGAAAGTGTGCACAAAGTTTTATTTGGGTAAATTGCGAAAAAATGCCTTAATTGCAGTACTTAACAATTGCAATTTACATTATAAGAGTATGCAATTATAAAAATTAAGGTTATTTTAAAATAATACAGAACTAGCATGTGCATCTAGCAAAGCTCACAAGCAAAAAGGCCCCATGTAGACACACCACTAGAAATCAAAGTCTAAGAGGAAGGGGAGAATCCTAAAACTCAGTGCAAAGTACAAGAAATTGGATCATATAAGAAAGTAAGGGTACAAAAATAAAAAGAAACTAAATATAACCAATTATCATGAATCTACTGCCAAAAATCCTAACGCACATCTCTTTTTGTCAATGAAATTGCCCCTTTCTCTCTCTCCATAGTTGACAGCACAAACAACAGTGGGAGGTGAGCAGGAAAATACAGTGGCCCAGTCTAGATAAATTCAGTAAAACAAACAAGTGCCAACCTCGATCTAATAACTACAGCATGCCCAATATCTCTAATGGAACTGCACTAATCGCACGGCCATCAAACGAAGGAGCAGCATGCAGAGACAAATGTCTAGTTCAGTAGCATGCATGATAGTAATATGATAAAATATTATATGTATCTCTCTTATATTTTGACATCAAAACATTCAACGCTAATGAGCCTAGAAAGACTATCATGATGGAATTGACTCATTAATAGGTAGCTGGTGATAACTTGTTTAAATAATTAGCATTACTTAGGTGAAACAGTAGCATTGATAAAGACTAGATTAATCATGAAACAGACAAAGGTCCTTTAAGGCAGCACAAAGAAATGAAAAAATTACCCCTACCAACTACATTGAGGGAGCAGATTTGAGCATAAAAATGTTGACAATGCAAAGGACATGACAGAACACCAACCAGTTTTCTATAGGAATGACTGCATAAATAGTTGAAAATAACAATCACTTACTAACCCCTATTCTGCACTCACTCACAGCTAACCGTGAGCATCCCACAACAAAGGAATAAAGGGGCTTCTGTGGAAACTAAACATGCCCAATAAAAGCTCGATTTACGTAAAAAAACAAAAATGACCTGTGCCAGGCACGAGGAAACATACTTCACATGAAAACCTTAGCCCATCCTTCGAGAAATAAGCAACCCATGCTCATGCAGATTGATAAAATTGAAAGACAGGCAATGAAAATAGAGTGCAGAAGTTAGAAGGATACAAAGAAGAGAAAACACCCAGAGCATCAGAGAGACTAAGGTAAGTATATTGAGTTTACCTGATTGTACTACCATATCATTAAAGTAAGTGCATCTGGCTTTAATTACCTACTAAACCTTAAATATGGATACTGATGTACATCAATTAACCACAGGATGGTGAAAATAAAGAACTCAATAACATTGCATATCCATAAACTTTGAAATTATTGTGAACAATCTTGCAATTGCAGAACACAGTTGCAAGTGTCTTTACCAATATTATTGGGCTTAGTAGTTAACAACCTGAAGCCGTAGTTACAGAAGAACCTCACCACAAAGCTCTAGGTTGAAAAACAGATGAACCTACAAAAGAAAAAAAAAAGCACAGAGCTAAGACATCTCATGGAATAGACACCTAATGCAAAAATGGGACACGAATAGAGAGGTTTTTTGAGCCAACAATAGCATAACTATGAACATAGCTGAAATGTAAAATCAGGTAGCATCTAAAATATTTTCATTACAGCATTATGACTACTGTTACGTAGAAGATCGATCAGGACCATACACAAGGAACGGTTCAAAACATTATACAACAATATTAAACTATGTACAAACTACAATCTAAGTTTGACAAAAGACGACGAACTAGGCTCATACATCCATAAAAAAATTGTTGCAGGCTATATAAAGCAAAAGAAGACATAAAAATCTGAATATATTGTAAATACAGTAAGAAGATTAGTAATTAACAATGGATACATACAATTGCATATTCTGGACTTCAAAATTACTAGCAAACACATGCGTAATCAAGGAATATCATAAAATGCAATCTTGTGTGTATAAGAATTATAACACCACATGTAACAGAGGTACAAAATAGACCAACCAAGACACCTTTTTTTCTTTAAAAAAAAGAGGTGATAGAGAATTTTCATACTGCAGCTCAAGGCTGGGTGATTTGTGGCTACAACAATAAACAAGCTAATGTATAAATTGTAGCTAGATCAAACAAAAAGGCTATGATAACGCTGATCATCATTTCAGCTAATGCTAATGCAGCAGCAAAATTAGTACAAAGAGGTATGGATAACTGAAGTTATCATCTGCTAAAATTATTAGATCAGTCACGTAGAAGTAGAACAAAAATCAAGAAGGGGTGCTCCAATATTCATTCCAGAACTACTACTACTAATTTGAACAAAAACCGCCTTTGGTTTGTATCTGGACTGGATGTGCAGACTAATCAAACATAAAACAACTTTAGGCATAATATCACTTTCAGTTCACAAATTGAATTCTAACCTTAGCATGTTCAATTCAACAGCACTTCGATTTTCTAGCCAGCAACGCAGCTTGATGCACACCAGAACTAACCTATGATCAGGGGTTCTAGGAGATGCCAAGCAACAGGCCATCAGTTAGCCAAGCTTTTGAGTTACACATGGTCAAGGACAGAACAGAATGAAAACATTTTACATGCGGAAGGAGGTACGTACACAGAGCATCAGTTACAACAGTTAGAAGGGTGAAGGGCATCCATGACGTACTGGTACACGAAGCTTGCATCTTCGAAGTCCAAAATCACAGAAAATCATCTCCGAATCTAGCAGCAAGTACATGAGCCAAGGCAAATGGTAACCAAAACAGAGTAGACTGACTACGCACAGACATAGAGCATCGGCACCACATTTCATCGAACAGCTAGCGAGCACGACGAGGAGATCCTAAACGGGACATAGAGGAGCAGCGAGGAAGACGATGGGCTCACCATGCACTTGAGGACGACGCTGGCGACGAGCTCGAGGTAAAGGAATCCGTTCTGAGAAGGGGAAGCATCTAGAACCGCTGCAGCACCGGCTGCCTCCGCCGCCGCCGCCAAGCTCTGCGTCGAGCGGGACGTCCTCCACCAGTCCACGCCCAAGCGTGGGGATTCGACCAGCCACAACTCGTTCGTGCTCAGGGGGAAGAAGACTCGCCTCGATCCGCTCCAGCTCTCGCTCCCCTCCGAAATCCCCGCCGGATCGCCGGCGATGAACGAATCGCAGCCGCGCAACTACGGCTACGACAAATTCACGCCACCCAAAAACGACCTAGCCGGCAGGAGGTCTCTGTCGCCCAACCTCGCCGGCGAGACGTCTCCGTCGCCCGACCTCGCCGCTGCCCTCCCTCTCTCTCTCGAACCCTCCGCCTCCCCCTGTGGGTGTGGGTGACGATGCGAAATGAAATTTGGGAATGGGGAAAAACAAATGGACTAACGGGTCCATCCGTTAAAGATTGCGCGCCCGGTAACAGAGGAGGTCAGTGTGATGTTGGGTTTGATCAACGCACGAACTTTAGAGCAGATCCGACGCACCACACGTTGCTTAAAAGCCATCAAGATTTCAAGCACTTGATACAAAGTAAATATGGTTTTTATTTGATGTCGACAACACGAGCAGTTCAATTTTGACTTGCAGTTCCTGTCCGAGCGTCATTAAAAATCGGAGGTAGCGAACCGAACCCGGTGGGAGACGGCGCCGGCGGTGGCATCGCCGTCAGGCTCCGCCTCACCATTGACGGGTGCGCCGTGCGACTGGAGCGAGGCGGAGAGCGGAGGGCTTTGAAACATTCGATGATTCGAACCGAATTCCAACAGTAAAAAAGCTCTCCCTGCATCATGGGCCTTATTGCTGGCAGATTATGCTCGCCCCAACAGTTCGGCCTTCGGAAGTCTGAACCTGTGGTTCGTCTCGACTGTTGGATTTGCCGAAACAGAGATGGACTGCTCCAGAAGAGCAGAGTAGCTTAAAAAGTCAAACTAGCTTAAAAATCAAAGTCGACAACACTTTAAAAACGGAGGGAGTAAAAAGAAAGCCTCCGGGATGCCAAAGGATTCAGCTGGATGACTGAATCAAATAGCATTTAGATTTCTGATTACTGTGCATCTAAGCAAAGCATAATAAGCTACAAAGAGAATACGGACTCGGACCTCATGCGTCACGCCTTCCTTGCTACTAATGTGATGAGCTATTCTTCAGATATCAAGGTGTCTTACAGGAATATTGCAGTTTCACATAATCAACTATACCGGACCTCATAGTCTGGAACAGCTTTATACAATGCTGTTGCAGAAATGTCTTACCGACTAATTTAAGAATTTATTATACGAAAGGTACACCCACGTTTCGATCCAAAAGCATGAATGTCGGGGAGGCCGAATAGGCCAACAAAGTATGTACACTCCAGACAGTGATCACCTTATACCAGTCCATCAGAACCTCTATAACGAATGGGAACCACCCAATACCAGAGCAAATCCAATGTTTACTGGCAAGTTTTGTCAAGATGCAGCTGCAATGATATTACCTGACGGACATCTCGTTCTGCGACACCGCCTTGTTGTTCGTCCCCATCCAAACATACCCTTATCATCAGCTTCTAAGTCTCCAGAGCCAGGTAGCTTTGGTGGTGTAGTGACCTGGACCTCCTCTTCTACAGCTATGGTTAAATTTTTGCGAGGTTTTCGACCTCTCGTGCGCCCACCATAGCGTCCTCGCCTACTTAAACTCGACTCCCAGGATCCACCGGACGCCTGTACTAAGCCCTCAAGTAACTGAACATCCTCTATGATTTCAGGTCGGGAAAGTGATGACAGGTCAGGCAAGATATCTTTCTGGAAGTCCCGCTTCTGCCGGCGTCTCCTTTGCTGACCCCTTCTAGGCTTGGTGAGGAGGTGGGCTGTTGAAACTGCTTGTTCATCGGTTGTGAATGTGGGTGCCCATGGCCTGCTGCAGTACTCATCAATCTTCGTCTCTTCCAGATTCAGTGTCAAGGATTCAAAAGAATCCGACTTGTCATCACTGGAATCATAGATGCAAGCTTCCACTTGCTCAGCAAGGTCATTAATGTTTGATATAGCGAGATCTGCAAACCACAGCAACATATCGTCAGGTGCCTCAGCAGTTGCTCGCACGTCCATTGATAACGCAATAATGCTCTCAGCTGCAGCTACAGCAGATGTAACAGATGTGTCGCCGGCTTCCTGGTATGCATCCCATGTAACAGGACGCGTACATTCTTGTTGAAAAGTCCATGCAGCACCCTCTTCACAAGCTGGCACCTCTAAGTCAATCACAAATCCACGTTTAGATTGGTTGTTCCGCAACGACGCGACCTGACATTCATGCGACACAACTGATTCCTCTGAATTATCTTCATTTGGTACATCATCATTCAGATCAATGAAATTCCTGATTGAGGCAGAATTTTTCTTCATGACTCCTTCGGCAGCCTCTCCATCTTTAGTCACATGCTTCAGGCAGGAAAGAGGTACACGCTCATTGGTCTTATTAAAAATAAGCTGATTTCTGGCGGCAAAGTCTTCAGAAGCACCGTCCTTCTTAATTCCGCATTCTAGGGATGTTGAGGCAGAATCTGATGAATTTCGAATAGTCAGGGTTCCTTCATTCCTGACTTCAGTATTTTTCAGCTCTGCTGCAGGTCCGAATGAATGGCCAAATAGCTTACCTGGCTTGTCCAAAACTGCTGGATCAGCAACGGTAGCTTTATTTTTGAGCCAAGAGAGCCCAAATACGGCATCATCTTTGTTATGCTGTAAACTGCCAGCACATCTTCTATCTTGTTCTACAAGACCATCTTCCTGACCATCTGACAGTGTTTCATTCAAGTTAAAGCTCTTCATGCCCTTACCATGGGACTGTTGAGCTGAATGTTCAAACATCTTTGTGCTCTTTTGCTCCAACTCATTCGAAATTGCTACCTGATGTCGTGAATGAGATGCAGAAAATGAATCAAGTGTAAAACCAGGGTGGGGTCTATCTATACTGTTGGCATATTTTAGCTTTGGAGTCAAACTTCCAATGCTCTGTGTAGCAGCACTGAGACTGGTGTATGAATTCACAGCTGACGATCCATTGAATTTTGGAATGAAAGCAGGATTACAGATGACACTGGTCCTTGGGTCTACTGTGCAAGATCCCATTGGGGTGGCAATAGAAGGTCCGTCTATGGGAGGCATAGAAATGGGAGCAGCTACTGTACCCATACTTGAATGATGCGGACGGTCAAATCTAGCAAAATTATTGACAGCGTAGGGTTCCAGAGGACTGCGTGCAAACCATCCAACTGAACTACTCTGACCATGGTAAACAAATTGGTTACAGTTCGCAGGCCTCCCATCCGCAACTTTTAAGTATTTCTGTGGATCGAGTTCACTGTATCTGGGTGCTAAGAAATTTATACCGTTGACCTGTTTACCTGAAGGATTGAAGCAAGACACAGACCAATTATTAGAGAAGACCAAGTCAAATGTAAACACGGAAGAGTAAAAGAATAAGCAAACTATAAAAAAAAAGAAGAAGGATGCTTTCTAAGCTATCTGCATGTATATGGCATGCAAAAAAGAAAAAAAAATACATATGCTGGCATGCTGCTCAAAAAGAAGAAAGATATTTTTCTTTTGTCCTTTACAACTTTCTATGAATATTACAGGGTAAACAAGTTTTCCTCAAAAACATAAAAAGAACTTTGAGGCTAGCTAAATATTCCAAAGCCGTTACAAGTAAAACTTATTGTTACCTTTATTGATCGACGGTTTCTCATCTTGTCTTATTTTCGCACTTGTATCAAAAAAATTTGAGCTTGTACCTTCATCAGCATGCTTGTCTTTGCTGTACTCTTTATTGAAACTGAAGTTAGTTGTGCTTGATCTCGGTATTGATTGATGCCATGGGTTATCCAAGGTATGTGAAAGGCCATTTGATGCTGATCCATTTGCCCTACCCATATCAAGACCAGTATTTGGCTCATTCAGATCAGAGATGTGCCGGCTTCCAAGATTATTTGTGGTCCGCAAACCTGACGTTGAACTGTTGTCACTCAACCGCCCCAAGCCTTCTGCACTAACTAAAGCAAGGTCAGCATCGTTCTGCAGTTTTGAATCTGAGGTCAAGCCAAGAAAATCTATGGGCTTGTTCTCCGATGTGTTGTCATCATCTACATAATGATCGGCAGGAAGTTGAAGGTCAAAAGTGTGTGGTCTGCTTTTTGGACCAGCATCACTAGATGGAAATCCATTGGGAGAGGACTGCACGCTGCCTTCTCTAAGGAACTTTATGGAGGCCTGGTTTGTATCATTATGCTCCACAGGAGCCTTTCTGCATGTTGTGGACGCAGGAGATACCGGCATCTGCCACACCATCGTTGCACCATTTTGTGGCACCTGAGATGGTGAATTTGTCTGTGATGTATCTGTCAGCATCGGGTACGCGTATACCTCTTTGCTTTGATACTGTTTCATCATATCTCTCTGTAGTTTGTAAACCCGGTGCAGTTCATACACCTGGACAGTGAGTGGGCTGTGAGGCTTGACAGATAAAAACACTTGATAAGGAAAAAATAGATATGATTTCCTGTTGCTGATTATTATTATTATTATTTTTTTTGTACAATGTGATGCATAAAGATGCCTAAGAATTTTATGTGCGCTCACCTGTTGCCTAAATACAGCATCATGTTCAAGCATTGTGTGCTTGAGCATTTCTTTGTCAAAATTGGAGAAACCATGTGTCGACTTTGTTGTAAAGCCGTTGTACATCTGGCCATTTGACATCTTCTCCTCATAGTATGGACTCCACCTACCATTTGCTTCCGCGTTGAGATCCATTGTGGCATAATATCCAGGCATAAAGCTTTCACCTTCTACTTTTGCCCCCATTATGAGTGTAATCTATCCAATGAGCCAGTGAAAAACGCTGAGTTGTAAGTCACACACCACTTTGCAGTAAAAGTCTCAAATAAGGAAAAGAGCAAGAATGTATTTAGTGGTTAAAGAAAGAAACCAACAAAAGAAAGCGGCAGCTTACAAGAGATCTAATTATTTCTTGCAAATTTAGAGATTATGATTGGTAGTGTATGCAGGAAAGAACAAACTTTTAGTCATCTGGATGCTGCAACTTATTTTGATGGCTTGCAGATTTTAGCTACAAACATGATGCCTAACTGCAAATCCGACGCCCATTTCATGGAGCACAAATATTACGAACAAATTTAAATTTGTTATGGCATCGGCCAGATTTCGGCTACAAACATGATGCCTACTTCGACCGCCTATTTCATGGAGCCAATAAATCAATGCAGAAAAATTTTGGAAATGCTTTTAAGATGCTCAGCCAGATACTGTCATCTACAATGGACAGTGTACTAAGCACTGATAGGTGAACACAAGAGAGCGAGGTGAGAATCTGTTAAGGAAGCATAACAGCTGCCTACGTTATATCGAACAAAAATTTACAGCTGCCAAAAGAAGCTAATTGCCAAAACTTAATTAGGGTGATATTGACTAATTACCAAATCAAGAAGCATGCATTTATCATGCTGTAATTCCCAATACCCCGGAGTGTACCCAACCTGCTTCTGTGATCTTCACAGCACAGGACAACAATGAGGTGGCAACGCAACACCCCCCGTGTATAATGCGTATATCTCCACTGTTATGAGATACTAAACGGATGGCTCTGCCTGATCAGCTGGATGAGCAAACAATATTACTTCCTAAGCTGAATGAGTACCGAGGAAATAACCTGTCCAGCAAATGGTACTGAGCGAGAAGTGTGAAAAGATCTAACAAACAAGATGCACAATGTATCATACAGTATCCACGGGCACAATGCAAGATCGAGACTTACTTTCCATATCCAAAATAATCAAGAAAGCATAGAGAAGATCAACTGAAACAGCACCGAAAGCCCAATTCTAATTAAGACATTCTGCCGAAGAAAAGGAAAATGCATGTACAGCTGTTTGGATGTCAACTCGTCAGACAAGAAAAAAAGATGAGAGGAGGCGAGTCAACCGTAATAGTTCAACGAACCCTAATAACCATTTCTGTAAGGTCGCAACCAAAAAAAAAATCACCAGAGGCGGACCGAGCAATTGGGCTTGGTAGGGCCGCCGCCCTGCCTAACGCCAGCAGAGCAGCGGGACTTTTCTCCTCCGAGAGATGAAAATTCCCCTCCCAATCCCCGTATCATTCCCGATTGGGATAAAATCTTCGGGATCGACCCATCAACACTACGTCCAGCCTAAATGTCAACTACAAAAGGAAGAGGAACGGGGAGATCTCGGTTCTCACCTGGAGACGGAGGGGGTTGGCACCGGCAGCGGGCTGGTCTCGGTCGACCCCTCGAGCAAGAGGGACGGGGAGGGAGAAAGGACGAGCAGCCTCTGTTCTAGTATTTGATTCGAAATTCGATGCGGGAGGAACGGGAGGGGATTTAGGGAAGAGGACTCGGCCGGTCGTGTTTGCTCTGGGGACGGATTAGCTGCTAGAAGTACTATCAAGGAGTCGAAAGCCTCGTCTGTGCCAAAAGAGATGCCCGGAGCTATCCAAATCCGCCATGGCTGTGGTTGCCATGCTCTGTTTGGGGAAAGAGAGAACTGCGGAAGGACGAGGAAGAACCGAACCGAGGACGACGACTGATGCTAATGGAGAACGGTTTGTCTCTTTTTTACTCACATCACGCGGGTCCCACCAGCGATGCCGCACTGTGGGACTGTGGGAGGCGGATGCCCCGATCAGCCACAAAGACGGTCTTATTTTTATTTCGATGGAAGGGATAGGACACGCGTTTTCACAAATTCTTTCAGCTTCGAAATGGCGTGATTTGTTGAAAGACGTTGTTAGCTCACTAGTAGGTTGCTAATTAAAAGTCATCATATTTTAGAGCAACTCTGACTTTTAATTTGTTGAAATACGTTGTTAGCTCAATTGTAGGTTGCTAATGCCGCGCCATGTAGTTTAAGATGATAATAGATTTTATGATTTTTGTTAATAAAAATGTGAAATTAGAAGTCAGAGTTGCCAAGTATGATGAAATATAGGTACGTAAAATATTATATTATAAAATAATATAATATATATTTTAAAACAAATGATACATATAAATATTGTTACTCGCGCTACTTAAAATTGTAGGCTAAGTCTCTCAGTGACCATCACCAAACATGGAGAACAAAAAGCTACAAGGCCTAGATGCAATTATCAGCTCTATGTCGTCAATCTAACCGAAATTTAACGTAGAGCTAATTGCGACAAAAATAAAAGAAACAGAAAAAAAGAACCTTGGCTTCCAAAAAGAAGAAAAGAAAAAAAGATAAAAATTGAGTCTTTTTCACAACAACCGAGCCAGAACAGGCGACAAAACAAACAAAAATCTTCACATCAAGACTCTTGGTATTGCGCTGAAGCAAATTGCTTGTCAACCCTCAACATCCGACAAAAGGCGAACGAATAGCCTGACGGCCATCACCACGCCAATGACCCCAAGAAGCCCTGCGAAGGCACCCCTTACATCCCAAGTCTCCAAGAAGCCGCCCAAATAAGTATTTGGTTTGGGGAAAAGAAGCAAATTTCACGACGAGGAAGCAATCGAGCTCGAAATGGGAAGAAATTACGATGGATCCAGGATGAGAGTCGGGGAAGGAATTGGATCTGATGGCTAGGGTGGGGCGGATGAAGGAAGAGGACAAAGAGAGAAAGAAAGTGCGTGCTGATGGGTTCTTGTTCTTGTTTTGTCTTTTATCTCTTCTTTTCCCTCCTTTTTGGGACTTTTGGATGGGTGTTGATTGGTTATGCTCTCTAAAGCTCTGTGAAGTGTGGCGTTTGTCTCTCCTCTGTGGTGGCAATGGAACGATCTTCATCTAAACTACATGCAAGGACGGAGAGATTTGTTATCAGTTTTGGATGAGTGTTGATCCTTCTCAATTCTCGTTTCTCGGCTCCTCACACACTTTCATCCCCCTCCCTCCCGTCCCTTTCTCTCCCAATCTTTCTCTCTCATCAGAAGAGTGAAATAACCTAGCACTCGTTTTCCTCCCCACCTGCTGCTGTCTCCATCAGATTTTTTCCTGTGAAGCCAAGCATGTAGTATATTATCATCTGTGCCAATCATGGACCGTTTTCATTATCAAGGGTGCGTTCATTTTCCTCCCCTTTAAACTTTAGATCTCTAAAATCAAAGATAATCTTTACATTTAAACTTTTTTATTAGCTTAATGACAAAACCTATTTGACAGCTGGGTGCTAATTTGCGAGACGAGTCTAATAAGCCTAATTAATCTACTTTTTGCTACAGTGATGCTACAGTAACCATCTTCTAATCGCCTCATAATTACTCTCATTAGATTCGTCTCGCGAATTAGATGAGGGGTTCTGAAGTTAGTTTTGTAATTTGACTTTGTTTAGTACATCTAAATAGTAAGATTCTTTTTGATGTGATCTCTCTAAAATTTAAACCCCATACAACAAGCACACCTTAAGACAGAGCACGCAGCAGTATCTGATTTCCCTGTGACGATTGTTTCTGTTTTTCTTTGGGTGGCTATGGAAAGAGCTTGGGGAGAGAGAAACAAGTTGAGAGTATAAAAGCTCATGTATTCCAGCTTGCTACTACTCCAGAGGACAGCACCAAACATTGCTTTCCGATTCTTACAAATCCAGCCAACTTTACTCCTCGTGATATTTTAATTTTTCACAACACACATGCCGCGCGCCAGCATCGTGTATGACCCCACTCTTCCGGCTTTACTCCGTATCTTCTTCGCCTCAAAGTATAGAAATACAGTTGTCCAACATTGATTTTATGCGTGTGCCTGACAAGCTCAGATACTCAAATATTGTTTTCCGCTATGTTTCGCTCTCTTCTACGCGGCCAATTGGATAGGAAAATCGACAAATCAAGTATGACTGATCACGAACGTCTTTTCTTTATAATCTTCGACGCCACATGTTTAGTCAGGTTCTTAATCAATGAACACCTAAACCACAACTAACTTGTCCCTCGCGCACAACTGTTTCATCGAGTTACAAAAGAAAAACGACGGGTCGTTGCGCTGTGACGAAAGATGCAAAATCCCACAACAAAAAAATGAACGGAAATCTTGGCTCCGGCGCATGATTTGCCGCGGATGCGGTCGCCATAATTCTGCAAGTTGACGTCGCGGGCGCAATTGAAACGTGAGGTCACCGCGGCGCGAGTGTCCGCGTCTACGTGAGTACATTTGGCAAAAGATCTTGTTGGAAGTTGGGCTATTAAACAATGCGCAGAGGCTCGTTGTTGTATGAATGAATAAACAAAAGGAAAAAAAAAGTAAGGAGGGGGAGAGAGCAAGAGAAAAAAAAATCATTTCTGTACGTACGCCTATTGGCTGCTTTCTGTCTCCCCCTCTCCTCATCTTTTGCTCGATCCAATGGCTGCTGTCGCAGATGCCCACAAAGGCTTGGATGCGGGGGGCCACCTCGGCCCTGAGTGTGAGGCCTTTCGGGGAAGGAAAAGTACCAGCTCGAGCTAGATGCGGCAACCGTATCCCGATACCTGGGTCTGCCATGTGGGCCCGCGCATCCGTGCCAGGATCACGAGGGGCGGGTGATGACAACGTGTCTTCCATAACAGCAACTCCAGCGGGGCATGTAAAAATGAGCCCCTACATACTCATGTAGGGGCTGGCCCCTACATCTAAGTCCCTACATAATGCTTCTAACTTCAGCAGCAGCTCCTTTCACTGAGCCCCTACATTAATGGGTCCTACTTGTCAGCCTCTAGACCCTTCTCTCTTCTCTTCTTCACAGCCTCCCGCAGCACAGCCACATCTGCTCCCCGGCGCGGCTCCCCCCGACGCAGCTCTCCCCGGCACGGCGACCCGACGCGTGACTCCCCCCGACGCTCTGCTCCCCAACGCGACGACCCGGGCGCGGCTGGAGGGCGAGGCGGGGCTCCCCGGCGTGGCTACCCGGAGCGGCGCCCCGGCGCACGGCTCCCCAGTGCCCCCGACTGGGAGCGGACCATGGCGTCGGCTCGGGCGCGGGAATCAACGAGGAGGGACCGCGAATCGACGATAGGGGCCGCGAATCGACGAGGAGGGGCCCCCGCCGCCTGCTGCACCCCTCGCCGCGCCCCGCCATGGCCGAGGGCAGCTCCATGGCGCGTGGAGGGGCGCGGCGTCACTCGTCGGCGCCCGGAGGGGCCGCGGCCTCGTCGGGGGCACGGCCATGGCGGGCGGGCGCGGCCTCGAGCTCGCCCTATGGCCATGGCGGGCGCGGCCTCGACGAATCGGAGCGGGGATGGCGCGCAGGACGGAGGACGAGCTCGAATCGACCATGGCGTCCCGGTGCGCGGTGGCAAGCTTCGATTTGCGGTGGCGGCGAGCCGGATTCGGGGCCGGGCGGGGCGGAGACGGCGCGCGGGAAGAAGGCGGTGTGCGCGCGCGGCGTGGTTGGGCGGGCCCCACCAGTCTAGCGACCCCGTAGCGGGTCGCCAGATCTGGGGGCTTGGAGGCTGAATCTAGGGACCCCATAAGGGTAGGGGCTTGGGTAGGGGCTCTGCTGGAGTTCTTTTTTTTGGCTCAAGCCTCTACATCCTATCTAGGGACTCATGTAGGGGCCCTGCTGGAGTTGCTCTAATGCTCAGACCGATACACGAGCAGAAGTAATCAAATGAAAAAAAAAAATCTTTGATAATTACAGCTACACGCAATCGATAATCTCTGATTGATGCTGACCGTATGAGCTGGGTTCGAGCTTAAAGACCTCGGATTCCGCGAGTGGAGGAGGAGACTAAAATCATCCCCATTGCTTGACAATTGACATGCCCGCCTGGCCTCGGAACAACACGAACGAATGGTGGTAACCCGAATTCTCGGCCCCCGGATGGGTTTGAGTTGCACTGATGGCGGCGGTCCCCCAGCGGACAACGGTACGTGTGCTTTGAGGCCAAGGGACGTCACTCGCATTCATAGGTTCATCAAAAACCTCAGAGCTGAAGTAGGAGTAATTAAAGAGAGTGACACTCATTCATGCAAAGGGATCTCGTCAAGTTCAGTTGTTTGAATTTTCCAAAGTGTGTGTGGAATGGGCATGAGTTTTGACATGCGGAGTTGAAAAGCCCACGATCTCTTCCACAAGAAAAAGCAAACAGTGGTTCCCTCCATCAGTAAAGTTGTGGAATGATCGGATCAGATTATATTTGAAGTGACTGCGACGCAAAGGATACTTAACACAAGTTGCAATTGTTCCCCTTGCAAAAACAAAAGTTGCAATTGTTCAGAAATACTAGTGGTGGACACCATTTTTTATGTTCGGAACTAGACAACCTATGCCATTGCCATCAAAAGAAGCCGGTACAAGAGGCAGTCCGTCCATTGATGCTTGCTGGCACATTTCTGGGCAGTTCGGCTGTCAAGCGCATTGAAACTAGAAGATGCATGGCGTGGTTCAGACACAAGGACCACTGGTTCGAACAGGAGCAAAGTTTCAGTATACGTGGTCTATTTATGCGAATTGTACATTCCCCTTGATGTAATTTCGATTGTCAGACCTGGAGAAAGATTCAGATCACTCTCACTCTTCCCCCGCACTATGAGAGTAAAACTTGCCACACTCCTCCACTTGCCATTTTTAAGCCAATTCAGATTCCGGCAGGCAGGTGCAGTTAAATTAATTAACTTGACTTGACCTAACCACTTAGGAGTATTTATCCCCTAATTAATTACTACAAATCTGTTTAGACTTGTCAGAAGAAGGCACTTCCACACATGTCCTTCCCCTTTTGTCAACCAGTGTCTAAAAAGAAATTCCACACAGATTCGCCAGTTAACCTGGTCCGGCAAGTAGAACTAAGAGTGCGTTCGGCGCACGGGGTCTAAACTTTAGAGAGTTTTTGCAACGAATATTGTGATTACAAATAAAGTTTAATTACAAAACTAATTTCAGGACTCCGCTCGAATTTACGAGACGAATCTAATGAGGGTAATTAAGCCGTAATTAGATGATGGTTACTGTAGCATCACTGTAGCAAAATATAGATTAATTAGGCTCATTAGATTCGTCTCGCGATTTAGAGGGGAAGTTGTGACAAAGATTTTATCATTAAATTAATAAAAATAGTTTTAAATAGTAAGATTCTCTTTGATATGATGGGTGCTAAAATTAGAGAGGGTGTGTCGAACGGACACAAAACAAAGAAAACAGGTCCATAAAAACACCGTGCAGGAGAAGGAAAAACCCATCCGCAAGTTTCTGTTTCACCCCCTACACGAGGGAGTCACAGCCGCTTCAGCCGTTGAGCGCAATGCCATGCCTGGCCCTGTATCCTATTCCTGGAGTACGACGGAGGACGACGGACGAGCCGCAGCTGCTCGCGACGCATACATTGATGGCCACGATCTCTACCTCTGGGGCCACAGAGCAGTGTGTGTCCGTGTATTTATGTGCGGGTCGCAGGACACGTCCGCCGTCTACTGGCTGGCACTATTCCTGCCTGCGAAAGCAACCCAACTCGGGTAGCGTTCGGATGAAAGTTTAGAGGCCTCTAAACTACTGTAGCATGTCACATCAATACTTCCGGCACGATTTATGTGTACTAAACAAAGTCAAATTACAAAACTAAGTCCAGGACCCCCCCTCTATTTCGCGAGACGAACGTAATGAGGGTAATTAAGCGACGATTAGACGATGGTTACTGTAGCATCACTGTGTCAAAACATTGATTAATTAGGCTCGTTAGATTCGTTTCGAAAAATAACGCCCATCTGCAAAAAGGTTTTGCAATTAAATTTTATTTAGTACCCCTAAATAGTAAGATTCTTTTTTACTTTAGAGGGTAGAAGTTTAGAGGGTGAAATAGAGGGGAATCCAAACGGGGCCTCGTTTGGACTACCCATTACCCAACTCGTATGGACTCCGCAGATGCTGCCGCCCACTTGTTTTGGCGGTGGACATCAGATCTGCTGCCTGAGAATCATGGGATGGACGCTCGGCTCTTTTTTTTTTTTTTTTGGGTGGAAACATGGGTGGTCCTCGGCTCTTGTTGCGTGGATCGATGGTGGTCTTGTCCTCATGCATGTCTGCTCCCGGTTGAACTAGGCCCCGATCGAGTGTCAGTTAAGGAAAGCAAAGTTAGGCGAGGCGAACCTCGTCGCTCAAAAAGCCAGGCCGCTCTATGCAAAGCAGTACTACTACTGGTTGCTTTGGTTCGGTCCTGGGGGGATTGGATGATACTAGCAGCTGCACAATACGTATACGTAGTACATAAAGTTGTTCTAATTTGCTGGACCCGTAAACGTAGCATCCTCTGAGGCACCGGAGCTTATCGGCTGGCGTTGTCCGGAGCGCGGTCGGCGGGCGGGCTAACCTCTCCCAGACCCAGTTCTGACCACGCGACCGACGTGCTTATCAAACAGTAAGCAGTTAATTAAAGACGACTAGTATAGTGTAGCACGAGGGCATTTCGGTCAGGACGCAAGCGTGGGGCGGCGGCAGACCGCAGATGCACGAACCGAGCGCCGCCGCCGCTCTCTGACGCGTCCAATCGAATCGGCCTGGCGCGCGTCCGAGGGCGCGTGGACGCGGCTCGTGTCACGTGACTCGCGCTCGTCTCATGAGGGGAGCTCTTTCGCTGTCCCGTTGTTTTTCCCTCGTTCCACGGCCGCAACGTTACGGGGATTAGTGGACTCGAGTCCACGAGACATCAACCCCACCAGGCCCATCTCGGTTCGCCTTGGCAGCATGGGAATGGGAGGCGAGCCGTTGGGAAGATCAGATACGGTCTCGTGGATCTTGTGCGGTGCGGACTCCCCCGGTAATTCATCGGTCCTCCGCGGAGGCGTGCCTCCGCTTATCTTGACGGAGGAGACTGGGCACCAGGATTATCGGGATTCGAGCGTGGTGTCGGTTGCATAATGATTTTTTTCATATACGAAGTAGTATGAAGCTGTGGCTGGAGAAATACAAAAGCTATACGGGCCCGCTCTGGAGACACGTGGCATAAGTGCAACTAATGGTTCACTGTGCGTATTCTGGACTCTTCTCCTCAAATCCCATGCCCGCATTAATGACGCACACAGACAGCAACTCCTACCTCTCCTTCGCATCACCTCCCGCACACAGACAGGACCTCAACTATTTCATCTTTTTTTTTTTGCGATAACTATTTCATCAGTTTGTGATGTGCGCAGAGTAGTGCGACTCATATGCATTGAGCTTTTACGGCGACGGCTCATATACATCGTTTATTGTTCTTCTAATTGTAAAAAAAAATTGTGTTGCAAATCCGAGCTTAAAATGCAGCCAGCCCGCATGATACACAAATGTTAACCATTTATTGAGGTTATCGTGTACTAAATATTAATAGCACAAAACAGATTAAGATAATGATAAATTATTTTGGCCAAACATTTAGGCTTGCATAAATATTAGATGCACTTATTTTATTTTGCATTTGTTGTACATCACACGTCCTTATGAAGAATCAATCGGCCTGTTCGCCAAGCCTGCTGCTTATCAGCAGCTACAGTGTTCGCAGTTATTTCTTCAGCAGCCGTTACAGTGTTCGCAGTTATTTCTTCAGCAGCCGCTACAGTAAAACAGCTGCAAAACAGCCTGCCGAACAGGACGAATATTGTGCATGCCACATGAAGCATACACATTGAATTGTGTATCCTACCTGTAACTAAATATATTTGTAAGAATGCAAGCTTGTTCATTCTTTCTTGTCCATTTTTTTTATGGGATGCAATAAAAAATTAAATTTGAGTTTCAACTATTTATGTTGTTTGAGATGCAACTCGCTAGTACATTGATAGTAGAAGTGCATGTGATTTGTGCGTGTTACAAACAAAATGCATAAATTAAAATGCACACACTTCAATTTTTTAGATTAAAATATATTTTAAATTTAGTTGTAAGGATGTCTACCATTTAAAAAAGAAGTGCATGTTAGGAAGTGATGCACAAATTTAAACGCACACACTTCAAATTTGCAAGAGAGTTGAACAAGGTTGCAAAGTGCTGAAGTGCACATAATTCTCTTCACAAGTACCAATTATAAATATAAATGCTCGTTAGTTGCATGTTGTGTGTTGTACTACAAACTCAAAAATGTACCTTAAGTGCATAAAAATTTGTAGAAGTTTTTTTGAATGATATATCATGTCATCATCTACAGACATGCAAAATTTAAGGTGCAATATAAACCTGTACGAGATGCAAGAAAAAATAAATTAACAAATGGATATTTGCATGTACTATTGTCATGTTAGATCCGCAACATGCTACTATTCATATGTTATTTGTTATTGCATTTTGGACAAGTACTCATTACATGTAAATTTTTGCATTGTGGTAAGCGTAAGCCATGTGTTCATATTTAGCACTAGAATTCGGCTGCACGTGTATAATTAAAATTACATGTAAATGTTTATTTGTTAACATGACGAATTACTTTTCTTTCGCACGTACCTGGATAATTAGATAAAAATGCACTTTCATTTGTTTACATGATTTGTGCAAGTTAGAAAAAAAATGCACCTACTTCAAATTTTGCAAGAGAGTTAAACAAGGTTGCATAGTGCTGAATTGCACGTATTCTTCAAATATCAATTATGGCGAATGGGATTCTAGGACCCACTTTATTTTTCACCTAAACACTGTATCACAAATCTGTGCATGCGCCACCGACACACTGGTTCATATATTTATTGGAAATATGAATACAGGCTACACACGCTGATTCTTAGGAGGTGTTCGTTTCTCTAGGGCTAAAGGTCACATCAAAACTAATCTTGTTATTTAGGTGTTTTAAATAAGTCTAATTAAAAAACTAACTGCAGAACCTTGTACTAATTTGTGAGACGAATCTAATGAGAGTAATTAAGCCGTGATTAGACGATTAATTAGGCTCATTAGATTCGTCTCGTAAATTAGCCCACATCTGTAAAAAGGTTTTGTAATTAAACTTATTTAAGACGCCTAAATAGCAAGATTAGTTTTGATGTGATTTTTAAGCCTAAATTGCCGAACACCCCCTTAGGTCTGCACGGGATTACGGGTGTTTTGGCTTGTAACATACTCCGTGGATTGAAATGTTTAGGTCTGCATAGCAGAAAAAGTACAACTGCACAGATGCTCAAATTAGTCCCTTGATCTTTGTAGCCATAAATTCAATCTCCAGATGTTATCCAGGCTAGCAAATATCTATCCCCATTCTGTAGCTGCAGCTCATCTTCTCATCTTGAGGTGCGTGTTGGACCGAATTTAAATATAAAGAAGCTTCGGGACATTTGTAGAAAAATCAAGACCACATGCGGCTGCAAACGGACCTACATCTGTTCCGTGCTCACTTCGCTCACTTCACCACATTTACTGGTGTAGTATACACCTGGCCCGCAGCCCACGAATCTCAGCAGCAACACCGCCGTCCAGATAACCGGAGGCATAGCGCCGCGGAGGACAGGAGCCGCATTCACCGCACCTTGGTGTGACGTCGCTGTTGATGTGCTTCTTCATTCACCGGCATGAACGCCACCAGGACGGTGGTGAGTGCTGACACCAGCGGAATCCAATCTGCCGAAGACGCGTCATAGACCGGTCTCCATTCAGGTGCGACTGACCGGCCGTATCTGCATACTCCTCCTACTTCGTACGTGACACGGGGTTGGTCTCGGCCCCATACGGGTGCGCGCCTCTCGATCGTGCCCTCGGAGGCCGGTGCGACGCGCTAGGCGACTCATTCGCACATTGCTTTGACTCGAATAACGCATGTAGTACTATGCTAGTATCAGATACAGTTGCAGATGGTGGAATTTCTAGCTCTTTTAAGGTTTCTTGTCTCTTATCAGTGGAGTTAGCGTTGGTTGAGATGTTTTTATAATCAGAAGATGTAATATACTTCAATATTAATGAAATTTCCTTTTCGCAAAAAAAGATACCAGTTCAATGCATTTCGTATGGCAGCCGGCCGACCGGGCCGCGGTGGGAATGTTGACCCGTGCCATCCGATGTCACAGAATGGCCAAGGTATATAGGAAGCTACCAATCGAAACAAAAAGGTAGTAGTAGGAAGCTACCAATCGAAAAAAAAGGTGGTAGTAGGGAGCTACCAATGCCACGTATAGTAGTAAATGTATCTACAGGAATTGAGTCACCAAACAATTAGTATATTGTCGACGTGGCTTTACATTAATTAGTACTCCTATCTAATCAGAGCGATAAATTGTGCCACTTTTACTTTCACGAATGGGACAAGCTCCAAACAGAACTTAATGAAGGTTTGGTAGCTAGTGCGCGCGGTGACCCCTATCCTCAACGTGACACTGCAAGTGGAGGCCTAGAAAGATGACGACCCCGACCACCCAGCCAAAAGGCGTGTCATCACAAGCAAGCAACCAGGTAAGTACTCCTACCCCCCGCTTTCGTCTGTGCCTCTCCGCTGCCCTTATTACCCGCGCTGCCACGAGCTCAACAGCGAGCCGGCTCGGCAACCTTTGCACGCAGCCTTTCTTCGTGCTGGCTCTTTTTACTAGCTCGTCATTGCTGTTGGTTGGTTGGGTAAAAAGGATGGAGAGCATCCAATCTTTGCCTCCGTGCTCATGCCGTGCGCAAAGAGAGGACAGGAAAAAGAAAAGGCCTCCATGCATGTCTTTGCCCCGGAAACCAGCGCGTTTGGGTGGAGGACCCGGTGAGCCAGCCGCTTTGTCTTTCCAGGATGCCTGCGCGTACTGGGATCGGTCCGGTGGACAGAATTTACCTTGCACAAGATTTATGCCATGCAGAGTACAACTACTTTAACTGATCAACGGTTAGCCAGTTGCAGTAATACTAACTGATTATGACGTGGCACAAACCTACCACCTCAAGATCGAATGAGATCACTCACGCTTGAGCTACACTCATCAAACGGACGATGGAGCGTAGTACCTGTCTAATCATACATACCGATCACGCGAGATCTGAGAAAAGTAGACTTCGCGTAACAGGACCCACCTACCTGTCTGATTAGAACTGGCAAATTTAGGTTACGCATTGATAAGCGCTGCTGCTGTCCCTGTCCAAGCAGGCCCGCCGCTCGGGTCCATAAACCAGACCTAACTGATGCTCGTGTGCTCGGGTCAAACTACCGATTGATGCGGGCTCGCTGCATCGGACAGGTGGACAGTATCAAGTCCAGCTGCGCGGCTGCCTGCCTGCCTGCCATCTGATGCTGCATCCTCTCAGGCCTGTGCAAAGCTGAGCTGCCGCCGATAACGCCAAAATTTGGTCCTACGCAGCTCGATATTCTTTTTCGTTTTCTCTACTAGTATTCCCGACTGTATATGATGAAAAGAAAACTGTACTTAGGGTGCGTTCGGCGCACCTCCTCTAATTTTTAGCACCTATCACATCAAAAAGAATCTTGCTATTTAAAACTATCTTTATTAATTTAATAACAAAACCTATGTCACAACCCCTCTCTAAATCGCGAGACGAATCTAATGAGCCTAATTAATCTATATTTTGCTACAGTGATGCTACAGTAACCATCGTCTAATTACGGCTTAATTACCCTCATTAGATTCGTCTCGTAAATTCGAGCGGAGTCCTGAAATTAGTTTTGTAATTAAACTTTATTTGTAATTAGAATATTCGTTGCAAAAACCATCTAAAATTTAGACCCCATGCGCCGAACGCACCCTTATATGATGAAAAGAAAGCTGGGCATATCATTTGCTTATTGCAGTGAGAAAAGGGAGGGAGCATGATTGAGGCACTCATACAAAGATTTTTATACGATCGACAGCTGAAAACTTCTCATAGGTGCTGTGCTGTTAACTTTTTCCACTTTATTTACAAGCCAAGATGCTGATATGCCAAACTCAATCAAATCCGAGGACACACGTAACCCCCACTATATATAATGATGGATGATGCTTTGGCCATGGAATTGTACCACGGCTTTTTAATGATTTAATTCGAACTTAATCTCTCTTTTTGTAAGATCGAACTTAATCTCAGAGCCCAAGTTCTCCAGGCATCCAAGCGAGCGAAACTTGAAATGAAACTCACTAGCGCTCTTTGATCACGGTAACTCTTGTGGAATCGGACATGCACAAACCTCCGCACGTGCTTCACCCTCGGATCAAGCGAATGTTCCTGGTCCAAGATCCGGCGTCCACTCCGGCACCCGGAAAAGGGAACCGGCATCTAATCCGGCCGGCAACTTGTGTCCGTCGCGAGAAAGAAAGCTTGCTGTTTAAGATAAGAAGGACGATGGGCATACGGGCATATATATTTGTGAATTTCCCCCAACGAGTGAGCAGCACGTGCTTCGCTTTTGCTTTAGCATATGCAAGTGAACGACTGGAACACATTTACACATCTCACGATCGCGACGTCTTTGATCGGTAGCCGCCCCCAGCTTTTCTACTACTGTACTCTCCTGATCGATGGCCTTGATCCCGTGCCGCCGCCACATCATTCTTATCATTACTAATATTATTGAAAACATTATCTGCGATGAAATCTTTGCAAATTGCTGCATGATACTGTGTGATGGCGATCGTACTCGTGCCCGCAACTTTTCTGGGCTCGCTGTTGCTGCAACTACTGTTGACTGTCTCATGACTTCCTCCTGACCCCGCGCAGCTGTACGAAGGAATCACAGGGACAGATTGTTTCAGCATTTACTCCGTGTCATCCTGGGCTGAGATCCCACTGAGAGTTTGTTAAGGCTCATTAAGCGTGAAAGTGGAGCCCGTGTAGCCCATAGGCCACATAGATCTGGCCTGATGAAGCACACGGCCTGATCATGTGGCCCGCTCGGTCCGAATTCTCAAATTGTCTTGAGCTCAAGGCCCATCACTTTTACGTCCGCATCTCACAGAGGGGAGTCTCCTAAAAAGAAAAAAACTCACAGAGGGGAGAAGACAGAAAGAAACAAATACTTTCCCTAAAAAAAGAAGAAGAAGAAATAAACAAATGCTGCTAAGAAGTGAGGGAGACTGCATATCAATGTTTGAAAAATCCGTCGAACCGTGCAAACAGGAGTGTAGCGGTTTTCCCAAACAGGTTGATTTTTTTTTTTTTACAACGGAGCGCTACTTTACACCTCACATTAAACGTTATACATTATGTTTGAGTTTCAGTTATCTTACATTACACAAGATATACTTTCTTTAAGATTCTTCCAAACACAATATTCGT
The DNA here is from genome assembly GCA_012490785.1 of Eragrostis nindensis. Taxonomy (NCBI): domain Eukaryota; kingdom Viridiplantae; phylum Streptophyta; class Magnoliopsida; order Poales; family Poaceae; genus Eragrostis; species Eragrostis nindensis. Next base: position 54,247 of record JAAXCT010000803.1, read on the forward strand.
TGCAAAAAAGAAAAAAACCAGTATATTCATTGCAATTTTCAAAAGGAAGTGCAATGACGAGCAGGCGGGGCCCACAGTGGCAGTTAGCACGGATCCTTGCAGGGCACACTAGCGAGGCGAGCTGATCGGCCGGCCAGTCCCCAGCCCGCCGTTGTCTCCTTCCCACCCGAACGAACAAACAAAAAAATCACTCCAAAACCATTTCAATTTTCAAATCTCTTCTGCTCCTCCTCCTCCGCCGCCGCACCATCCAAACCCCACCCCCGCCGCCGCGCCCCCTCCCCGAGCCCTAACTCCGCCGCCGCGGCGTGGCCCGATGGGGTTCGTGGATCCGGCGGCGCCGCTGCTGGCGACGTGCGGCGGCGACACGGTGAAGCTGTTCGACGTCACGGTGGAGTCCGGCGACCCCTGCGTCCTCGCCTACACCCCCGCGCCCGGCAACCCCGTCAACGCCGTCAAGTGGAACCACACCAGTGAGTGCCTGTCCCAGATCTCCCGAATTCGGTCGTGTTGGCGCGCTCACGCGAGGATCTGTAGCTGTGGTGTCCGTACCCGTGGGGGCTGGCTGTTTCGATCTGGCCCTTGGGTTTCTTTTCATTATCCGCTTGCAACATTGTGGTTGGATTGCGGGAAGACATGTCTCCTGTCTTGATCAGGAATTGGGGACTCCACAGCTGAAACTCTTCAGTTGTAATAATGCCTGTTTAGTGCGGTGGTTATGCGGGTAGGTAGTGTAATACCAGCATGCTCTAATTAGTTGCTGAGCTTCGTCTAGTCCAATATACGTTGCTTTTTCAATAACTAGATTTGTGAATAATCAAGACACCATGTGTGCGGCTATCCAGATTATGTGTATACTGATTGTGGCATTGTTTGTAGTTTGTCAGGAATTCGCTAAGAAAAAGAATTCTCGAGAAATCCAATGCTCTACTGCCTATCATTGTTGCATTAGCTGACATTGTGATTATATTTTATTCACCTGTACATAGTGAATTTCAGTAGGCTTTCTCCTTAAGCTATTTAGCATCATGGCGCACATGTTTCTGGATCCAGCAACTTTGAACAGGCTTCATCTTCCCATAATATTGTCATGTTCTGCAGCCTGAGATATGCAACGACCAAAACAAGAGATGCACAATACTGAACGATAGGATATCCGTTTGTTTCGTGCATCCAGTGATGTGCTAGTGAACCATTTGAATATAGTATTTGGATGCTGGGCATTTCGAACTACAAAACTGTTTATTTGTTTCCCTGGTTGATTCCTTTTTAGCAATATGTTGAGCTCAATATCTTGAAGAAATGATTCTGCAATTGAATTGCATGATTAACCTGCAACTAGATTTATTAGCATTGACAGCCATTTGTCCTTTTATCTTGCAGATCTAATTGTAGCTAGTGCTGGGGATGATAGAAAGATCTCATTGTGGCATAAAAAAGGTCAAAATGTAGGACAGCTACCAACATCAACTGTTGATCGTGGCGATGACATAGAGGTATCTGTGCATTATTATGTTTTTGTGCTCACATACCATATGCGTGTGCCACACCTTTTGATGTAATATTTATTGCATGTCTACCCAATACTTTATCAAATATATTAGCCCTAGTTTATTTTCAAACTAACCAACGTCAAACACTAAAATCTGAGGGAGTATTTGCTTATCTATTGGTAATGGCAGGTGATTGAAAACGTTGCCAATCTACATTGTCACATTGGCCATCAATTTCTTATCTTTCTTTCCTTGTCTTCGATAAACGTCAGCAAAGCAGCATGCTCTATCTAATTTCCTACACTTTTTTTTTCTCGAAATTTAATTTCCTACACTGGATGTGTGAGTTTACATTTGTTGGTTCTAGGGGGTGCTGGACAGCAGCTAGCAACTAGAGGAGAGCTAGAACAGAGAAGGCTTATGCTTAGGACTCTTAGGCACACTGAGGCACTTCCATTACATTGCACACTAGGTGCTATTTATAGTACATAGGGGGGACTGGCTGCTACTTCTCCTGGACTCTAGAAGGTTGTAGCCGCAGCAGGTTGGTTCTACAGTACTGCTACAGTAGTTCTGCTATATTCTGGAACATACCACTAGTTTACTAGACTCTTCCAGAACACAAGGATTACTACTAACAACGTTTGAGAAAGAAATTAGCATGCCTAAATAATCCCTCAAGGCTGAATGTATCGTGTCATTTTCTTCATTACCTTTCATCTTTTCCTTGTTTTGGTTGCAACAAAGTAGTATCGGAAATTACAACTTTACATGGACATCTTTTCACAGTATTTTAGGTTTCTTTTATGCTCTTATAGAAGAATTTTAGCCATATTTTAACAAAAAATGCCCTTGTAGAATGTACTGCTAAGCGCTAGTATTTTTTTTTTGGTTGAGGGGAATAGTGCTAAACTTTGTTACTCCCTATGGTCATGTTTAAATGGATTACAGTAGGGACTCAGGTTGATTTGTATGTCTAAATGTCATTTAAACATGATTGGATACCATGCATCTGATGCCATGTGTGTATTGCACTATTGCCTCTCTTCTATACTATATTATGTTCCTGTAACTGAACTTGACAGCCTATATTTTGTTACCAGGAGTGTATATACTCGATCAGTTTTAGCAATAAAGGTTCTAGATATCTTTGCTCTGGTGGGAGTGGCCATATTGTTAGGATTTGGGATTTACAGCGTAAGAGATGTATCAAATGGCTAAGCGGTCACACAGACACCATCACTGGTGTAATGTATAACTGCAAAGATGAACATTTGGCATCGATCAGCATGACAGGGGATCTCATTCTTCATAATCTTGCTTCCGGAGCACGTGCCGCTGAACTTAGTGATCCAAATGGACAGGTGAATTTATCTACTTCTCAAGGTTCTTCTGCAAACTGCTCATGGCTCATAAATATAACACTCAAGTGTTTTAAAAAAGCGCTAGGCGGGTGGTTGGCTCTGCCTAGCTACTAGGCACACCTAGGCGACACTTGTTTAAACACTGCTTTAAGAATACCATGATTTGGAATGGCCTTCTGAATTTCTTATTTTTCTGTATTATTTTGCAAATCAGGTTCTTAGAGTGCTTGATTATTCACGAAACAGTAGGCATTTATTGGTGACTGCTGGAGATGATGGTTCAGTGCATCTTTGGGATACAACGGCAAAGGCCCCAAAGGTACCAGAGTTGAATGACATTGTGCATATTCTTCTATTGCTGTAGAATCGGAAGAGGTTTTATCCTTTATTAACATAAAAGTAAAAGTAAAAGTAAAACGCAACCTTCGATGGTAGTCTATTGAAATTATTTTATTATATTCCGTAATAGTATCATAGAATCATTCTATTATTGTGCAAAGCACGGTTATATTATCTCGCAATATGCCCTTTTTGATACCATTAAGAAAGTTAACCTACCCACTAGTGTATATAAAAAGAAGTTACACATCAAGTTGGGGGTCGCGGGTTGTGGTTCGGTGGAGGGCTGTTGCCTAGGCAGTTGGGCATACAAGACCTGGGCTCGCAGTGCGAGGAACAGGGATGGAGCTGATGGTTAACAGTAGGAAGGTTGGTGAATGGTGACAAGACGAACTGAGCTGGCTGGATTGATGATTGGTGTCCCAACGTTGAACAACCCTTACAAACCCTAAGCTGGCTTCTGAGTTCCAAGTGCGTCTCAATCCTTCAGCCTGCTGTGCCTTGCCTCATCTCTAGCGTGTTTTCTGCCTTCCCGCTGCGCTGAGCTCCGCTTTTGACCGCGAAGACTGGCTGTCCCCCCTAGCTTGCTGCTTTAAACAAATTTGTGGATGCTGGCAGCAATCAGCACATGATCGTCTAGAGCATTGCTAGCTATAGCTCCTTCAACCAGGATCATCTTCAGCTCTTTGAGACTTTAGTTTGTACTTCTTTGCTACATTTATTTATGTCAACAGAGACTTGAGCTGAAATACAAGCACATAGCAATCACCTTAACCATACTATTGAAGCTGCGATTAAAATTCATTTCATCCATGATTAATTACAGAAAGTTGCTTGCTCAATCAGTCAATCTGATTCTTCATTTCGTTTTAACCAGTATTTTGATGTTAGTGTATTTAACTCAGCTAATGATTCATCTATCTGTATTAGTGTTGGATAAAATTGATAGTTTTACTAAATGCCTGCATGGTACTTGCTAATTTATGATGCCTTACTTAATAATAATCTGGTGGTCAGCTTTATCATGCATGGTGCTTGCTACAATACTCTGGAACTGATAAATGCAGTTGTGTAGGTTTCATGGCTGAAGCAACATTCTGCACCCACTAGTGGTGTTTGTATCTCACCATCCAGTGATAAGGTAGTGGTTATAATTGTGTTGGTGTTTTATGGCTGAATGAATAATGGATTGTCCGCAAATGAGGTTTTCAATTTTGTCCTTATAGATAATTGCTACAGTTGGCCTGGACAAGAAATTGTATACACTAGATGCTGGGTCAAGAAGACCAACTCACACTATTCCGCATGAGGCCCCATTCTCCTCATTGGCGTACAATGATGATGGTACTATATTAGCAGCAGGCACAAATAGTGGCCGTGTGGTGTTTTATGATGTCCGGGGAAAACCTCAACCACTGACCATTCTTCGTGCATACAATAGCTCCGAGGTGGGAACCTGTACAGTCATCTTTTTGCTTATTGGTGTCTGCACATATTTGTTGACTTGAGATAATTCTGGACTCTAACGTAGTTTGTAGAATAAATGTGGACACAGATCCGTATGACACTTTCATCTGCATAATATAAATATTCTTTTAAATACTACTGTTTAGTGGAGCACATGTTTGCTGATACTAGTAGTAAATGAAGACTTGAAGCATGATTGTAACTTTAGTTATCTAATTATGCAGTATTGTATGTTGTTAGTAATGTTATAGACAACATAGCCTTTGTCCCAAGCAAGTTGGGGTACGCGTAGTAATGTTATAGAGGCCGGAAAAAAAAATTCAAAATAAGGTATGCCTGCCTGCATATCAGCTAAAAGTGCAGCTTACCCGGACCATTTTGTCGATGTATCTTTTGCTGAATCACTGTCATGCCAACCTTGGTAATTAACGTAGTTAAGTGAAATCTGTTGAGCAGAAGTGGTTTTTATCTTTGACATATCACCACTCAAATTTTGTATCCACAACTCTACTCATTCATGTTCTTACATTTTTGAATTTACAATTTTTCATCAGGCCGTGACAGGTTTATGTTGGCAACGGTCAAAGCCCGTCATTGTCAATGAGAATAGTTCTTCTGAAGTTGCTCTGCTGGGGGGATCTAGTGAAGAGTCTGTTCTTATGCCAGATCCATTGCCTTCAACAACTACAAGTTTTCCTTCTGGAGCAATCACTCCAAATCTTCGCTCTTCTTCTTTGACATCAAACTCATCTACCTTAGAGGAAACTCCATATAGAACTCGTTCGATATCTGGAGGGCCATTATCAAAGCTGCAGGCTCCTCGTGGAACCTATAATCTAAAGGATGATATGGATGTATTTTCTCCACTTGTTGATGTTCAGCCTTTCACACCATCTAGCGGCAGCTGGTGGGATGAGCAAGGAAGTGATGATACAAAAAAATATGATAAACCAGGAGAAAAGAAACCGTCAACAACTAGGAAGTTTCCATACACTGAAGACAATAATGAGCCGCATCCTATTTCGGATTGGAGGTCTATTACAAATTCAAGACAGGTCTTTCATGGAAAACTTTATGTTTTTTGTTTAGTAGGTTTTACACCTCTTTTCAGGCGGGACAAGCCATGCAACCCTTTTGTAATGTTATATATGTTTTCATTGTACAGGATGGCACCTCATCTACGACCACAGCATCCATGCCATCATGGAAGAGTGAACCGTCTGTATCTTCGCCAGAGACAACAACTGGAACTGCATTACCAGATAGATTAACTCAACGTCAACATATCTCACGCTTTGGGGCTTCAGCCTTTCCGACTGGCAGCTTGGCACTTTCAGGCCTACAAGATTCTGCTTCAACTGCTAGTCACTCTCTGAAAGGTTCTCTAACAAGTAACATTTTAATGAACCTACAAAACAAGGGTATCTTGAGCAATGCACACGCTTCCCTGGCTACATCATCTGCAAGCCTTCAGAGTTCACTTCCCTCACCTTATGCTTCAAAGACTGTGTCATTAGGGAATTCTGATCTAGCAGGAGCAGCACAATCCACTCCTACATGGAGACCATCAACCTATACTGACAGATTGAGCTCGTCCTCTGTTTTTAGCGAAGGATTAGCTTCAGCATTTGGTTCACCAAAATCAAAAAAGACGGGAGTAGAAACAAAAGATGAGCTGCTGAGTAGCCTTTTGTCACGACAAGAAGCGGCAACCCCCTCTTCATCTGCAAACCTTCTATCAAGCAATGTAAGTACTTGTTTTCATTTGTGCAACTGTTTGATTAAAGTGTGTCAGCTGGATGATTTTCTAACAAAATGACTATATGTTATTTTTACTAGGGGGTAGTGCCACCACAATTGCCAACGTCAGTTTCCGCTGATCAACAGGTGGCATCTTCCTTTTCACTTCAGTACGTGCAGAGGATGCTTGATGAGTCTTTAGGGTCTGTTCAAAAGTCCATCCACGAGGATGTAAGAAATCTCCACATTGAACTTCTACGACAATTTCACATGCAGGAGGTAAAAACTTTCTAACAGTTTGTTTATGGAGTATTGGAGTTGCTTTCTGCTAGTTCTGTTTATGCTTCCACTACTCACTTGCAATGAGTTATGGGCTGCCTACTACATTGTGTTCTCTGTGGCAAGCACCCGTACAACCTGCCTACTACATAAGTTGTGACGTTGTGTCTAGTGAGCTCACCTAGATGTTTTATGTTTTAAGAAACAAAGCAACAGAAAGAACTATTACAAATTTACATGTGGAACAATCTTTCTTTGTCCCCTATCACCTACGCTCATCTTTGCTACTCACTTAATATCAGGGCGACTTGTCTACAGGCCACTGAATAATGTTGGCTTGGTCTGTAGGACACTAAACTAAAAATCTTTGTCTGTAGGACGCTGTCCGTAGTTCATTTGCAATGTCCTACAGACAAAGTTTTTCGATTCAGTGTCCTACAGACAAAGTTTTTTGAATCAGTGTCCTACAGACAAATGTGGCTTTTTACAGTGTCCCATAGACAAATTATCCTAATAGATAGGTACCTTCTGCAAAATTGAAAATTCATATATTACTTACAAGAAAATTTTCACTTTCCTAAACTGCTACTCTTAAGAAATTAATCCCTACAACTAAGGAAACTACTGATCTATCTCTAACCCTAGCTGCCATTACCGTAACCAACAGCCCAGGCGGCGGCACTATGCCCATGTCATCTGATCCCTAAAAGTCCACTTAACTTTGTTCTAAGTCAAAATGAGGTATATTTGACCATTGATGGCTAAAAAACTATATGCATTCATAAGTTTATAACCTGATGTTATTAAAACTAATCATTACTAGGGCCAGTGTGGGATGTGTTGTACTTCTACAAACTCTTCTTCATAATGCAATGATGCGCAACTCTCTTGCGTATTCGAGAAAAAAAAAATAAAACTAATCATCAAGAGTACTCTCATATATGAGAAGGCCTTTTAAAATACTATTTTATAGATATATTTCGGCAAAGTCATATTGGATACTGTAATTGCCTTATGGCGATGAGGCGTCTGGGTTGTGCCTGAGCGTTTATGGTGACTCTTGAGTGCCTTTTGGCCTAGATGACGCCTTAAGAATTATGCCTAATCGATTTATATTAGGGATCAGAGGAAGTGTATCCGTTCAAATTATTGTCGCAACCTCATATTTCTAGTTGACGTCTAGTAGTCGTTGCGGTCAACCTTTCTAAGTTTGATAATTTATGATTTAAATCATACTCCCTCCATTTGAAAATATACGCAGTTCTGGCTTTGCACCAGGTTCATTGAAGACAAGCATATGTCCAGATTCATAAATTTTTTTATGAATCTGGACACCCAGAAACATAGCCAAAACTGCATGTATATTTTGAAACGGAGGGAGTATATACTAGCTAAACTGGCAGCAAAAGGGTGGGGTTTTGTTAGTTATCAATCCAATCAGGTGGCTCAACTGCCCTTTGGAAGCGATCAATCCACCACTGGTTGTTCATCCAGTGACATGTGGAGAAAACAGTATGAATGTATGGCTCATCTTAACTATAGTGTCAGATAACATGCTTAGAGCAAGGTTAATGATTTAGCCGGCTTGCCGGCTGCGAGTTGTCCACCTCAGCAAAATATCAACCGGTCTCCGTTTAATGATGGGCTCTTAGTTGGCTATTGAACAATAAAAAAATAGTATCAGGGCCTACTTCTATCTTCTTTTCCCTTGTGTTTGCCTATCCACCAACAAGCGGACGCAGAGCATCTCGTATCTTGCGTTCAGGCCGGCGAATGCTAAAACGCCCACTGAAGGAATCTTTTACCTTCCCTCTCCTCCACCTCGGCCAATGGGGTGACGAGGCGGGTGTTTCACCCATCACTATACCTGCTCTTAGAAAAGGAAGGCCTTTAATGTTGACAGGGTTGTGAAGGACCATGCTTGATACAGTAGTATTGGAAAATGGTAGGTGCACAATATAGGCCCTGTTTGTTTACCCTTGGATTATATAATCCGGCTTAAATAATCTTAATCTCAAACAAACAGCTAGATTATTATTTAGATTATATAATTTTCACTTCCAGATTATCATAATTCCATAATCCTTTTGTGAAGAGATTATTCAGCTTATAATCTGTCTTTTTACCAAATATCCATACAAGTTGAGAGTTATTTACCCACATTGCCATTACACAAACCGAATCGTTTTCTTTTCTTTTTTGCCTTCATGCCAACGCCCGTCGTCACCCACCTCCCGACCGCCCCGTTCCTCTCTTCCCCCTCCTCGTGGATCCCCAAACCCTAGCCAAAATCCCTCAAATGCGGCCAGATCCGGCGCGGCGGCGCACGGCCAAGGCGCCGGCATGACGGCACCCGACAGGTGCGGGCGTGGCGCGTCCTGCGGCCGTGACGCAACTTGGCGCGGGAACGAAGTGTCCCGGTGCTCCCGGCGCGGCGGAGCACAGCTCCACGTGAATCCGCCGTGAGCTCGGCTCGCCACTCTCCTCCCCGCCTGCCAAACCCGGCCGCCTCCAACGCAGGCGGAAACTCCCGCAGCTCGAAGGCGTTCCTGGTCGTGCTCGGTGGCCCGGCATTAGAACGCAGGCATTGGAACACGTTGTCTGGTGGAAAACAACCGGCAATGATTCTCGCTCGATCGTCGTTTGCTCTGTCTTGGACAGGGCTGGTGATCGAGAAGAATACAGGCAGTGAACAGATGAACTTCGCGAGGGATTCAGAGAGAAAACTCGAACAGTATGAGTTTTTTTTTTTAATCTTCAGATTGATGACTGAATTATCTTCAGGTTCAACGCAAGTTTGTTCCATGTTTTTCCTGCATTCACAACACAATTCAGTAGTCCGAGAGGTTACAGTAAATCCGAGCATCTACATGTATTAGCAGCAACTAGCTTGGTTCCATCCCCTGCAATTTTTGTTTACGACCTCGGTTACATCAGTCATGTTGAACATCTGGTACATCCAGAAGCACCGGCCGGATGATAAATGTGCTGTAAAAGACTTTGAAATGGCTATAGGGCATGTCATGTAATTTGTGTCAATCCACCAGATTATAATCTAGGTTGCCAAACAACTCATCAGCTTATTTTCTCTAGCTTATATAATCCAGCTTATATAATCCAACTCTAATAAGCTAAATTATATAATCTATGAGGTAAACAAACAAGGCCATAGTTGGCATTCGCCTTAGGCATGGAGATTAAAAAGAGAGAAATAGAGAGAGGTGTATTGGAAAGAGAGAAAGGTGTCTCGGGAAGTGAGAATGCCAAGTATTTTGGGAAAACTTGAGATGGCTAGAATGCCAAGTATTTTGGGACGGAGGGAGTACTTAATAGCGCGGGGCATAGGCATGAGAGTAAATGGTTATGATCCATGGAGTTGTTATTTTGATTTCAGAAATAAAGTCAGGTTGGTTAACATGTGGTTGTAATTCTTTGGCACACTTTTTATCACCAGATGTGTCCTCGATATAGAAAATTCAATAATAATCTCGTGCAGTACCATGTGTGAAGTCTGGAATCTTTGCTTGGGAAGCTTGCATCTGTATGACTGTATCATTGTCTTCATCCCATTTACCTATGATCTCAATATTTTATGTAGCTGGTTTATGATTGGAGGGCTTGATTTTTTTTCCTTGTACTATAGTTTAGTACCTTTTTATTTTCACATAATGGAGTTTCCTGCCCACACAGATGGATATGTCTGGCGTGTTGAACTTGGTTCTGGAGAAGTTGGAAGGACTGACAAAGGAGGTGCAGCAACTCAGAAGGGAGAACCAACAGTTGCGGCATCAGCTTCTTTGATTTGTGCTTTTGGGGGGTTTTCTAGTTTGACTTTGTTGTGTTTCGTGGAATAGCTCAATACACAAACAGCGGCTTCCGAGGCAGGCCAGGTGGTGATTCTTATATTCGAATTTGTGTCTAGCTCATCACGAATAGGAAGTTTGTGTTTGATACGATTGTACATATCCTCTTTATTAGTCTAGAAGTATATTGATTGTCTATTTGTTGCGTTATTACATTGGACTGGTTCCAAGTATCTTCTTGGTTGTACCTGTGTGACCTGATTTTGGATGGCCTATGTGAAATGCTAACAGAGGGTTTTGATGTAGCTTTTGTCAGTGTCATCATGTATCTTCTGCGGTAGAGTTGAAACAAATAGTCATTAAATACCCATTTCATTAGGGTTTTTTTTTTGTGCGTTGTACAGCTAGTGATGGAACAAGTTGGCTAATGAATGTTTAACTTGGCGAAAAGATTGAATCTGGCCATACCAGGGTCATTCTGTCCGGGAGCCCGCGTGGCTAACACACCGTCCCTGCATGCTATAGCACATAGGCGAAGTCAGTGGCTCAGTGCTTCTAAGAATCCATTTTAATCAAAATTGGTACTCCGTTCTGTTTTATTTGACGCTAGTTCAAAAATAAACTAGCTATCGTCAAATATGGAAAAATGTCCATTTTAACCATCTCTAACAATTCACTTTGTATGTTTCACACCCTAAACAAAATCAAACCTCAATTTACTCCTAAACATTTTCATTTGGTGCAATATATACTTTATTGAAGTTTGTTTTTTTTTCTGTTTCTTGTTCTATAAGTGAAATTTGAAGCTCAAATTTTGCATGATGATAGTTATCACAATACCCTATGTTAAAATAATTTTAATTATTTTTTTGATATCATTTGAATGCATATAACGTTAATTGCTATATAATCATGTAAATAGTATTCCATACTATATATTTAAGATTTCAAAGCATGAGTAATTGTAAATGCATCTACACATGGAACGAATCATATTTACTCTTCTTAGTTATATTACTATATTTGAATATGCTAAAACTAATCAATGGGGTGAGTCGACGCCTTTTCTCTATACATGCATATCTTTCTTCCCTCCAAAGCTTCTATCTAATACTCCCTTCGTTTTTAATTGTATGACGCCGTTGACTTTTTAATTGAACTTTGACTAACAATATATTTAAATAATTATTTTTTGATGTGAAATTAATATCATTAGATTCATCATCAAAAGCATTTTAAAGTTAACTTATACACTTAGCTATTTACACAAATATTTTGAATAAGACGAACGGTCAAACGTAACGAAAAAAGTCAACGGCGTCATATATTAAAAAACGGAGGGAGTACAAAACAGTTACCACATCATTTAATTTGACTCATACTCCTTCGAAAAAAAGAAAGACTCAAACTGGCACCAGGAATACATGTATGCATAGAACTTAGAACCATCCCTCGCAAAAAAAAAAGAACTTAGAACCATTTTCAAATTACGTGTAGTGCCCCAAGATGAAAGAATGATTCAAAGCGTGGGAGTTTGTATGAATAAGCTACAAACTCTTGTGTGCTATCTTATTCGTACTGCAAAAACAAGTTTTTTTTGAAAGAGCAAAAATAAGCTTCCAAAAATCTAGTCACACTCTCAAACGAAGCAACTCAGCACACAAGTGGGACTACAACTATTTACAGCCCAACACGGTCCCGCCCAATCTATGTGTTCCTCGAAAGGGTTATAATAATAACAAAAAAGAAAAAAAAAAATCCAACAGCAACCGTGTTCCGTTTGCTTCGCGTGGTCATCTTCCGCCGTGCTCACGCGGTCGTCTCCATCGGACTCGTCTTCACCCTTCGCAATCATCAAAAACCTAAACCGAGCCCCATCGATCTCAATCAAATCCCCCAACCCCCTCCAAGCCGTCCGCCGACGAGATTCCTCCCAACCCCCTTCGCATCGCTCCCGCCTGACCCGCGCCCCGGCCGCCGCCGGCAACAAATCCGGTAAGCGCCCGCTTTCTACGCCGGTTAGATCCGCCCGAGGCTAGATCGATGCCGCCACAGAGCTTGGCGATCAAGCGATGCCGCGATCGGCGCTCTCGTTTCTCTTCCTACTAGTTCGTACACGCAGGGCGGCGGGTCTATGCTTGGATCGGGTCCGGCTCCGCGCGTGTTTGCGATTGCTGGGTGTAGCTCTAGTCGGGGGCGCGCTTTGGTTCGAAGTGGTGCTTGCGATTGCAGGCGATGGGTTTCTTTCCCAGTTGCCTGCCGCCTAAACAAGGATAAGGGTTGGCGTGCTTCGTCTTCCTCTGCACGAGTCATTGCTTGTTTGCTTAGGGCGCTGTCTCGGTTTCCCCGAGTTCAGTTGATAATTTGTTCGCAGGGTCTATGCACACCATCGTATATATGAGATGTGGTGGCCCTGTTTGTTGGTGGTCTACCTCAAACCTACGAGCGCGCGGAATAACTACTAGTAACGGTTCCGCTTGTAGGTTTGATTTCCACATGTTGTCTGTTGCTCTCTAATATAGCAGCATTCAAGCTTTTTCAGAGGCTCTGGCGATGCCGACCACAGCGATAGAATCTCTTGGCTGCTAATTTGGAGCGTTGCGTCCTGTAATCCAAATGCCTTGTTATTCGCCTGCAATCACCTTTTTTTTTATGCTCGTTAATATGCTTGTACTTGCTGTGTTTCTCAAATTGGCCTGCAAAATTGCAGGTGGTGTGTTTGTGCTAGAAGTGCAGCCATGTCCATGTTCAATAGGCTCTTTGGGAAGCCCAAGGAGCAAGCTAATTCCAATGCGTTGGCTACTCTGGACAAGTTAAATGAGGTGAGGTTTCATCCTTTTTTCCCCTGATATCTGATTACCATATATTGCTTGCATTGAGATTTTTTCCAAATGAATTGTGTTTTTCTTTTTTTTTAATGTATGTGTTTTCTTATTTTGGATGCCTAAATATTTGTAATTTCAGAGTTCCCTTTCATCTTGTGTTTCATTGTTAAGTTTAAGCAGAAGAACATCATATTATTGCTTGTTTGTATGCTTGATGGATGTATAATGAGCTGTGCAGCACAAAGCTCTAGAAAAGTGAACTTCCACCCTTCTATTTTAGTGGGTGTTCTCAAGTTCTGTTAACTTCATCTGAACTCGTGGCATGTAGTAGTTCTTACCTTGGCATTTGAAAGCTCGGCCATATTACCTTGATATCATTAATTAGCACCATGATAGGATAATCCTTGTCCGATTCTCTGTAAAGCTCCTGAATTGGAAACTTTTAAATCTATAAGAGGGAGTCTACTTATAGCCCAATTGACAATTGGTTTTACTCTGAAATCTGATTAAGTTATGAATATATTTGGCACATTATAAACCTTTGCACAATAATTTCATGTTCTAAAAACTTACTTCATGTATGTGCAGACTCTTGATATGCTCGAGAAGAAAGAAAAAGTGCTGGAGAAAAAAGCAGCTGCTGAGCTTGAGAGAGCCAAGGAATTCTCAAAAGCAAAGAATAAAAGAGGTATGGTAAATCAGCACAGCAAAACTGGAAATAGTTTACTTGTGCTTTGGTGATCAGAGATGAGATTATTTTTCTGTACACACCTAAAATGAGCATCGAAAAGCTTCTTTACACATGCCATATTGAAAACTGATGTATGTACTAATTCTTTGGATCACTTGTTACCTTGGTGTATGGTACATTGTGTGAACAAATTATCAAATCTAGTTTAATATTCAATTATAGAACCAAATCTAGTTTTGTATGTACATGAATTTTGTTCTTGACGCTTATGCAAATTCATAAACATGACCTCTATCAATCTCGGCCTTCGCTTATTTGAAGACCTAATGCTGCTGCTCCTCATGATTAGCTAATGCAGCTTATATTCTCCATTTTTTTTTTTAACTTCTCTTTCATGATTACCTCGAAAGCTTAATTGCCTTTTTTTTACCTGATGGAAACTAGAGTTATAGGTAATTGTGTAACGCAACTGTTCAATTTTCTTAACAGCTGCTATCCAATCCTTGAAGAGGAAAAAGCTTTATGAACAACAAATTGAGCAGCTTGGGAATTTTCAGTTGAGAATCCATGATCAGGTTAACTCTTACTCAACATTTGAGGGTTCCTATTTACTACATTACTTGTAAGTTAATAGTATAACCATCTTTTTATACAGATGATCATGTTAGAAGCTGCTAAAGCTACGACTGAAACTGTTGATGCATTGAGGACTGGAGCTGCAGCTATGAAAGCAATGCAAAAAGCAACGTGAGTGTTAATTTTATGTGCATCTTAGAATTCAGCTCCATAATCATTTAAGGTCTTGATATGACGTTTCATGCCCTTGCAGAAATATTGATGATGTCGACAAGACTATGGATGAAATTAACGAACAGACTGAGAATATGAAACAAATACAAGATGCTTTGTCAGCTCCTCTTGGAGCCTCTGCTGATTTTGACGAGGTAATTGATTGTAGCCATTTAAGATGTACAATCCCGCGTTGCATTGTTTTGTAATTGCTTATCACATATTGCTCTCAAAATGGACAGGATGAACTAGAAGCTGAATTGGAAGAACTGGAGGGAGCTGAGTTGGAATCTCAGCTTCTGGAGCCTGTTGCAGCTCCTCCTGTGCATCCGGTGCAGGTCCCAGCCAACAGGCCAGCAACTCGTCCTGCTCCACAAAAAGCTACGGCAGAGGATGATGAGCTGGCTGCTCTGCAAGCCGAAATGGCGTTGTGATCAGGTTATAGATTTATCATTTGCTCGAATCATTTGTATGATGTAGTATTTATTCGCTGTTCCTTTCATGGGATGAACCACTATGTTTTGCTCATTGGTAATGGTTTGCAACAAAAACCAGCTGTTAGTTCTTTAGATTCTGTTTGATTCCTTTGAATTCTTTTGGATCTTTAGTTGCTGAGACACTGTTTTATACTAGATAATTAGGCATCATGATGATAGGATGCTGTTTTACTGAAGTACTGTATGATTAAACTTTTATAGTAATTATTAATTAGCTTTATGATACTTGGGATGTGGCACAGATGACGGTGGTACATCATTCATGTGGAAGCCAATTAAAATGCTGCATACAGCTGTTCTAGCGTCTCTGTTTGAAATGGTTTGCTAAAAGACGCGAGATTGTTTTGACATATTCGAATGCTGCATACAGTTGTCCAATATTAGCTTCTAATACCTGATGAGCCAATCCTGTCTGGCCCTATGTTAGTCTATTAAAGCTTAGGCTGACAGGTGCAATTTAATCCCAGTCATATAACTTGGAATTGTGACTGAAAACCCAATTTCAGTCCCATTGTAGCTGACCCTCATTTTCTTTTGTCTGCTTACTGTCAGAGAAGTGCAATTTGAAAATGAAACACTTGCTTAATTTGCAAAAAGATGTTGAGTTTTTTATAGTTAAAGTGTAGATAGATGACCAGCAGAATTCTGGGGGTTTGATATGTATGTGAAAAATTATTGTTTAACTACTGCACTTTTGTTGTTTGTTTCCATGTTATTTACCCATGTTCACTAGTAACCCAACTAAGTATTTCAGGTTTCTAATGAAGAGGTCAAATGTACAAATGATTGGCTTCATGCCACAAAGTTCCAAGTCAGTTTGGCTACAGTATGATTGCCCATGTGTGTATAATCTTGGGGTTTATTTGGGAATCGCAGCAGAAAAAGGTTGCTCCAGCCAGTGTTTGATTTAGTATTTTTGGGGTCCGTTTTCCATAGACAACAAATCGTTCTATGTGCAATTGTTGTCGTACAGTATTTTTCATTGACCTATATTGTCTGGAGCCATGTAAAAACGTTGGAATATATAAATCCCCAGGGTTCAAAATTTAATGTCTCGGCTTGCAGTTTCGCCTGTGTAGTTTTCCTGGTATGCATCTGGATACCTGTGGCAAGTTGGGAATGCCATTACATGGGACATATCTACATTTTATATTGACCGGTATATTAATGGAAATCACGGCCTGTTTGGACAGGAATTGCACAGGCCACATTTCCAAGTTTCAAATGGGCCTCATGTCTGAGATTTAAAATCCAGAATTGTACTGCATTTACATGTTCCGAAGGATTCTTTTATCAGGCATTTTAATTCTGGAGATTAAATGCTTTTCCGTTGAGTGGAGGACAGTGCAATAGAGGAAAACAAGTTTGCATTGCGCGGCAGAGAGCAATCATCCCTAATATCAAGTTTTGGTCAATTTTATATAGTAAAGTACCAAATAACTACACTATGTATCTAAAAAAACAAATACCATGGTTTCGACATGTAATTCTTTGTGCTCTAAGAAGCCATGTAATGCATCCTATTTTCCTACACTCGGAAATGGGTGTTTGGGTAAAGTCACAAAGACAGTTCTGGAAACACGTTGATACCAAAATAACTGGCATCTGCTGCATCCAAGCTAGTTCAAACATCATGGTATTGATGACACGAAACTCCCAGGTTTTGAAATTGCATCGGAAGGTAGATACATAAGTACAATATATTTTTTTATAAGAGTACACCAATGGTTCAAGGCTCTGGCATATTAGCAAATCTGAAGACATAGCATGATTACAAGTCGGTTTGCATCAGAGTTTTGCCATCCTTGTCAATGCATGGCTAAATTCTAACCTCACGGGCCAGGATATCAAAAGTTTCACATTGTTTACAGACAAAGCCATACTCTTTTTATTGTTATGTCGACAAAAATCCCTTGGAAAACTTGTTGAGACAGGGAGAGTATAAATAAATCAGTTTTCCTATATGTCAGGCACCTGAATTTTATCTTCCGTTTAGTCGACAGCTTGCCCATCCGAATCAGAATACAGGGTTTGTTTTCATGGGCCCATTTGTTTAGACAACTGACAAAGGAATTGGGACAAAGTATACCCTCAGATCTGTATCCTATGGTCAGTGTCGTCGACTGAAAATTTTCTTGTTGTCAGGCGACTTAGCATTGAGATTGCATAGCAGCAAGGGATTTTACTTTTCGATGGCACAGATGCCTAGGTTGCCTTGTTGCGGTCAGTCCAGTCTTTTCAAAGACTAACAATCAGATGATGGAAGAGGATTTTTTTCTTTTATAGTAGGACTTGGATGGGAAAGCCGAGTATATATTAATAAAAGAAAAGTTCATATGTAGAATAAAATATAGAATACTCGCAAAAAATACAAAAAGAAGGAACAAAGAGAAAACTAAATGCTTGTATTTTGAAAAAGATGCTTTTTGGAGATGATTGTAAAAGCTGGCTTTCTAAAAACCTGTAAAAATTATCATTGTAGATTAGCTTTGGAAGGAATAAAATAGATATTGCACACAACAACTTTGAAAATAGCACCTCAATAACGCCAGCAAAAGCTTCTTCAGACAGCTTTTGCCTTTTCAAAAGCCACATTCGAAAGCAGTCTATTTGTTTCAGCTTTTGGCTTAGCCTCCAAAAGTTGAAACAAAGAGGTCCTCACTCCTCAGCAAAAGAGTCCATGTACAACGCAGGCATCCATTCGCGGTGTCCTTAGAAAAAGAAGCGCTTCACGTTGGCCTGGGTAGGTTGAGGCTACCGTTTCCTCCAACGCAGGACACCACCACCTAAATACAAGTGTAACTTCACGCGTTTGAGGCGGTTTGACAAATTTGAAGATGTTGTGGTTGACGATGCCTATGGTGGTCCAGCACGCCCGCGTGAAGTTACACTTGGTGAAGAGGGTGTTTCAATGTTTCTCCCATTTCCATATGCATAACTCACAAACATATGAATCATATTTCTCCGTCTGAGCATCCCTTGTATGTTTTTGGTTAGCAATCACTTTTCCACAACCGTTTCTAAGCTGGGTAAACTGACACATGCCCCATTAAAATGTTGTAAACTTTGGATGAGTAAGTTTGGTTACCCCACATATATAACCAAATGTCCTTTTCCTGTTGCAGAAAATACTATCAACTTGCATGGTAAGCTGCTGCATTTGATAACTCTTTGCAAATGAATAAAGCTCAGGTTATGCACACTTATATTTACATTAGTACCCCATTTTCCCATAATAATATGGATTTGCCATCTCGACCATTGGTGTTGGCATACCTTAATATTGATCAATTAGCTTAAGTATTGTCTCTCCACTAAAATGATCGTTTCTTGTATAAGCCTGGCAATATCTCATTTTAGTAGTAGTTGTCTCAGAGAAGGTTCACCCATGGCAGATCCATCCTCTTATATAACTTGCAAAGGATTTTCATTAGTATATAGCTAGTGCACCATTTTGCACTCTTAGCTTAAGTACACCAAAACCTTCTCCTTTCTTAGGCCAAGTATATTTGTATAAAGTCTACATAACACAACACTTGCGTTGGACACAATGCTCTTTGTTCCGATTGGTCATTTTCTGAAGGGCTCCCATTGGTCATATGCGTTAGTGAAAGAAGGCCATGGCAAATATTCATATTTTTCAGTGTCAGAGTACATAGATCATTGTCACATAGGGCCTCTGACAATGTTTCTGCCTGATTTGACTAGAGGGCCTCTGACATAGGGCATGCTATATGGCCTCAAATGCGAGCCAGTGTTGCATTTTGACTTGAATTATAAGGGAACGGCTTAGCGCGTCAGCCCTTATGATTGAGATATATACATTTTGAAGGGAAGCATCGAAGGGCTGTTTCCGGGTACTGATCTGATCTGTCCAGTGTCGTACTAATCTAATCAGTAACTGGTGATCTGTTCTTTGTTTTTTTGCGATGAGCTGGATGAGCCGATCCTACTAGAACGTTGTACCTTCTGGTATCATAAGATAGAGTCAGCTGTCCAACGCATGTGAATGAACGATAGAATCTCATTTCTCTTTCTCATACACATTATAGTGAGAAAAAGGCCGCCGGACGAAGAATTCAAGGTTCTGCTATAGATCATATAGAAAATCATCAAATAAAAAAAATCTCCAATTGCTCTATTGTGGTTTGAGCACTATGGTGGTATACACAACTTATATATTAATCTTCTGAAATCTAAACATGGAATGTGCTGCAGATCAAGTGAGATATCTCTTCAATGCACATATATTTATATAGAGGTTGCTCAATGTCTCGCGCCACTTTAACAGTTTAACTTGAATGACTGGTTCGACCCCTAATACATGTTTTCCTTCTCACATAAAACTTAATATAATTAATGAGTCTTTCTACAAATCCGCACGTATATTTTGGCTAGAGCTCTGCTAGGCATAATTGTCTTCGAGTCAATCATTTTCTGCGTTGGTAAGATCAATGATACAGCATGATGCAGAAGCCAATGATTTGACAAAGCACATTCAGTAGTTGATGAGGATCACACCAAACAAGATCGGTGTCCACGCAATTGGTTAGAAGTGTTGATGGCTTCAGGGAGTCTGAGGTGATACTCTCTTGCCTTTGCTCTCCCAGTCCCATGCGTGCTGACTCAATAGTCAATACTGATTGTACACATACTCGAGTGGTACAGTTTAGAGGAGAGTAGGACATTACTCATTTAACATGGTATACGCTCGATGGACTGCCTTTTTAAGTCAATTTTAGTTCCTCTATGAACTTCATATATACCATTCGGCTGCAATGAGACCCCCTTCCATATTTCCATGTGTTCTTGGTTACACCTATTTTGCTTGGAAGTTTCAGTTAGAGATATATACTCAACTTCGATTTATACAGCTATAAAAATCAAAGTCGAGTACGTAGATCTACACGTCGGAACGAGTGGCACCGGGAAAACTTGTTCCTGCTATTATGATCACCGTACTCGACAGGATGTGGGCATCACCACAACAAGAGAACTGCTGAGCCACTGTTTGGCTTGGTCCGTGAGCACCTTGTCCTCTCGCCTGGCATGAAGCCTTTGTCATACCATAAGCCCAAGCCAAGTGAACCAACCAGAAATCCTAAGCTGCAGACAACAACACGGGGGGTGCTGCTACGGTTTGTGATCCAGCACGTGCGATTGGCCTCGTTCTCACGGCAGCAAGTTGCACTATGCAGTGGGAATTTTTGCTTCGTGAGGCAAGATATACCATGCCAAGTGGTGGACACCGTCGTTCCCTGCCTCCTAATCCTTGTTGACAATGACTAGCGTCCTTTGTACTCCTAGGTCCGAGGATTTGGAACTCACCCTTCCCGCCAGCATTCTGTTGGGTCCAGCGCGTAGCCGAAGTGCTCCACCCACAGCGCATTTCCCTCCGACTATTGTGAAAGTACAAGAAACATATGCTTGAAATAACCTGCTTTGACAGATGCAACTAACATACATTTACTCGTCCCAGAAGAAATAACTAGTAATGGCATATATATTTACTCGTGTGTTATATACAACAAGCATCATCATTGAGAAGAATTCCCACACCTGTACGGTACCTCTCGTGTTCTCAACTCTGCTCCTTTATATACCATCTTATCTCTTTTATCCGGTTTCTAGTAAGTACAGGATGCTCAATCTTGTGAAATGAGCATTTGCTTGTGCTTCGGAATGAGTTGTAACATGAAAACACATTTTGACTAGCAATTAGCCTCGGACACAATTTCGTCATCAGAGTCCGGGCTTGACCTTGCACTCAATTCACGGAGGCATTGTATAGTCTGTATTTGCACTAACTTTAAGCCGGTGTATTCTTAGAAGATCGTGCTGATCATCATTGCAGCAACCCAGATAAAGCTTTACTGACCACTTGTCACGCTAAGTGTGGGACTTGTGCTCTTATCCTCGATGTTTACACGTTCTATGACCCATCTATATCTGCCAATATATTTACTGACCATTTTTTCTTTTTTGTTTTGTTTCATCAGTATATATAGCTATTATGCACTTTTGATGATGGTCGACTTTTGTCGATGGTTGTAGTTGGCTGTAACTTTCTTGAAAGTCAAAGCCACTGCGGCTGTAGCTTCCTGAGAGCCAAGGCTGGGATTTAATACAATCTTCCCATTATCTAAAAAGATAAAGCTTTACTAACCACTTGTCACGCTAAGTGTGGGACGTGCTCTTATCCTCGATGTTTACACGTTCTATGACCCATCTATATCTATCTGCCAAGATATTTATTGTTTTAGCAACATATCATCAATGGGAATCTTCTTATCCATATGCATCATCACAGCATTATCACATAATTAGGACAATAAAACACAACAAAATTGAAGAACAGAAAAGCTATCATTTGGAATTTTTGTTGCGCATTGACAAATCATGACAAATGCATACATGACACATGCATGTGTCATGATTTGTCAAACCAGAATGTTTTTCCCGGGCCGGGCGTGCCTTCAGTGTTTGTGTCGGGTGAAACGCATATGTGCGCATCATCAGTAAGTTTATTGCAGTGTCAAACCAGAATGTTGTGCAGGCGCATTCTGGGTTAATTCTGTTAGGATCGAGTCCAGGATTTGGTTGCTGAAACAATTTATATTTCGTGATTCTGAAAATGAAATATTATGGACAGGGCCGTGCCAGCCTATTATGTCCTACGCATCTTTTTACTAGGGGCCCAAAAGCAATAAGTTAGATGTTGGAAGACATCATTGTATTCTCTTACACGAAATTGTAAGCACAAGCAGTAACTACTAGTTCGAGAGAAAAAAATAATAATCAAACAATGGATGGTCACATTGGTCACATATTTATTCGATTCTATTAGTATATGGAATCCTAGTCTTCAGATATCAAACCATTTTTTCTAGACAGACAAAAACGGGAGTAATAATAAGTTGGAAATTCACCACTTAGAGAGAAATGAAACAAATAAATTAGTGGGAAGATATATTCACATATTATACCAGCCTAGGCCAGTCTCAATAAAAGTTGTACGGAGAGTTTCATGTGTATAAAATTGCATGCCACGTGAGCAATTTGGATCGGCAAGGTTCAGTGGCGGATCCAGACGAAAATTGTAGGGGGGGCTGAACCACACAGCGGACGCAGAGACGGGCGAGGACCGTGGACTCGGTGGGAGGTGGCGGGGACGTGTGACGATGGGCGCTGGTGAACACTTGGGGACACATGTCGACAGAATCGCATAGGGATTGGCGGCGGGGCCGGGAAAGCTTGGCGAAGATGACTCCCGACGCAACTTTTTTCAGCTGATTTGCGTGGGTAATTTTGGTGGGACCTGCGAACAATTGGGGCCAAGTGGCGGTAGACATGCAGGAACGGGGTACTGGATTTCTCCCTTGTTTGTAGCTACAAATGAGAGGAATTTAGGGGTATAAAAAAGTTAAAGATGGTTTTAGGATCCTATGTGAGATAATTTTCCTACTTAGACTCTAATATTTTGATTTAAAAAATTTTTAGGTGACTCTTGAAGATGCTCTAAGCGGGCTAAAATACTAGTGAACACGGAATTAATCCAATATTGTTTTAATGCTATACATTGTGCCGGTGGAATAACAAAACAATTTCTTTTTGTAGTAGCAGGTAATATATGTAAACATGATTTTAGAATTTATGGTAGCAGTGCCAGTGAAAAACATTGTCCAAGAAAATACTAGTGAAGTTGAAAATTGGAGCACAAGCACCATATAATCAGAAAATAAGAGCATGAGCAGGGGGCTCTGATGCAGTGACCGTGTGTGGGCTGACATATAGTCTTATGGGCTGCTCAAGTGTGGGAAGCCAATGCTATTTGGGCTGTTTTGATTGGGCCTCAGGTCATAGTCTCATGGGCTTTATTAAAGCATTTGAAGGACGGCCTAGCTGCTGAATTCTGGCCCGTTTCGCGTCGTCTTCCACCTCCAGCCGGGGACAGCGCCCCAAATCTCTCTTGCCTGTCACGAAAAATGGAGGCGGGGTTCAAGAGGGGGCTCCACTGTCCGCAGGCGAGTCGGAGGGGGGGGGGGGGGGGGGGGCTCGAGACCCCCCTGCTGCCCCGGTGGATCCGCCACTGGCAAGGTTACTATGAGGAGAGATAAAGGGAGTTTCTCATAATATTAGAGATGAGTTTTATCCCGTGGAATAATCTAGCACGCACGGTTACCAAGTTTCCAGGTATGATAATAACTGTACAATAAAACAGCACGCTGAGACGCGTCTAAGATATGGAATCACAAGTTTTTAGGTATCAAAACATCTTTTTCCACAGGGATGCAAAAATAACGAGTTTAGGGGTAAAAGATACGATATTATTTATTGCTTTAATAAATACCTGTCCAAGAAGATATATTCACATACTTTTACTAGTTTAAGAAGATTAGGAATCCACAAGATTTTATATATTTAAGCATCTTTTTTCTAGCTAGTGGGATACAAATGAAACGAAATTAATGGTTCGAGATATCATAGTATTTGGTACTTTAATAAATACTTAGCAGTACTGAATAATACAAATAGAGAAAAAAATAAAACCAATGGATAGCACAAATGAATATATATGAATTGGATATTCACATATTTATTGCAGCATAAGATAGTGTATGTGGAATATGATTCTTGAGATATGAAAACACTGGTACATCTTACATCTGATACAATTCGCAAAAAAAGGTGTATAGGATACGAAATTCATGGTTGAAGATATCATAGTATTTATTACTTTAATAAATACTTAGCAAAACTGAATAACAGAACTGGAGAAAAAAAAACCAATGGATAGCACCAATTAATATATATGAATTGGATATTCACATATTTATTGCAGCATAAGATAGTGTATGTGGAATATGATTCTTGAGATATGAAAACACTGGTACATCTGATACAATTCGCAAAAAAAGGTGTATAGGATACGAAATCATGGTTGAAGATATCATAGTATTTATTACTTTAATAAATACTTAGCAGAACTGAATAATAGAACTGGAGAAAAAAATAAAACCAATGGATAGCACCAATGAATATATATGAATTGGATATTCACATATTTATTGCAGCATAAGATAGTGTATATGGAATATGATTCTTGAGAGATGAATACCCTAGTATATAGGATACAATTCGCAAAAACAAGGTGTATAGGATACCATACATTCATAGAAGACAACAAAACTATAATAATTAAGGTTTGTTTCTACACGGGAGTGGCTGAATTCTGTATATATATAAACACATGGACACTAAACAGAGAAGAAATACAGATTCTCCCCCCACAAGAAGAGACGTTCGTTCACAACTTCTCCACATGGCACTGATCAAGAGCGCAATTGTTGTTTTCATGGTTCTTGCAGTCATATCTGGCGCATCCATATCTTGCGTTTGCGCAACTTGTAAGCACAAATCCTACTTTTCCTTTCCATTTTCTCGAAGACATGTTTGTATCATTTGTTTAGCCAACCATTCTTATTGTTTTGGTTGCATATCTAGGCTCTGGCTGCCCTACTCCCGAGCCAAAACCGTCGATTCCGTGTTTCCATGCTGGATCCTCACCGCACCCCTGTACGGTTGAAGGATGCAAGCAGTTATGCGAGCACCACAAGTACAATAGCAAATCGGCCTATTGTAAAACTGTTTCTCCAGGGGAGTGCTGCTGCCCACATGAATGAGTGTGTAATGAATCCGTCAGGTTGATGGCAATACAATAATATATGGTTTTGTATTACTCTTGTCATTCAAAATTTGTGTGCATAATTATACATTATATCAGTTCAAATCTCAAAGAAGTTGTATATAATATAAGAGAAAAATAATCTATGATATCAGGGAAAAATTCCCATGAAAAACAAGATATGCTTAAATATAAGTTTAATAAAATTTGTTTAATTAAATTAAATATCTAAGATTACATGATCTAAAAATTGTGGAATATTTAAACTTTCATAGTAACATATGCAATTAAAGGATGAATTGTTTTTTGCTGGAATGTATGAAGAAAATAATAGTTAAGTAAGAATATGAGTGTGAATTAGGATTCTCTGGCCACTGAAGCATGCGTTGGTTTGTACTCCCTCCAGTATATTTTTGACTAATATTTAGACATTGACACGGTCTTCAAAACATATCTTTGACTAATACTTTTTGATATAAAATATTTATAAAATATAGATAAAATATAATTTTATGAAATTATATTTCAATACGAATTTACTCATGTCATTTTTATATTTCTAAAATTAACACATAAAAATTTATTTACAATCAAAGTTTAAAATGTTTAATTTAGGACAACCTCAAATTAAACGACAGCTTTTTTAATACTGGAGAGAGTATATAGTGCAGGCTCATCCTCACCATCGTGCAGGTCGGGGACGACGACATCGTTGCATGGCAGGACTCATGGACAACGTTTATGTCTCAAGAGGTTCCTTAATCGTTGTTACCGACATTGCACACGGGGCATGTTTGGATTAAAGCCAACACTTACCTTACCAAATATTGGTACGCCGTTGTAATTTGGCTGGCATTTGGTTCACAGCTACGAATTGGCATGCTTTCAAAAATTTGGCATAGCTAGTACAAACGCAAGAGCAAAAGGAGGGCGAGGAAAACGGCCGCCAAATTTTGGCGCAGTCGCCCAGCACCACTGCCTTTGCAGGTTGATGTGGCAAGCTGTGGTTGGCTGCATGCAATGCTTAAATCTTTTGCTTTAGCAAACTTCCAATGACTGTATTTCCTAAATCCTTAATCTAAATTAAAATCCGTCTGCACCATTATATTTGTTGCAATTAAATCTACGAAACAAGGTCTCCGTTGACCAGATTTCGACAAAGAAAATATTAATGACAAATGGACCCCACATGTCATACTAAGATATCACAAAATTTGGTAAGGTAATAGTCCAAACACCATTGTTTTCACTTCATTACTAACAGTTTTTTTTTTTCGATTACACAGTACAACTCAGACACTCACAACGCACGCACACTCACTCCTATGAACGCACATACGCATACCCTACCCTATGAGCATCTTCGAAGACTGAGCCGACAAATCCTCGAGATTGACGAAGTCACCACTAGCGCCTCACTGTCGACGGCCACGTCGCCTCCTGCTGAAAGCACAACGCCGTTAAATCCTAGAATATTTGCTCCCACAGGGAGTCGAACTCAGGATCTCAGGTGCTACTGAGTCTCTTGTAACCACTAGGCTACAGGTCCTTTTGCTTCGTTACCAATAGTTTGGTCATGCCTTCATATTGGTCATGAAAAATTTTGGTAAGGTATGCTTGGACACAAACCAAACATACACCTTTATCCTCTCGCTCGTCATGCCATTAGCCCAAGCCAAGCCAACGAAGAAGAAATCATAAGTTGGAGACAACAACACGGTGAGTGCTGCTCAAGGTTTACATTACCGTTTTGATCTGTAAAACCGGACGCTACCGAGATGTCCGGTTTTTGAAAAAACAGAAAAACCGGTTCGAAAACCGGATGAAATTCAAATTTCAAATTTTAAATCAAAAATAAAAAACCGATCGGTACATCGGACCAAATGTCTAGAAAACCGACCAAATTTCCGAAGACAGGTTCAAAGAAGGGAAAAAGAAAAAAAAAGTAAAAAATTGAAAAACTGAAACAAAAAATATGTAAAAAATACTAGATGCAATTTGCAGTGCAATGGTGTAACAACACAAAAGTTCGATAGTTTGCTATGTCAAAAAAATTGAGGGAGATTGCTGGTTCGAAATAGAGGAAACAAAGGGGTTTTCTTTTTTCAACCCAGAAGCTTGCGTGATTTTTTGACCCATCAAACAATCGAATTTTTGTGTTTTTGTTCCATCATTGCGCTTTAAATTTCATCTAGTTTTTTAAAAATATTTTTGGTTTCAAATTTTATTTTGTTTTTTAATTTAGAAACGTAAACCGGACCGGACCGGTTTTTCCGAAAACAGGTCCGGTTTATCGCGGGATTGAAAACCTTAGCGCTGCTACAGTTTCTGGTCCAGCACATGCGATATTGGCTTCGTTCTCGTGGCAGCAAGTTGTACGATGCAGTGGAAAGCTTAATTTCGTGAGGCAATGATATCACAAGTGATGGATACCGTCGTTCCCTGCTTGCTAGGGTCCTGAGCCTTGTTGCCAATGAGTGGCGTCCTGTGTCAGGTACTCAGGTCCGGCAATCTGGAACTCACCCTGCAATGGTAGTCCTTCACAGCGTGTTGGCACTGCAACGGTCAAGTGAAAAGCAGGCATGCTTATGTGTGAACAAAAAAGGTAGCAATGATGGTACCGCTTCCTGTAAATGGCATGGGCTCATGGCCATTCCCGCCAGCGTTCGGCGACCAGCATTCGACTCTGTGTTGCCATCCCAGCCGATGGACGCGTGGTTGAGATGCACACGTACCTCAAAATGTGCAAAATGTCTGTCTTTTCTTGTGCTTCAACGTGTAAACCTCAAGGATCAGAAGAATTCCCACACCTCTACCGTGCCTCTTGCATTCTGCTACTTTACTTACCATCTCAGCTCTTTTATCTGGTTCCTAGTAAGCACCATATGCGTAATCTGGTTGTGATACGTACATTTGCTTGTTCTTCGAAATGAGTCCATCGGCTTTAACAGGAAAACACATTTGACGAGCATTCTGCCTCGGACAATTAGTCATCACAGTCGGCACGTGTCCTTGCACTCAATGCATTGCATAGTCTATATTTGTGATAAGTTTTAGCCTGTGTATGGTTAGAAGATCGTGACACGTGGGATTTGTTCTCTGATCCTTGAGGTTTACACGTTGAAGGATCCATCCAATTGTGTCAAGATATTTATTGTTTTAGCAACATATCACCAATCGGAATCTTGTCGATCGTAACTTGCTTTATGATGATTGTGCATGTCATCCATGTGCGTCATAACAGCATTATGACACAA
The DNA here is from genome assembly GCA_012490785.1 of Eragrostis nindensis. Lineage (NCBI taxonomy): Eukaryota > Viridiplantae > Streptophyta > Magnoliopsida > Poales > Poaceae > Eragrostis > Eragrostis nindensis. The sequence continues at coordinate 82,476 of JAAXCT010000803.1, forward strand.
TGAGGACAATCGAAGACAGCAAAAATTGAAGAATAGAAAAGCCCTGATGTGGGAATTCGTGTTGGATGGTGACAAAACATGACACGTATACTTTATTTGAACGTGACAAGTTGTTTTTGTTTATTTAAATGGCTTTGCACGATTCAAATTGCTCAAGGAGGCATTTGCTGTTACTATCCACAAGACATAAGTGAACGACATATACCCAACAACTTCACAAGGTACATGTACCCTTGATGGCTGTACTCTTAAATCAACTTCGCCTAACTTCATATATGTCATTTCAGCTGCAGTGAAATCTCCTTTCATAGTTCCACGTTCTTATTACTTGTACTACAAAAAAGGTACGACAGGTGCAGCCTACGCTTCGGAATGAGTGGCACCAGGAAAATTATTCTCACCGGGAGAGCTGTCCCTGTGGACAGACTCTGGTCATCGCCTCGAAGCGACCGATGCATAAACTCTTTTTGGCTGTTGTGCGATGAGAACCCTGTCCTCTCGCTTGGCTTCAGATGACTTTCAAATGATCTGCACAAGCCAACGCACCAACATCTCGCCTGGATGTGGCAAGGCATCAGCAGTATACGACCTCTATCTAGCACCAAGAACTGCCAAGACCTGGTCGGGAATTCATTTCAGCTGCGACAAGATTTTTCAGGGGAATTCATCACCACATCACCACGACATATGGTCATCTACCGTCTGCTGCAATTCCTAATCTGTTGTTTGCTGCTGCTTGATACTCTGTACTGCAGGAGGACAGGCACAACGATCTAGATGTCAATCAAAAGCATTCAAGCTTGTCAACGGTGCCCATGTGCAGAATAATGCGATAATAAATGATTTCAGGTGAAAAGATTGTGGCTCGTGACATGGAAAGTGGGCATGACCGATCTGGGGCTAGAATTTTTGATTAAGTTTATTCTCTTGAATCAATAAGGACAAGAGTATCATCTATATATATTTGCGCTGATTTTTACGGCAGTGTCTATGCTTAGAAGAAAAGAATGACAAGGGGCGTTGATCGTCATTACAGTAACCCAAACAGAGCTTCACTAATCACTTGTCCCGCTAAGTGGGACTGTTGCTCTGTTGCTTGAGTCTTAAATGTGTTACGGTCCATCCAGTTTCCTAAGTTATTTGATTGTTTTTGCAACAACATACAATCAATTGGATCTGATCGATTTGAACTCATTACATGTTTTGGTTTCTCAAGTCATCATCAGTGTGCGCCATATCTTGCAACAGGAGGATGTAATGTAACTGACGAGACTGATCATTTGTGTCAGTTAGAAGACATCAAAGATAGATGTAAGTGACCAATGGCGACTCGTTACCCGGTAGCTAGTTGGATGGTTTAAGCGGAATTCATCCCGTCGGAAGGCACCAGATGACCATGAGAGAGTCTTTTTCTCATCCTCCAAGAGGTACCAGGTACCGGAGGTACCACGATTGAAACTGTCGGATCTTTCCATCCAACGACAAAAAAACGATCGGTACCGACAGCCCCTGCGTGGTACCTCTCTGATGATTCTCGCTAGTAAGGGTAATTGCAGAGATTCGTGCCAGAACGTCCACTTTGCATTTTCATAGTCTGTTCTATTTTTCCCCGAACCCAATTAGCGCTGGGCCAATTTCTATTCCGAGGAGGAAGTACACTATTTTTTTTATTAGTAAATTGATTGGCATTCTTGTAGTTTCAGGGCTCTCTCCACCCAATCCTCACTATCCCTGAACGATTAAACCGGAAGCTCTGTGGCCTCATCATGGAGATGGGGATGAATGGCCTTGCCATCCGCGACAGCGAAAATAGAATGTTTAGGAGGCTTCGAAGATGATGGTCTCATCAATTCAGCCTCAAACATGATTTGCATCGCGTATTTTATGGATTTGCGCGAATGAAGGAAAAGATACGGGAGATGAGGATCTGCCCAAATGGCAGCATTTGAAGCTCCAGAAGAGCGCAAGGATTGGCACAATTAATCTCAATCTTAGAAGGGTTAAGCTTTGATTCTGGTAAGGAGGATCTCAATTTCAATGGCTACGAGCCTACGACTTCATATCGGCTCAATCGTGGCTACAAGCCTACGATTTTGATTGCCATATTTCCTCATGAAATCCTAGTTTTGTGTGACGGTAGTTCAGATTGGAGGCGTTGATTTGAGCCTTCGAGTTCCCGATTTTGGAGCTTGCCGATGGTGGCTGATGTAAAAATATGATGGCAAGATGGCGCTGTACGTGAGCGATTGTTCTTCGTCGGCGACTGGATTTCGATCGTCAGACTGCACGGGAACGGCAGCGCCGCGGGTCACTCACCGGGCGCACGCGTGGCCGCGTACGACAAGCCGGTTCATCGTCCTCAAGACCTGGCGCACGGAAGTGGATGCCGACCGTGTGCTGGAATTCCTTTTCTAGAGTTTGCTGCTTCTTGCTACTGCACGAGGACATGCACAACGATCTAGAAGCAGGTCAGTCTGCAACGGCAAGCCGGAACAACATCATCTGTTCTAGCTCAGGCTGCTGGTCACAACTACACCTATCAAATCTTTCACACCTAGGACAGACTGTAGGGCCCGCCAACAAGTGATGTTGCTGAGACGCCCGCAACCGGGCGAAGCCATAAAACCTGCTCTAACTAATTCCTTGTACTAAGGCACCCGCTGTTTGTTTCTCTATAAAAATTGGCAGCCGCATCGGCTGCCCGGCTGCCGCCACTCCACTACACTGAACAAACTCAACATTTCTTGGTAGAAAGAACACACACGATCTGGCCTGCTGAGGAGCAAATAGTACCCTCACCACACAGCTTGGGAATGTTCAGGATTACATAAGAAATTAAACACATGAGTTTTCCTCATTAAATATTTTCCAGTTAGAACATTCAGAATCCTTTCTTAAATATATGACATTTAGGACAACAAATTATGTTAGTTTATACTATATTAGCTATCCTAAACATCACGTATTGAAGAACCACGTAGTAGGTCATTGACATTGGCCTTAATTTGAGTGCCCAAACTATAAAAACTATGCTAAAGTGAAACTTGACTCTCCTGTGTTCAAATCTCTATTCCATCAGATACATATGTACCTTTCCCTCCCTAATGTTTCTTTTGAGGTTATACTAGAAATTACAACATGTCTACAACAGTTTTCTTGTGCCGCTCATCGGTACTTACTTTACCCAACAACTCATTACCATATTTTGTATACATGTATCTTCTCCAAAGACTAAATGGTATGTACGTTATTGTACGAACTAAGTTTTATCATAAACAATAGGATGAGTTGGACTTTCTTGCAAACCAACTAAATTACCCAAGCAGTAATGCCAGGACGCCGTGACTTAAAATTATGTACTAGTAGACCTGTTAAGAGAACTAGTACAAAATGTGCAAGAAAAAATATATCGGTTTAACTTGCATCTATGCCTAACCTGGCTCAACCATATATGTATCGTCAGGGGTTTATGCGGGAAGCACCATGGGCACCAACCACGCACATGGAGACCTGCTCAAGAGCCTTAAGTTTCGAAGTGTATACATAAAAAAAAAAAAAACTCGACCTGCGGGGGGTATGACGGCCCCCGGGCATTTTTTAAGGAGAACGATCGTCTCACACAGATCGAGAAAACCCCCGAACTCTTCTCCGCACCATACACAGGGACTCAGCAGGCCAGTGAGAATCGGCGCGAGTACTTAACCTGTGCTTTGGTCCAACGGAGGAACGAGGGGATTTTTTTGCACTGCAGAGAACAGAGCCATATCGCAGGAAATATTCTCCACAGTGCCGCGGTCTCGATCCCGGGCCGACGGGAGCCGAAGCTCCCGGAGCCAGAGGCTCTGGCCACTCGGGACCGGACCAGCTAGGCTTGGAAGTGTATACATATGTAAGATAGCCGGTGTCCCCGTCCTGCATCCACTCACACCTCACATGTTTCACCTTACTGCTTCGTTTCTTTAACGGTCCAAGACCCAAAATGCCAAGCTAGACCTTTGGCAGCTTCGTCGTCAGGAAACTCGAAAGAGAGTGTGTCTTGAGAATGAGAGGAGTTGGGAAAACATGTTCTGGTACTGTATCACTGGGTTGGGCTTCATCGGGGATAGGAACGGGTGGCCACCGAGGGTCGGCGCCTGATCGCACTTGTTGGAGAGCGGGTCACACGTCTTCCATTTTGTGCGGTTTCAGTATGTCACCATTGCTTGGACGACACTGGTTCGATGCATTGGCGGAGGACCCGGTACGGCAAGGTCTGGCGAGCGCCATACCTTGATTTGTCCACCGAATGCTCTGCTCTGGCCTGGCAGCGTGATCTGTTTGAGCAGGTCTAAGGTCTGGAAAGATATCATGCATCGAAAGCTGTAAATCAGTGGCATGTCAGAGCGTTTCGCCAGTACACCTTATTTATTTTTCGTACTCCACTTCGATGGCTGGTGGCGGGCAGGATTGCAAAACATCATTGGTGCTTCCAATCTGTAACCTGCTGATTACACTACACTACGCTTCATGGATCTTTGGGCTTGCCGACGCCAAAGGAACCATGGCGCATGCACGGATGGTGTAGCGCACCCATTGTGTTTGACCCTTGTAGCGTAGTCATCTGCCTCGTTTAGTTAGGAACAAGCCGCAATTTTACAAAATATGAGAGAAAGCGTGCGGCAGGCGGGCTGATAAACTGTGTACTGTGAGATGGACGTTTCCATACATGTTGTCTGGCTTCCGTATGTTGCAATCTTATATTTGCATCCAATTACTTCTTTTTCTTTTATGCGAATGATTTGGTTTCAATTACTATCGGAAGAGCATACTGGTGCCCGTGTGCCACTCTGAAGTGAATTTCCCATGTTAAGTGTTAACTATTACTAGTACCAATGCACGTGCGCCACGCACGTATCTAAAAGACTTACAACGATATTTAAGTTATAGAATAACATATTCAATATGGATAAAAAAACACTTTAATTAAGGGCAAAACTCATTTGACAATAAAAAATTTGTTAAAATAATAAAACACAAGACATATTATTTGTTTATTAGTTGATCCATTATCTTCGTAAATCAATAAACAAATGGTGGACGTAAAGCTTTCTTAAAAAATTTGGATGTTTCAAAGTGGGTTTAGTTTTTCACTTTCATAACATGGTTGCGCCAGAGATTGCTTGTCATGTTGAGAGGAACTTTTCACACATTTTCTTGAACTGACATGGACGGTTTAGTGGAGAATTAAACTCAAGAAATGTCTCGCACCATGTTGAGATGAATAAAAGAAAGATTCAAAATATTTCCCTTTTGCAAAGTTCGGCTGAAAATAAATATCTAAGTTTATGGAAACTATAGTATTTTGCAGTTTTAGCAAAAACCATGTCTTGTGTGGTACTGGCAGCATTTGACACAGTATTTTGATTATATCGTGGTCATGTGAACTGTCCGTTGTTAATTAAATTAGATCTTGATTATAGATGGCATTTACATGAGAATAGTAGCATCCTTGCTAGCTGGTATGAAATGCCGAATAGAATAACAGTATGGCATCAACATAGATCTTTGCCCTCGTAACAGTACGCGCCCAGCCGTTGTGCCCTCCGTCATGGTCGTGCGCTCTCAGCCGCCGTCACCCTCCATTGTGGCCGTGGGTTCTCAGCCGCCGTTGCAATCTTTAAGTTTTAGAGCAGGAGATGCAAAAAGCTTAGTCCTGTCACATAATTTTCATTTTCATGTACTATTAAACTTGGAAGCATAACGACTTATGCTCTACTTACTACAGCAATAAAGAATGTGTCACACAAGAGAACAAGATATCTGTGAATTTTCGTGATTAATATAATATGATATTGCGTAGACTAATAACTCCATCCACCACAAACAAGTACAATCATCAAATAAATTAGTTTTATCATACTCATATTACAAAAAGTCATACTAATATTACAAAATATGCAGATAATTTTTACCTTAGGAGGCCTGGGAATGTCGAACATCTGTGGTAGGAATGAATTCCTTCAAAATCTCACTTGACGTTTGTAACATAGATTTTGTCCCACACCTTCATTTTTTTTTTGAAGGAAACACGCCCACAAAGGGCTAGAACTTTCCCATTACTCTTGCAGGTATAACAAATATACAAAATGACCCTTACAAAAGATACAATCTACTAGCATGCGGTCATTTTGTAAGCCTAGCAGGACATAAAAGAAAACAGAAATTACATCCAGATCCTTCTGTGAAGATGCCAACACCAGCAACGGAAACGTACTGAGCACCGCCGCGGCAAAATCCCAGACACGGAGGAGACCAGCACCGAAGACTTCAACATCAGATTTCTCCACGATAATGCCTCTGTCCACAGACTGGACCAAGCGTTGGGCACAGCTAGACGGCCAGCAACCGAGCCTTGGACGGGAAAAGGCCTCATGATGTAGCTTGATTGACTCACCGGCGGTCCTCCCGGTGTTCGCCTCAAAGCCAGCACCAACAATCGAGGTAGAAGATAGCACGGCCGTAGATCTTGGAGGAGCTTCACCGGGCCGAGCTAAAGGACCCAACCCCAGATGAATAAGGGGATCAGCCATGTGCGATCGACCCGAATCTAGGGAGGGCAGCATCAATCGAGGAGAAAATTTTCTGCAGAAGAACTCCGGCAACGATGACACCTCCATGGCACCTGCAAAAGAGCAACAGAGAAGGAAGAGAAGGGGGAGAATACACCTGCCAGGGAGGAGACTGACAGGGCCAAAAGCCATCACGGCAACACCACAAGGGAACACTATGGAGCAAAGATCCAATCGCAGCTGGGGACAAATCACACACCAAGCCGGCAGTGATAACTAGCGATTGGAGAGAGCTACAAGCCTACAGCTACAAGATGCAGATGGCGACTACCTAAGAAAACTACTGCTACGGGGCGGGTCCCCTCCAACTCACCTCCGGCAGCACACCAGGAAGGGAGGAGGAGGGGGGCCAGTCAAGATGGATCGAAGGAGACGATGGGAATCACCGTGGAGAAGAACAGCTACAGTGAAGAGCAAACAGAGGAGAGGAGAGGTTTCTGGAGGAACGCACGCTGGTTAGGTTCCGAGCTACTCCCACACCTTCATTTGTATCTGTAAAAACAAAACAATAAGGGGAACAGACTGAGGACATGTCACATGTCTTAAAATAAATAAAACATTAGTATCAACCTTAATACATACATACGGATGCAGTAGGTAAAAGGATACATTGCGTAAAAAAAGGAGCGAGAAACGGAATTGAGGAAAATGAAAATAAAATCAAACAGGGTTCAGCGCAGGGCTATCAGGAGAAAACAAACCTGCGAATTACGGAACAGGAAAAAGGACGAATCTGCTGATGCTTGCCATGTATCACCAAGAAGTGTTTGCTTCTCCCACGTACAGTTACTCTTATACAGTTACTCAGATAATCTCCAAAAGAAATATTTAAACATTCTAGCAGAAAAAAGAGCTCAATCAATATGTCACCCATGGCATCGGACCTGAATAAATAGAGCACTACAGGCCAAACCATAATGGTCACAGTAAAATAGAGCTTGATTAGCACAAATTGTGTCGCTAAGCTACTGTTTCAAGGGAATTGTTTGGCTAATCATTGGTACAAGGCAACAAAACCAGTAGGCAGCTAAAAAACAAGGTTAAAAACTATACTACATGGTGACAGTTCACACAATGAGGAACGCTAGTGCTACAGATTGAAAAAGATTGGGAAGCAGTTAAGCAATTGAGACATCAGAAAGACTGGACCTTCTAGCTGAGCACTTGAAAGTATGTCCACTTCTCGATAGTTCTGGTGCTAATCTTGTCTTGCACTTGTCAGTTCAGTGTCTGGTTGCTGCCAGAGAGAAGGGCCAAAGCTTATTGCACTCAACAGATAAGTCGGCCTGAATATTCTTGCCACTGAAACCTAAGATATGGACTTGTTCGAGTGCCTCTTCATACCTGAAAATAGAGCACTGCACACAGGTAGAAGGCTACCTAAACCAAGGTAAAACTTTACACAGGTGACAGTTAAAAGGCTACCTAGCGATGCTAGATGTGGAGATCAGAGACCCAAACTCACATTGAAGCAGCCAGGAACATTTTCGTTTAACTGACATGAATGCAACAACTAAGGCATTGTTCTATTTTTCAGCTGAACTGTACTATGACCAAACATGGAATTTTTTTGGTCATAAAAAACAGGGCAAATGGCATCTAACAAATTCAACTATTTGTAAAGCAATGACGGACTTGGTTTCTCATGTAAATCTGTATAATTATTTCACTTCATGAAACAATTCACCTGTTCATGCAGTGAAACTATGTAGCACATATAAAATTGGCGTTGCAAGGTAGTGGTTCTTCGCTGCAGGAATTATTCTTTTTTCCACTTCGTCCAATGCAGGTAGTGAAATAGCATATGTATACTTCATCAGAAACAAATGACACATGTATCTGTGACCTGATTCCTGAGATGTAAACTTGCATTTCGCCTAGAAAGTAAAAAATATTCAAGGACAAAACAAGGTGAACCAAAGACATTTCAGTTCAAAAGCATGGAATCGATCCAATATATACAAAACTAAGGCATCGATTCCTCTCAGTTCTTATACCTGATTCATTTAAAAATCATCACCAGATGACAAAATAAAGAATTTTCACTTCTATTATTGGGGAAATCCGGGGGGGGGGGGGGGGGGGGGGGTTGGGCTCACCTCTTGCACAGGCCTCATGTTGGCGGCAACAGGGAAATGCTTCTGGTCGGATTCGGTTGATGCTGGCGGCCGACACAAGGTGTCCATCCTCATATGGGGGAACCATTCTGCACGCGCAAGCAAAGTTCAATCACAAATAGAGAGTAAACCATGGCCGGATACATGAATGATGACAAATCCCCTTCGCACAATACCTGGACTGGTCGAACTGCAAGGAGGAACACCCACCAGATAAACAAGCAACATCAAATCCCAGGTCAACAAAGACCGGGGCCACTGACGGAGACGTCGCCGCTCACCACCTCCGATTCCGGCCAGCCCCCTCCTGCTCTATTGGTGTTCCAAGATCTGATTGTTGGAGAAACAAAGCTTAGGAAGGAAAGATGGGGAGGGCCGATGGGGACTATTGACGCATCCCTGCCTGCCTCCATGGGAAAGAAATCGAGGAAGAAGGAAACCAGGGCGTGAAATCCGGGCGGGCACGGCGGGCGGGTGGAAAACATCAGGTGAAAAAAAGCATCTCCATGTCAGGTTTTTTTTTGCCCTGCCGATGACGCCGACCATTACAGCCCCACCTATTTTGAATTTGGTATAGCAGGATCAACGGTGATTTAATTGGGCTAATGTTTGATCAACGGCAGATATACAAGTGGGGTAGAATTTGGCAGGTCAAAAGTGTATTTCTCCCAACTAGTTCTTTATTGGTTTAGATTAGAAAAAAAACATTACTAGTCGAGCTACATCCCCTATTTAATTAATTACACAAAATTATTTAGTGTTAACTATATTTATTATGCACATCTATATCTATATAATGAACAATTAATACTCTTTCACTACTCCCAAATAATGGAGAAAAGAAAATGTCAGTCCCATACATTGACTCGTCCGATATGATGCTTCATTACATACATCTTTATAACATTATTCATTTGATTTTAGGAGTGCCAAATTCCTGTCAAGTATAAAAAATAACAAGCAAGAAAAGTCGTACGTAGTCGTCACATAGGTATTTCCCGATGCAGAGTGATATTTATGCCAAATATGGAAGTGATTTTTGGTAACTATTTTGCTACAAATTTAATTAACAAAAAAGAAAGGGAAAAGCACATCAAGATCACTGTGCATGACTTTTTCTCTTTTTGCGTGTGCTGTGGTTACTTGAGACATATTAGTTGAAGGATTGCCATGTAGAAGAGTGAAATGCATCGGTGTCCTTAAACTATTTCAAATGTGTCATCCAGGTCTACAAACTCTCAAACCGCACATTCAGGTCCTCAAACTATCAAAACCGTTCACTCAAGGTCCGTTGGCCGGTTTTGGTTTTAGAAAAATACAAGAAGGCCCCTAAGTTTCCCATTCTTTTCATGACATTGGCGCAGTCTTCATCATGACCGGAGGCATGTTGCTGACGAGGTGCCAGGCGTACGGTCAGTGGCAGCAGTTGCGCCGCAGCCGTCCGTGCTGCTCCATCATGCTGCTGCTGCTCCCCTCCACCGTTGTATGTGCTGTACTGCTCCATCATGCTGCTGCTCCTCCTCTATCGTTTCACTTTTTAAAAATTCAAATTTGTTCAAATTTTAAATTCAAAATACGCTTTGTTTTTAACCAGTTTTGCAAACCTTGCTTGATGTTGGTCAGTCGCCTCGTGAACTTCCTTGACGAGGAGCTGCTAACGTCGTTGAGCGAGCTGACATCTGATGGCGGCGACAATGTGTGTTGGTCGTATCTACGCACCCACTTATATACCGCAAAAGCACGGTGTACAGTTGTAGTCTTTTTCTCCTAGAAGAGTATTCCAAGGTTTAATCGAACCATAAGGACCAATAGGAATTAAGCAAAATCATCAGTAAAAGAGTTGGCCAACCCTTCTAGTGAGAGTGAGCGTGAGTTTCAGGAAAACAAGGAGCCGTACCGATCGGCACAGGGGATGTGCCGGTCGGCACGATGGCTAAGTTGACCGAAGGTTGTCCGAACAGCCTAGGAACTGATTAAGTCATGGGGTAAGTTAGCCAAGTCTGCTAGTTGAGATCGTAACCAAGAAGCTTAATCAAATAGCATCATAAACGGGATTACTCAATTATTGATAACCGAAGATCGGTAGGAAGTGGAGGAGTCGAGAGGGTTACCAGAAAGTTTTGGCGAAAATGGAGGAGGTGATGCCCCTTCTTATAGCTCTCCATGGCGTCCAAGGGAAGGAACCCGCGCCGGTTCAAATTCCCTGCGCGCGCCGGTCGGCACAGTGCCGTGCCGACCGGCACCGTTCAAAATTTCGCGGATTCCGTCGTACCTCGGCTGCCACGCCTTCTTTTCCTCTTCTCCATGACTTGTACAGTGTCGGATGTCGGGGAACAGGGGCGCACCTGCAAAAGATTGGCTTTCCCATGGTGTGCCGATTGGCACGGAAGCCGTGCCGGTCGGCACGATTCAAATTTGCACAGATTCGCACGTACCTTGGTTTCAGCAACTTCTTTTCCTCTTCCCCATGACTTGTTACAGTGTCGCATGTCGGGAGACAGGGGAGCACGTTCGAAATTTGAATTTTTCAGGCGGTGCCGATCGGCACGGGGACCGTGCCGGTCGGCTCCTTTGCTCCATCCCGAGGCTGGGTGCTCGGTGTCTCCCCTGTGCTCGGCAGCTGCATGGGTGTCAGTGGTCTTTCCTCCTTCCAATGTGCGCAGACTTTGATGATCCGATTCGAATTCCTGGTCAGTGTGCCGGTCGGCACAGCAGCGTGCCGGTCGGCACTGTGTAGTCCGCGCCCGATTCAAACTTCGTTGCTTTGTGTCGTCAAAATTTCAAATTTTCTTGCGGATGTCAGACTTCCTGTAGCATCGAGATTCTTGGAGGTGGCGTTTCCATGATGTGCCGATCGGCACACGGCCGCGCCGGTCGGCAACTGTGCCAAATTTCCGCCAGTGCCTCCTTCTTTCGCAAGGATCATCCAGCATATTCAGAGCATGATCTGACGTGCTTGCTCCTGTGCCGATCGGCACAGTTTGTGCCGGTCGGCGCCTTCCAGAATTTCCTCTTATTGTTTCTTTTCTTCCTGCGCTGTTAGCAAACAAGCAAAATACAAAAACAAAAACTGCAGAAAGTAAACAGACAGCGCAGGTGTTCACACAAAAGTTAAAACAAACACTTGGACTAACAAATTTTATTCCGGGAGCATTATTGTGGATTACAAGCAAACAATTTAAAGGCCGGGTTGCCCTCCCGGTTAGCACTAAATTTCTAATTCACGGGTTGCCTCCCGAAAGCACTAACACACAAAGACTCACCCTATGACTCGCTCCCGAAATTTGGGTTGCCTCCCAAAAAGCGCTCTTAGTTTTAAAAAGATCGTAGAGCTTGACCTCCCCGCATAAATCACTTCCTTAGTGTCGCTTTACGGGAAAAAGTTGCGACACTACAAGGTTCTCTTGTCTCTTCTCCTTTAATGATAGGACATGTTCTTCCTCCAATTACCCTCGATTGCTTTATGGTGCGGAGACTTGTATTTCTCAACCCATTTGGACACCGTACGGCCTTCTTCTCCCTTGGGGCGAAAATTGAATGTGTAAGAGGCTCCACTTATGTCGAAACTTATCTTTTCACTCCCCACATCAATGTTCGCCTTCGCTGTCCTCAAGAATGGCCGGCCCAAAATCAATGAAGTCTTTGTCCTTCTATCCATATCAAGCACAATGAAATCCACAGGAACTATATGATCACCAATTTGGACAGGTGTAAGATCAATGAACCTAGAGCATGGTTCATAGGTTTTGGTGATTGATGTCAACATGATCAATGAGACTAACAAAGTTTGCTAGTGTGCAAGATGTTTAGTCTCATGGATGTAGTGATATACTATTGGAGTGCCAACACCTCAAAGGTTGCAAGGAAGTTGATAAAGAGAAGAAGTGAACATGAGGACTACTCTACGAGGTGACTACTACGCACATGAGGTAAGAGACAAGGTGAGTATGTCATGTGTCTTTGTATGTATCATATATCTTGACATACTCTTGATCATCATGTTGGTCTTGCCTTATATCGTATGCCATGATGATCTTGTCTATTATGTGATGATGTTCTTGTTTCATATCTTATGCACATTATATGATGCTTCGGTCGGGTTGTCCTTTGTGACAACTAGATCATTGTGACTAACATCTTTGGATGTAGGAAAGGTGTTCATGCATATTCTTTAGGTCACAATGAAGAAGCTTCGTCGTTGAAGGAGTGCGCCAACCTATTCTCTATATCCCGGTGATTGGTTTCCTCGACGATGGATGACGACAAGGATCAAGGACTTGATGAAGGTTGCGGTTGAAGAGATGGATCAAGGCTAAGGACATGCTAGATCCAAGCAAGTGTGGCTTGGTGTGGATGTTGGCTTGAGTCCATAGGAAACACCGGACTATCAAGGGGGATCGAGTCGTTTCTCTTAGGTCACACTAGTGGTAGAGGTGAGTGGATGCTCAAAGAGTCTCTCAGGCACTAGGGTGACAGCAGAGGAGAAGAGGAGCCAAATGGATGAAGTTTGGAAGAAGAAGATCAAGAAGAAGATCGAAGCTGCGAAGTCAGAAGAGACCGGACAGTACGGTCAAGGAGACCGTACAATACGGTCTACAGAGGAAATCCAGACAGAGAAGCTCAAGTTTCTGGAAGTTGAAGAATAGAGACCGGACAGTGGACCGGACAGTACGGTCCTAGGGACCGGACAGTACGGTCTCTATTAGAGTGTTCCAGACAGAGAAGCTGAAGTTTCTGGAAGTTGAAGAAATGAAGACCGGACAATCGACCGGACGGTACGGTCCTAGGGACCGGACAGTACGGTCTTCATTGGAGATGAAGAAGAAGATGGAGATGCGCCTGGAAATAGAGACCGGACAATACGGTCTGGAAGAGACCGGACAGTACGGTCCTTTGTACGGTCTCTAGTTTCGCAGGGCACTTTTGGGCAACGGCTAGTTTTGGGTTGGTGGCCTATATATAGCCGGTTGCTTGGCCCTTTGGGGTGCCTTTGGCCATTGTTATCAGTGGGGAAACACAGTGGAAGCCAAGAGGATGCAAGAGAAGCACATGGAGAGGCTTTAGAGAGAAATCTTGGTGCTTGAGAGAGAGGAGAAGCACATGGAGAAGATTTGGAGAAGAAAGCTTAGTGCTTGAGAGGGTTGAGAGCATCCATCCACCTCTAGGACTAGTGTGGTCATAGGGAGGCGGTCTTGGTTTGTTACCCTTGGTCTATGGCAAGGCCTAGACCGGTTAGGCGTCGGTGTTGAGCTTGCCAAAGAGAGTGTGGAAGCCAACACAAGTTTGTACACGGTCTTGGAGCTTCCCGTGCGAAAGAAGCATCACTAGTGGAGCGCCCTTTGGCACGCATCAAGTGCGGAGCCTTACCTTCGGAGGAGTACCCGGGAGAAGCCCGGCGGGACGTGCCCGCGACTTCACTCAAGAGCGGTGGATGGTCCAAGGAGAAGAGCATTGCCGGTGTGCGGCGGGGTGAAGCCCGTGACTTCACTCGAGGAGTGAAGCGTGCTCTTAGGGGACATCACCGGCTTAAAGGGTGGAGTGTGCTCTAGAGGGGATCGCCATCGAGCGGAGGGACGGGGTCGAGACTCCGGCGGGAGTGACCCAACGTGGAGTAGGGGAAGGCGCCATCCTTCCGAGACCACGGGAAAAATCGATGAGCAATCTCTTACTCTTACTCTCTACTACTTGCACTTACTATCTTGTTTATCTTATATGCATGTAGTAGACTTGTGCTTATCATATGGTTGCTTGATGATTGTTTCCGTGTGCTAGCTCTATGTTATCTCTAGTGATATGCGCTTTCCTTATGTGTACTTACTTGCTCATAGCTCATACACTTGCTTGATATCTTCTAGTGATCTTGTTATGCTTTATGTTGTATCTATCTTGTCATGATCACTAGCTTGAGCTTCCCAATGTGCTACTTGTATGCTTGCTAGTTTATGTTCTATCTTATCTTATACACTAGCATGCATAGGACTTGCTTGAGCTACCTTTGTGTTACCCATATACATGCTAGTTTGCTTGAGTGCTTTTACCTTATACACTAGCATGTGTAGGACTTGTTGAGCTTATCTTGTATATCGTCATATGCTAGGTTGTTCTTATATGCTCATGTATACCTTGCTCCTAGCATGTACAAGTCCTAGCACATGGTTATCCTTGCTTGATCACTATCACCTAGTGCACATGTATGCTCTTGTTATGTATCCTTTACTTGTGCAATTAGTTAGAGTAGCTAGAAGTGCAAAAAGTTTTAGTTCATGGTGTGCCCGATTCACCCCCCCTCTCGGTCACACGATCCTTACAAGTGGTATCAGAGCCTCGTGCTCAATTTAGGGCTTAACCGCCTTTGAGATGTGACCGAATGAGTTTGGGTTTTCATCCCTTATGGGTTTGGACTTTGGACGTTGAAAGAATCGCTTGAATAGCTACCTTATGTCCATAGTTCCAAATGAATTGTGGGATACCATGAATAATTTCTCTAGCACTTTCACGGATAACCATGTTATCATGATGATCTTGTTGTTCTTGTTATATCTTGTGATGATCATGATTGTGTGCTTATAGTTCATGATGATATTGTTGCTAGTTTTTCTTGTTGAGGAGTAATTTTGATAATCTTGCCTTTATTTAATGAATCACTTACTTGTCTCTTCGCTTGGTTATGCTAGATAAGTGGATCGATTGATATGACAAGTGTAAGAGCTCAAGTGGTGAGGTTATCATGAAGATCTTGAAAGCACCTCCTCATTCAAGATTCGGCGACAACATTTTTGCACTTCAACATGAAGATCTTGAGAAGCTACAATTTGAAGAAGTCTTGCTCAATGACCATCTCACATGATGAGCACTCAAGGAAATGTCGCTCATTTTGAGGACACATCCATTTGTGATGGTGGTTCTATTGAAGATCAATCTACAACCGTGAGCAAGCTTCCATCACTTGAAGAGCGAGCAATTAAGAAGAAGATAATGCAAGCTCGGGATACTCACTTCCTTGATCACTCAAGTGAACCTACATCTTCCTCGGAGAATGCAAAGATGACGGTATACCTAGAACCGAATTTCAATTCTTTATCTAACTCATCTTTGTGTCTCATTGATGTAAGGTGACTATGAACCGATGGTGAAGATCAAGTTGCTATTGATATCTTGATGGAGACTTCACCTCCTCCATCTCCACCCGTGTGCCTCACTAGAAGACATGACTTGCGCGTCATCGACAAGAAGAAGGTGGTGATGGAAGGATCAATGAGAGTGATGAAGAAGAAGATGATTCTAAGGCCAAATACAAGAAGTATGTGAGACAAGACCAAGGTCAAGAAGAAGGAGATGTCATCTCACAAAGGTTTTTCTTGTTGGTGAGAGGATTGCCAATAATGAAGACTATGAGAGTGACTCTTCTTCAAGAGCATATGCAAACATGTTGTTGGTCTTCATCTTCACATGCACCTCCAAGGTAAAGGAGGTAAGGAAAGAATGATATGGCCATATTTCGTGTTGGTGAGCTTGATGAGGAGCTCAAGGATCCCGTGTCATCTCATGAGGCTCTACATATGAGTTGAGGGCTCAAGTTGGATAACATTGAGCTTCATGAGAAGTATGAGAACCTTGAGATCTCTTATCGAGCTATCAACCTCATCTAGTTCTTTTCTTCTTCATCCACTACTCCTAGTTCATCTATCACGCATTCGTTTACTATTTGTGATGAACTAACCATCTCTTGTGAGAGCTCTTTCTCTTGAGTCTTTGTTTTGAAGGAATACCACAAGCTCAAGGAGAAGAGTGAGTCAATAATGCAAGCATTCACAAGACTCACAAGAGGGAAGGAAATGTACTTCTTCGGTGAACATAGAAGCCATTGGCAAGATGATGCCACACCAAGTGAAGAAGTACCGTTGACGGCCAATGATCACTATTGCAAGCATTGTTGCATAAGTGGCCATTCAACAAAAGATTGTTTGATTCCTAAAGCTCCTACATTTGCTTTTGATTATTTACTTTACCTTGACAACACTCACTTTTTGTTATGAGATGTGAATGTAGTGTTGTGAAGGCAAAGTCAATATATAGGAGTTTTGGACAAGAGGAGGAAGATGAGGATGCTTTGGGTGCCAAAGAACCTAGTGGACCGGATGAAGCCGGTCAATCACATGGAGGCACCCAAGTACAACACTTGAGGTGATGGAGGTGGTGGACCGAGTTCAATCATGGAGATCATTGAAGGCCGCCACAAGTGTCAAGGGCATGAACTCTTCAAGGAGGTATCTTGTATCTTAGTGTAGTTTCTTTTCGTTCTAGTTCCTTTGTTTTTGTTAGTAGCTCCTTTGTGAACTAGTATGTTGTGCATTTCATGCATCATCTAAAAACCTAAAAGAAAAGCACAAAAATATTAGTTCGAGGTCTAACTTTCTCAAGATAGCTATGAGCATGGGGGATGCTTGAGTTGGTGGACCGATGGACTCAAGGCAAGGTTTGGCTCATAGTGAGTAAGCTTGAGAGAGGTTCAAACTTGACCTTGAGTAGGTTTCCTTTATGCATTGTCTTTAATCTTGCATGCATTCATCATGGCATGTTTAATTTTCCCTTGCATTTGTATTATATGCTTGGTCATGCATTGCATATAGGAAATCACAAAGGAGTCTTTCACCCGTGTGTTCTTTGTTTTAGTTTCTATCTTGAGGTTACATGTCATAATGTCTTCTCTCCGAAAGGTATGCCTAGAACCGATCTATTTCGATTATCTTTTGTTCTAGCTACCATCCATAACATAGTTTAAACTACCCCATGTGTTTCACACAATGATATGCATATATCTTGCCATCCACTATAGGTATGCATAACTCTAGGGGGAGTTTAGCCTATGTTATGAGGCTTTCATGATCATGGTCCAAATGCCTTCCACTCAAAAGGACATGGCTCATGAAGCTCGTGTGTATTTGACGTTTGCCCTTCTTGTTCTTTTCTCTATTGTAAGATCAATTGTAGGAACAAGGAGGAGGCACAAGAAAAAGGAGAGAACACGGTGAAGACAATGAAGATCACCTCAAGGAGGAGTTTGCATGAAGAAAGATCACGAAGATCAAGATGATCGGTTTTTCTCACAATCTTGAGGTGGAGAAGAAGACGACGACCATCTCAAGGGGGAGTTAGCACAAAGGAAGGTCAAGTTGATCAAGTTGATCGATCTTCCTCACATTCTTGAGATGGAAGCTTATGTCACATTCTACGAGGTAAGCATGAAGGTAATCTTCTTATACCCTTGTCATCTTAGCATTAGTGCTTGTCATAGCTCCTTGTGCTTTCATTCACTTGTGATATGAGTTTTTACTCTAACTTGTGACATTTTATGAGCTATGACTTGCCTCGACCGGAACATCAAGGTAACATATTCTTTTATCTCATATTGCCTCTTGTATGTGCATCCCGTGATGATATGTTTGTGCTTGATTGCTTTTTGTTCCTTTCATATCATCACCCTTTCATGCTTGTCATTTGCTCCATGTGCTTAGCTTTATCTTGATGTACCCTTTGTTGCTATATATTGCTTATCTCACAAGTGGTATCTTATCTTGAGCAATGACTTGCATGCTTGTCTTTCTTACCATTATGTGTGTAGTATCCTCATATTTCTTGCCTGATGACTTGTTGTGTTTGAGATGCTTTACCCTTGTTGTTTGCTTCATATCTATATGCTTTTACAAGTGGTGAAGCCTTGCATGCTTTCACTCATATACTTTGCAAGTGGCATCTTTTTATGCGATCTTGTCATATCTCTCTATATGCCATGATCCGAAATATAGGTTAGTCTCCTTGACTTGTGTTTCTTGACAAAGTGCATGTGATGCACAACTTTAGGGGGAGACTATCCTATGTCTTGAGATTCTTGAGACTAATGTGTTTGCAAGTTTATCTTTCTAGTCTCTTGATAGGAATGATCATCCACTTTGAGGTGCCATGATTTTCATGTGACACATTCTTTATGGCATTGGAAAGCAATCACCTCCCCGAAGGTACGCTAAGTTTTTCATTCTTGCAAGAAGGTAATGGTTTTCCTTTATTCTTGCATTATCTATCTAGCTACCTTCCATAACATAGCTTAAGGTCCCCCACTTGACTTAATTGTTAAATTGTGCATATATTTTGCCTTCCATCACATGTATGCACAAATGTAGGGGGAGTTTAGTCTATGTTATGAGGCTTCAAGATTTTGATCCACATATCCATCCACATCCAAAGGATCACTGTCTATGAAGCTCCCTTGTGCTTTTAACGTTTGCCTTGTTTGTCCCTTTTCGGTGCTTGATGTCAAAGGGGGAGAAGTATATCCACCAAAGCAAGTAGTTGCGGAATGAGAAGAGACATGAGGCACAAATAGGGAGAACATGTCAAAGGGGAGGAAGTACTTGCAACCATGGAGTGAAGTTTCAATCAAGGACATGAGGTATGAGTAAAGGTATTCTATGTTGTCAATACATCCGAGGCAAGTTGTTGTGCTTCATTCTATCTATTATCTCTTGCTTTGGTTGTGTTGCCATCAATCACCAAAAAGGGGGAGATTGTAAGATCAATGAACCTAGAGCATGGTTCATAGGTTTTGGTGATTGATGTCAACATGATCAATGAGACTAACAAGTTTGCTAGTGTGCAAGATGTTTAGTCTCATGGATGTAGTGATATACTATTGGAGTGCCAACACCTCAAAGGTTGCAAGGAAGTTGATAAAGAGAAGAAGTGAACATGAGGACTACTCTACGAGGTGACTACTACGCACATGAGGTAAGAGACAAGGTGAGTATGTCATGTGTCTTTGTATGTATCATATATCTTGACATACTCTTGATCATCATGTTGGTCTTGCCTTATATCGTATGCCATGATGATCTTGTCTATTATGTGATGATGTTCTTGTTTCATATCTTATGCACATTATATGATGCTTCGGTCGGGTTGTCCTTTGTGACAACTAGATCATTGTGACTAACATCTTTGGATGTAGGAAAGGTGTTCATGCATATTCTTTAGGTCACAATGAAGAAGCTTCGTCGTTGAAGGAGTGCGCCAACCTATTCTCTATATCCCGGTGATTGGTTTCCTCGACGATGGATGACGACAAGGATCAAGGACTTGATGAAGGTTGCGGTTGAAGAGATGGATCAAGGCTAAGGACATGCTAGATCCAAGCAAGTGTGGCTTGGTGTGGATGTTGGCTTGAGTCCATAGGAAACACCGGACTATCAAGGGGGATCGAGTCGTTTCTCTTAGGTCACACTAGTGGTAGAGGTGAGTGGATGCTCAAAGAGTCTCTCAGGCACTAGGGTGACAGCAGAGGAGAAGAGGAGCCAAATGGATGAAGTTTGGAAGAAGAAGATCAAGAAGAAGATCGAAGCTGCGAAGTCAGAAGAGACCGGACAGTACGGTCAAGGAGACCGTACAATACGGTCTACAGAGGAAATCCAGACAGAGAAGCTCAAGTTTCTGGAAGTTGAAGAATAGAGACCGGACAGTGGACCGGACAGTACGGTCCTAGGGACCGGACAGTACGGTCTCTATTAGAGTGTTCCAGACAGAGAAGCTGAAGTTTCTGGAAGTTGAAGAAATGAAGACCGGACAATCGACCGGACGGTACGGTCCTAGGGACCGGACAGTACGGTCTTCATTGGAGATGAAGAAGAAGATGGAGATGCGCCTGGAAATAGAGACCGGACAATACGGTCTGGAAGAGACCGGACAGTACGGTCCTTTGTACGGTCTCTAGTTTCGCAGGGCACTTTTGGGCAACGGCTAGTTTTGGGTTGGTGGCCTATATATAGCCGGTTGCTTGGCCCTTTGGGGTGCCTTTGGCCATTGTTATCAGTGGGGAAACATAGAGGAAGCCAAGAGGATGCAAGAGAAGCACATGGAGAGGCTTTAGAGAGAAATCTTGGTGCTTGAGAGAGAGGAGAAGCACATGGAGAAGATTTGGAGAAGAAAGCTTAGTGCTTGAGAGGGTTGAGAGCATCCATCCACCTCTAGGACTAGTGTGGTCATAGGGAGGCGGTCTTGGTTTGTTACCTTGGTCTATGGCAAGGCCTAGACCGGTTAGGCGTCGGTGTTGAGCTTGCCAAAGAGAGTGTGGAAGCCAACACAAGTTTGTACACGGTCTTGGAGCTTCCCGTGCGAAAGAAGCATCACTAGTGGAGCGCCCTTTGGCACGCATCAAGTGCGGAGCCTTACCTTCGGAGGAGTACCCGGGAGAAGCCCGGCGGGACGTGCCCGCGACTTCACTCAAGAGCGGTGGATGGTCCAAGGAGAAGAGCATTGCCGGTGTGCGGCGGGGTGAAGCCCGTGACTTCACTCGAGGAGTGAAGCGTGCTCTTAGGGGACATCACCGGCTTAAAGGGTGGAGTGTGCTCTAGAGGGGATCGCCATCGAGCGGAGGGACGGGGTCGAGACTCCGGCGGGAGTGACCCAACGTGGAGTAGGGGAAGGCGCCATCCTTCCGAGACCACGGGAAAAATCGATGAGCAATCTCTTACTCTTACTCTCTACTACTTGCACTTACTATCTTGTTTATCTTATATGCATGTAGTAGACTTGTGCTTATCATATGGTTGCTTGATGATTGTTTTCGTGTGCTAGCTCTATGTTATCTCTAGTGATATGCGCTTTCCTTATGTGTACTTACTTGCTCATAGCTCATACACTTGCTTGATATCTTCTAGTGATCTTGTTATGCTTTATGTTGTATCTATCTTGTCATGATCACTAGCTTGAGCTTCCCAATGTGCTACTTGTATGCTTGCTAGTTTATGTTCTATCTTATCTTATACACTAGCATGCATAGGACTTGCTTGAGCTACCTTTGTGTTACCCATATACATGCTAGTTTGCTTAAGTGCTTTTACCTTATACTCTAGCATGTGTAGGACTTGTTGAGCTTATCTTGTATATCGTCATATGCTAGGTTGTTCTTATATGCTCATGTATACCTTGCTCCTAGCATGTACAAGTCCTAGCACATGGTTATCCTTGCTTGATCACTATCACCTAGTGCACATGTATGCTCTTGTTATGTATCCTTTACTTGTGCAATTAGTTAGAGTAGCTAGAAGTGCAAAAAGTTTTAGTTCATGGTGTGCCCGATTCACCCCCCCTCTCGGTCACACGATCCTTACAACAGGCACATCTTCAGCAATTCCATCGGGATAGCGAACCGATTGATCGGCCAACTCCAAACACATGGCCGTAGGATCCAACTCTGGCAAATTCAACCTTGCAAAGACATAGCGAGGCATGACACTTACACTTGCTCCAAGATCGCATAAAGCCCCTTCAACGATTTGAGCTCCAATCAAACACCGGATACTAGGAGATCCGGGGTCGGGCTTCTTTTCTGGTGTAATGTCATTAATAGCTGCAGTGCACTCTCTTGTCAGCTTCACTACTTCTTCCGATGCTAAGGACTTCTTGCTTTGCATAATATCCTTTATGTACTTAGCATAGGTAGGCACTTGAAGAGCATCAAGGAACGGGACATTGATATATAACTTCTTCATAATATCGACAAACCTGGAGAACTGCTCATCATGATGTCGAATCCTTTCTGTCTTGGTCAACAGCTGCGTATCCAGAAAGGTAGCAGGACCATGTTCCTTGTTCTTAGTTCCCTTTTTCAGACCCGAGAGGTCAATTTCTTCTGTGTGCCGATCGGCACCATCTCCGTGCTGGTCGGCACCTTCAACTGTAGCGTGCCGATCGGCACCAGCGTCGTGCCGGTCGGCACGGGGTCGTCTTGCTCCAGCTGCAAACTTCGGATCTTCAGTTTGCTTCCCAGACCTCGTCTCGATGTATTTCAGCTGTTCTGCAGAGCGGGTATTACCAGGAAGAGCTCCTTTCTCGCTTTTTACCGACTCCGCTAATTGGGCCATTTGTTTCTCCATCATTTTCATGAATTGGAGGATTTGCTGATTAGAACTCCCTACTTCGATGACCTTGTCATTGATTGTCTCAAGCACACGATCAACTTCCTTGAATTTGGCTTGAGTGTCCTTGTTGACCTTCTCTTGAGCTTGAAAGAACTCTTGGCACTGAATACGAAGAGGGATGGCATTTTGCATAGATGATGACGGGGTGAAGCTACTCTTTTGTTGCTGATATGGAGTCTTCCATCCTTGACTCTTGACATAATTGAGCATTTTCATATCTTCGGGGCAATCCTTGCTCACATGACCAAGTTCTCCACATTCTTCACATGTGGAACGGGCTTCCGCTAGCTTGACGGTCTCTTCCTTGGGAATATGATCAATCTTGTCCAATCTCCTTTGTATGGTGTCAAGCTTGTCCATAAGCAATTCATCATAAGCTCTTTCCACCACACTCTTCATCTTTCCCGTGGAAGGTTGAAGGCTTCTACTTTCTCTCTCACCAACCCATGATTGATTTTGCTCTATCTTCTTGATCAAAGCCGTGGCTTGAGCGGGTGTCTTGTCCAAAAACGATCCTCCAGCCGAAGCATCCAAGTGTTGTCGGGACAAAAGATTCAAACCTGTGTAGAACCTCTCCACTAGCTCCCATTCAGCAAGACCATTGCGCGGACAAGCATCCTTGTACTCATTGAATCGATTCCATGCTTCTCCAACGCTCTCATCAGCAAGTTGAGTGAATCCAAGGATCTTGTTCTTCAAAGCTTGAGTCTTGCCTGAAGGGAAGTATTTTGCCAAAAATTCTGCAGAAAGTAGATCCCAACTAATCTTGGTCGCAGTAGGTAGCCCATGGTACCACTGCTTAGGACGCCCAATAAGAGATAGAGGGAACAATCGCACCTTGGCTTCATTGTCATTCATATGTTCCAATTGAAAGGTACCGCAGATTTCATGAAAATGTTGCAAATGCATATTAGGATCTTCAGAACCTGTGAACGGTTGCTGACCAACCAAAGACATGTAGCGCTCCAGCCGAAAGGGTCTAACTTGTGCAGTGAATTCAGTCTTGGTAACATTGTCCAAGGCAGGCTTGAGACGATTAGCAATTGGTGTTGCGTCTCCCATGTCTTCTTCTTCAGGAACTTCTTCTACCTTGTCTTCTTCCAAAGCTGCAAACAATGCCTTCGGGCTGAGTGGCTCACTGTTGTCTCCTATGTCTCCCACTGACTTGCTTTTCTTTTCCGCCTTACGCTTGCGAAAGAGAATCTCTGGATCATCGAGGTAATTAAAGAGTTTATTCGACTTAGCGCCGTCCATACCTGTCTGTTAAATAAAACAGGACATATATACTGGAAAAGACAGAGAAATCAAAGAAAGAAAGCTCTGTGCCGGTCGGCACACAGGTGTGCCGATCGGCACAGTGACCAATTTCTCAAACTTCAAACAATGCCTAATTCGAACAAAGGTCCCCGGCAACGGCGCCAAAAAAAGACAGCTTGTTGGTCGTATCTACGCACCCACTTATATACCGCAAGAGCACGGTGTACAGTTGTAGTCTTTTTCCCCTAGAAGAGTATTCCAAGGTTTAATCGAACCACAAGGACCAATAGGAATTAAGCAAAATCATCAGTAAAAGAGTTGGCCAAGCCTTCTAGTAAGCGTGAGCGTGAGTTTCAGGAAAACAGGGGGCCGTGCCGATCGGCACAGGGGATGTGCCGGTCGGCACGATGGCTAAGTTGACCGAAGGTTGTCCGAACAGCCTAGGAACTGATTAGGTCATGGGGTAAGTTAGCCAAGTCTGCTAGTTGAGATCGTAACCAAGAAGCTTAATCAAATAGCATCATAAACGGGATTACTCAATTATTGATAACCGAAGATCGGTAGGTCAAGACCCCTTTCCGACGAGCCCTGTCACGACCAATCGCCTTAGTCGCTGACCTCTTCCTACTCTACACATCATCTCAAGGATCATCGCGTATGCATTAGCGGCTGTGGGGTACAGAGACAACGTGCAATTATAGCGCATTACAAGATCCCAATGCTACCTTAACCACAATGGAGATAGTGAGAGATTGAGCCTCTCACCTCTTTTTGCCACCACAATTAAGGTAACATCTAATACTTAGTCGTCACTAAGCGTAGGAACAAGTGCATGTAAAGACCATAAAATCCAGGCAATCAATAATCAAAACCATTCATCCACATATTCAACCATACTTCGATAATACATAGTGCAAGATACATCACCATCTAGTAGGCCTACCTCGACGGATCACCTCTTTAGCACCAATGGTTCTTGATCAACAACTAGAGAACATGAAGAACGGGGCAAAGCCCCGGTGGCTCTAAACTTACTAGCTGTGTTGTCCCTCTGGCGGCGGATCCCGAAACCCTAGGGCTTTTACAAGTTTATATAGAGCTGTACATCAGAAAGGAAAGGATTCTCGGGAAAAGAGTCCTTGTGCCGATCGGCACAGGGGTTGTGCCGATCGGCACACCTCGTGTCCAGCTCGGGTTCCTCCCTAAGTCGGTTCCGAAGTCCTAGGTAGCTTCCATGTGGGCCTTCCAATCAGTTTTCTTCGAGATCAAGTCTTGTGTTGCTCTTTCAAATCTTCGAGTATCTTTTATCTCTTCGTGATGAATATCTCCCAAGATTGGTTCGGATAGCTTTCTTCTAGAATAAACTGAATGGTGGGCCAGCTTCAGTGGCCTTGGGGTCCCATGTGCCGGTCGGCACATGGCTGTGCCGATCGGCACAGTGGGCCTTTTCTACTGGTTCTCTTCTCTTCAGGTCTAGATCAGCCTCAATGTCCAGAATGTCGTCCTTTTCATCTGTTTCTGCAATAAAGCTCCAGAACGACATATATACAAATATGGTGCTATTATCAAGGGTTAATGGCCTATAATGATGACTTTTATGCTCTAAATAAGGCGCAGTTGGCATATAAAATGGTATGCTAGAAATCGCCAACAATGTGCCCGTGCGTGTTACTAAGCGAGCTGATGAGGCCGAGGGCTCAGATGGGATACTCAAGGGTCTCCTTGCATTTTTCTAAAACCAAAACCGGCCAACGGACCTCCAGTGAACGGTTTTGATAGTTTGAAGACCTGGATGTGCGGTTTGAGAGTTTGTGGACCTGAATGACACACTTCAAATAGTTTAAGGACCATCGGTGCATTTCACTCTAGAAGGCAGTAGCCACCGTCCTCAGTGATAAGCTATTGGCCCAACTGATTACTTGATTAGGATGCTGCTCAACAGCGGGCACTGTGATACTAGCAGCCAGCTGCAGGTGCCATGCCTGACTGTGACCTAATGCCTACTCTGTGGAAACTCTATATACGGGGATGTTCAGAGATTCGTGCTGCGTCCACGTTGATCATTACCAGAGATATCTTTCCCGACATCTGCTAAGAGGTCAGCCAACAACAACCTCAAAATGTGACAAATGAATATGGGACGATAGTCTCTCAACGCCTTTGAGAATGTTGCAGTATCTCGAGTTCTTGTAGCATCAATATTCCTAATGCCTCTTACTCCTAAGTCCCAATCAGTAAAGTAAATCCTACGATGCACGACAGGTGAATGAATCCTTCCTGTGGGGGTCGCTGGAGTCATCGAAGTGTTGTAGTGCAGACAAGGGCTTGCTTGTACTTCCGTACTTGGCTACGCTAGCTTGTTGCTGCACCAAACATCTGGACATTGTGAAATATATAGATTAGAGCCAAGGAACAATACATATAGAGAGATATCTGGTCATGTACGCGTACTAAATGAGGTTTGAATCACCACTTGTCATACCTAACTCTGTTCACAGTTCACTAATGCTTCTTATCTGGACATCCGCTTAGCATTCATGTACAATATTAACAATCAAGTTTCACTGCATCATACTTACAGAACCGAACGGAATTTAAATATTTTGAAAAACCACCATATTTCATTCCAAAACCGAGCCTTTGATCAGCTGGGTGCATCCAGGACACCAAGGTCGACACCTTGCTAGCCTGGGATAGATGTATGCAAAACGAGCCATTTCTCCTGCAAACGCCTGATCAACTGTGTGTATCAAATTGCTTTCAGCAGCCTTTGCTAGCATCCTATTAAAACATCCCCAACAGAAGTGAACAACAGATGCGATAAAGAATCTCTCCTTGCCTAAGACCTTTCCTTTGCTTAAAAATGATACTCTCCGTGTCATTTAAATTAACTCCTAATGAACCACCTATTACTATTTTTCAGCATGCAATTCAACATATGCAGACGCGCCTCTATGTATTCACAGTTGGTGTAGACATCCTGCTCTGCAGTGACCAGGCAGGTAGGTAGGTGTGCATCTCTGCATGCGTTTAACGCTTGTGCCTTGTTTTTGAAGTCTATATATATATAGCAGCACCCAGCCACGAAGCAGTATTTTTCCATGTCCATTTTGCCATGTATAGAATAAGCTGATTCGCGCATCTCTGCCGAAACTCACAACTCACATGTCCCACCTGGAGCACTTCGCGCTGACGCGAAAAGTGTGCTTTTGTGTGCAATCACGTCTTCGGGATGGGTGGCGTCTGGGAAATGTTGTCTCCTTCCTTATTTGCTTCGCGAGCTGTTGCAATGCTCCACTCATGGTCGGCAGCCAGGGCGGCAGCTACACACTAGCAGGGTGGGACGGCCACATTGGTCATTGGTCAGCGTGAGTAACACCACCTCACCGCCATCCCAGTGCGTTCTGCACCCTGGCAGCGGCGCCTGGCCGAAGACCAGGGGGCGGAGAAGGAACTGCGCGTCGACGTGGCGAACTGGCGATATGAACGACGCATGAAGAGCCACGACCGAGTCGGCCAGTTGAGGGAGATCGGTGAAGTAGTGGGGCAAGTCCTAACTCCCAACCCAGGGCCAACAAGCCCCAAAGCCCCAGCCCGAAATCGCCAGCGACTGCAGTTGCTGACGATGTTCCTTTTTCCCTGAAGTCCTTACGCAAAGTAGTACATTTTTTTTGTTTTTATTATAGCCAATATAATGACTGTTAAATTAAGCACATTTTTGGAGTATGGGATTTTGATTTTTTTTTCCTGAGGAACATGTGATTCCTAATGATATGCTTACTTTGTATACATGATTAATCGAGTTTGTGTTTGACCAATCAACAATGGACTCGAAGCAATTTCCTATACACGTCCCAAATCTCATTTCTCGTGGATCACAAAAGAATCAAACTTGTCTCCCACAATGGCTAGCGACATTAGTTGTATGTTTATTTCATGTACTGGTGACTGGTCGGCTTGAGATGCCCGATCTGACGCCGTGTGAGACTCCAGTCCCATGTGCACATGCTATTAGAAATATGTGCACACAAAGTAATTTCCTCGGCCGCTCTGGTTGGCATGTCATTACTCATCATTCTCCAACTGAATGAAGTACTCTGTATCATGTGTCCACGTTTTTTTTAAGAAACATTCATGTCGGAAACCAACTTAACAGATGTTTATGCAATATCTCTTCACTTGTTCACAGGAGTTATTTAAAATGCAGGTCAGTGTGAGTTCCTCATCATTTTTCCTTCTCATAAACTTCTTATGTGGGTGAAAGAGGAGTACACTACGCGGGCTCAATTCGAATGCCAACATCCATGAACGCGCGTAGATGGTTTAATTAGGAATGGGTGGCATCGGGCACGACACATGAGAAGGACATACGGTGCTTGCGGCAATTACTTCGAATTGCTCTGTTCTTCCAACCTCGGTACCTGTATATTGGAGATTGCTTCGCTTCCATTGTGCCGGACGGCAGCACCTGTATCCTGGGCAGGGCTCCATATGGACGAGATGAAGCAAATGCTGGCGGAAGGGGCAGAGGCACTACAACAAGCTGTAGTACACTATCATCATCAACCAAGCGCTGGATTACTGAAACCTGAAGATCAGAGGACACGGGTTGGGGAGGAAAGCCAAAAGGCGCAGCCAAATAGCGAGAAAGAGAGGAGCATACTTTCTGAAAGAAAATCCTGTAGTAATAGCGTAGCATTTTTGTCAAGTCATATGTGTTCGCTTAATGCAAAGTGGGTTTCGCGTTGGTTTGGCAGCCCTTGGTTTGCTACGTACAAACGCCTAGTAGTAGATTTACTTTTCTGCAAGTTAGGAACTACCTTGAACAGTACTTTTAATGGAACTCTTGTAATTTCGTTCCCTTGGTAAGGAAATTTCGGGGAGTCCCGTCATGCAAAAAAAAAAGAAGGAGGACGGCCGGGTCTGATCTGGAAAATATTCAGCTACAACTAGGGGAGAGTTTTGCTTCAAGCTGTACTGGGCGGCAGCCTACTGCGATCCCAATCGACGCAAGCATTTAGCGAGTGTAAACATGTGTTGTGACCGTAAAAAAACATTGTTCATGAGCTGCGATCTGCATCACTGGCAGTATCATCAATAAGAGGCTGTAGAAATGCATTGTGACCGCTGACTAGGTACCACTATTTTTAGAACTGATTACATAAGTCGGGTACTATGCAGTTAAGCGCCAATCAAGCGACGAACGGGAAAATATAAGTGGCTGTTACACCTCGGGCAGTAAACTGTCACGAGTTCCAGAGCATACTTATGAACGATGGGTCGCCACAGGTGTACCACACGTTGGCAGGCAGCGGGTTGGAAGCGAGCTCAGGGGCATGTGAATGACTACCTGAAGTCTCAACAACTAATCAACGGCAATTCGAAAAAAGAAAAAAAAAGCAATCAACGCCATTGTTGTTACTGCCCTTGTGTCTCTCCTATTCCCAAGAGTTACAACATGCCATGTTTATTTTTTTCAATGAAAGAGGCTTGTATTAAAACAAGAAGAAGTACAGATCCCTTACATCGAGAATCCGAAAGACAAATAAAATACAAAGAAAACATCTAAGTCCTCTCCAACAACCGACAAGAGATGCAACACTTTGTCGAAGCCGCAAGATTCAACGCCTCAGAACTAGTTGTCAAGACGGATCGAGTTCGATAAAGAAGAATCGGCCACATCTCCATTAGTAGGAAAAGAGGAATATCTTATCTCACTAGCCCTTCACCGTGACCGGATCGAACCACGAAAAAATAGGGAAAGGGCTGGAAAAACTTATTCCACGGTGGCAACGTCATCTCCGCCTCGCCGTTACCGTCTGGAGACATAATTCTTCATGTCGCCATGCCGAGATGGATGCCACCGTCGTCACCTTCGCCGGAATCGTCATGAGAAAACTAACATCTCCTAACCTCCTCAAAGAGGATAAGGGAACACCAAGATCCCAACACCGAAGAATACGGCATGGATAGACTCAAATCCTAAACTTAGGACACAAACTACTAGGAGCACTACTAGAGAGACGGGACCCTGCTCTCTCTAGCCACTAGCGAGATCGCCGGAGGCGAACAGAGAGAGGATGCCCAAGCAATGATGGCGGCGGCATGCCCTAAGGCTAGAGAGAAGGAGGTAGCGTCTGTTTTCCCATGGCGTGTTCTTCCTACATAGTTATGTTCATTTCTTTTGCTGTCTCCTATGTTCTGTGGACAACCATCTATCTTTGATGTATTGTCATAGAGTAAATTGTACGAGAACTTGTGAGGTGGGTGAGTTGTAGTCACAAAACATGAAAATTACTCAGTTGAATCACACAATTTGTGATATGAGTACAAATGAAGTCATAAACTAAACATATAGTATAGGATAAGTTCGTATGGAGCAAATAAAAAAAATCAGAATTCAAGATGAACCTTTGAATACATATTGAATTCTGATTCAAAAATCCCGACTTAGGAGAAAACAAGATGAACACCCTCCGGGAGGGTGCTTCATCTTTTTTTAGTTTTCCATTATAAAAGAAACGGCAGAATCAATGTTTCGCCCATGACATGGTGCAACTACAAGAAACAAATGCGTGAAATAACATGCTTTGCCTTTTTTTATTTAGATGCACCTAACATACATTATCTGGTTTGTATGCTCACAAGAAATAACTACCTCTGCCGTGCCTCTTGCATTCGCAACCCTGCTACTTACCATCTCAGCTGTTTTATCTGGTTTTTATGTCTGTCGTGGTTGTGATTAGGGGTGTTCAACTATGGTTTTGCCAAACCGTAGAAAAAAACGGGGAAGCAAAATGAACTGTGGGTCACTGTTCATTTGAACTATTCAGTGTTCATCCGTAGTACATTTTCCCTCTAGCCGGTTTGCCGACCGCTTCCCCAAACCGGATTGAACACCCCTAGTTGTGATATGTGAATTTGCTTGCCCTTCGGAATGAGTGGTAACAGGAAAACACATTTGGCGAGTATTCTGACTCGGACAATCCGTCATCACAGTCGGCAGTTGACCTTGCACTCAATGCATGGAGACATTGTATAGTCTATATTATTTGCGCGAAGTTTAAGCCTATGTATAGGATCGCGCCATGTGGGACTTGATATCTGGTCCTTGAGGTTTACATGTTGTAGGATCCATCCAATTATGTCAAGATATTTATGCTTTAGCAACATACCACCAATCGGAATCTTGTCGATCACAACATACTTGCTGTATCTTTTGATGATTGTGCATGTCATCCCTGTGCGTCATAACAGCATTATGACACAATGAGGACAATCAAACACATCAAACATTGAAGAATAGAAAAGCCCTGATGTTCGTGTTGGGTGGTGACAAATCATGACACGTACTTTGTTTGAACGTGACAAGTTGTTTTTGTTTATTTAAAAGGCTTTGTGCGATTCAAATTGCTCAAGGAAGCATTTGCTGTTACCATACACAAGACATAAGTGAACAACATACGCAACACAACCTCACACGGTACATGTACTCTTAAATCAACTTCGCCTAACAACTTCATATATATCATTTCAGCTGCGGTGAAATCTCCTTTCATAGTTCCATGTTCTTATTACTTGTACTATAAAAAAGATACGACAGGTGCAGCCTACGCTTCAGAATGAGTGGCACCAGGAAAATTATTCTCACCAGAAGAGCTGCCCCGGTGGACAGACTGTGGTCATCGCCTCAAAGCGACCGATGCATAAACACTTTTTGGCTTGTGCCATGAGAACCCTGTCCTCTCGCTTGGCTTCTGATGAATTTCAAGTGATCTACACAAGCCAACCCACGCCACGAACATCTCGCCTGGATGTGGCAAGGTATCAGCAGTATACGACCTCTATCTAGCACCAAGAACTGCCGAGACCTGGTAGGGAATTCATTTCAGCTGCAACAAGACCTGGTCAGGATTCATTTCAGCTGCGATAAGACCAAGGTGGTGTTTGTTTCGGCGCCGGTAACAGTTTCGCAATCGCAATCAAGTGCAGGTGGAATCGTAATCATTGTATGCCAATACAGACTTTGCTTGGTTGGACTTTGTAACGGTTTGTGGTTCAAATACAACGCTTGGTTGGGTACTAAAGTAATCTAATGGAGTTAGCACTAATAATACCTTTTCAAGATAATTTTTGCTGATCCACAGTTAAGGTATTTCATTTTTTCTGCTGATCCACAATAATACTTTTTCAAGATAAATTCAACACCTCATACAATATTTTTCCAAGACACTAAAATAATATTTTTTTGAAGCTCAATTAAATATCAATATTGAACATTTAATGGGGTAAATAACCCGTGCACATTCAGAAAATTTGCATCATGTCAACATTGAACTGAACCCTGCATCATTTCACGAACCACTGCTGAAAATATATTTACACAAGCCAACATTTAACTGAACCTGTCAAATGTAAACCTTCGCCCCACTACACACTCTAGAGAGCACTTTCGTTACAAAATCAAAACTAGAAATCTGAAACAAAAATTATTAGTAATAGCCATCATCCATCCTAAGGCCTCAAAATTAAAAATTGAAGTGCAACGCTCTTCATTACTGTTTTTTTTGTGCTTCACCTACAAAAGTCAATATACATTACATTAACAAGTGCTTTTACCACAAAATCAAAAGAAGAAAGGCATAATATACAAATAAAGTTAAGTGAGATGTGGAAATCTAGAGAAAACAGAACACAACAATTTAAGCAGCAGCTGCAGATCTCCATTCAAATGTGCTCTCATGGTGTGCAGTTCAGTAACACTAACCTGAATTCATCTCTTCGGAAGGCACCACATACATATGGTCATCTACCGTACGTCTGCTGCAATTCCTGATCCGTTGTTTGCTGCTGCTTGATACATACTCTGTACTGCAGGAGGACGGGCACAATGATCTAGATGTCAATCGAAAGCATTCAAGCTTGTCAACGGTGCCCATGTGCAGAATAATGCGATAATAAATGATTTCAGATGAAAAGATTGTGACTCGTGAGATGGAAAGTGGGCATGACCAATCTGGGGCTAGAATTTTTGATTAAGTTCATTCTCTTGAATCAATAAGGACAAGAGTATCATCTATATTTGCCCTGATTTTACGGCAGTGTGTATGCTTAGAAGAAAAGAATGACAATGGTGGCGTTGATCGTCATTACAGTAACCCAGAGAGAGCTTCACTAATCACTTGTCCCGCTAAGTGGGACTGTTGCTGTGTTGCTTGAGTCTTAAATGTGTTACGGTCCATCCAGTTCTCCTAAGTTATTTGATTGTTTTAGCAACTACATACAATCAATTGGAATCTGATCAAGTTGAACTCACTACATGTTTCGATTTCTCATGTCATCATCAGTGCGCGTCATATTTTACATACTCATTATTTGTATAACTGACGAGACTTATCGTTTGTGTCGGTTAGAAAAGATCAATACTAATGAAAAAAAGTACCATATGCGCCATCGAATGCATGATCAGAGTTAAATACCATGCATTCTAAGGAGAACCCTTGATTCCATTTTCGTACAAATCAATTACTCTTGCTTTCAGATTTGATTATCTATTATATATATATTTAATGACGAAAAGGAGTCGCCACGTTCGCTCTAAAATGCTAGAAATACTCACGTTAATCCGAGAAAATAAGAAGAGAAAATTACCCACCATTGCCGTTATGAAAATTAGTCAAAAAAATCCCAAAAAAATTATAAAATAGCTAAATTGGGAATAATAAAAAGTAGCCAAAAATACTCCTCGCACTTATTTCTTAATTACCCACCATGCCATTATGATTTGACGACGAAAAGGAGTCGCATATTCACTCTAAAATGCGAGAAATTGTCACGTTAA
The DNA here is from genome assembly GCA_012490785.1 of Eragrostis nindensis. Taxonomy (NCBI): domain Eukaryota; kingdom Viridiplantae; phylum Streptophyta; class Magnoliopsida; order Poales; family Poaceae; genus Eragrostis; species Eragrostis nindensis. The sequence goes on from JAAXCT010000803.1 coordinate 116,269, forward strand.
TCCGAAAAAATAAGAAGAGAAAATTACCCACCATTGCCATTATGAAAAATTAGTCAAAAACCCCCCAAAAAATATTATAAAATAGCTAAATTAGGAATAATAGAAAATAACCAAAAATACCCCTCGCGCCTATTTCTTAATTACCCACCATGCCATTGTGAGTAAAACAAAACTAAATTTGGATTATAAAAAATGGCTAAAAATATCTCTAATTCTTATTTTAACTTACCCATCATACCATTATGAGCCCAAAATAGAATAATAAAAATATTCAATATACACTTAATTCCGATTTTTAAATACACCGTGATATGTCTAGCTAGCATGGCCCATTTTCTTATTATTAGCATGACACATTTTCTTCCAAAAAAAATTGTAGCACGACACATTTTTTTTTCCTACCATGATATATGTTAGTTGTTTAGCATGACACGTTTGAACCGACCTTACTTCTAAAACAAAATCAAATACATTGTTAGATAAGACACAATCCAAGAAAAAAAATAATGACTCGTCTCACATTCGAATTGAGGGATGGTGTGAAATTCTCCAACCTATTTTCTACTATTTTATAAATGTAAAGTATAAAATAATAATAACAATAAACTATGTTAAACTTCTACAATAATGTAAAATATTTTAAATAGTTTAGTAAACTAGCTGCGCAAATGGGCGGGTAGCAATTATGAGTTAAAAAATAGCTAATTTTGAAATAATATAAAATAAAAATACCATTCACAACGATTTCTAAATTACCCGCCATGCCATTATATGTCCAAAAAATAATTATATTCAGATTTAAAAAATAGCTAAACATATTCTTGATTCTTATTTCTAATTTACCCACCATACCATCATGAGTCCAAAATACCTAAATTTTGGAATAATAAAAATATCCAAAACACACTTAATTCCTCTTTCTAAATATGCCATTCTAAAAAGACACCGCCATATGTCTAGCTACCTGCACATTCTCTTATTTTTAGTATGACACGTTTTCTTCATAAGATTTGTTTGTAGCGCAGCACGTTCTTCTCTATTTCGACCATGTATCTTTGTCGGCCAGTTGCCACAATGATGATCTTTACGTGCTACTTATAAACATTAAATATAGCATTTAGGTAATGATGACTCATCACACATCAAATTGACAGACTGGGTGAGAACTCTCTCCAATCAGTTTTAGCTATATTAGAAATATATTACTATAAATAATAATAATAATAAACTATATTTAAACTCTTACAATAATATGAAAGTAATTTAATAGTTTAATAAACCTAACCGCGCAAATGCGCGGGCAGCCATACTAGTTTTTATATATAATAGAAAAACCGCTCCGGAGTTTTACATCACAATACATTTGCTGGTAGTATATATAAGACATAAGCAAACAGCGCACGCGACGCGGCCTCTGCAAGGTACATGTACCTTTGATAGACTACACCTACCGACTTTGTATACATACTGCAGTGAAATCTCCTTTCCTAGTTTCATGTTCTGACATGTACTAAAAAAAGAGGTTCGTTCCGTGCATCCTATGCTTCGGAACGAGTGGCATTGGGAAAAATTATTCTCGTTGAAAGAGTGGTCGTTACCTCAGCGACCGATGCCTAGACACTTTTCGGCTTGTTCCCAGAGAACCTTGTCCTCTCACCTGGCTTTTGCTGGCTTTCAAGGGAGCTAGGCACTAACATCTAGTGCCTGAGCTCTAGGCTGTAAGAGGGTGTGTGTAGCATACAGCTTCTGTTTGGCGCTAGGGACTTCCCAGACATGTAAGTGACCAGTGGCTACTCGTTACTCAGTAGCTAGTTGGATGGTTTAAGTTGAATTCATCCCGTTGGAAGGCACCAGATGACAATGAGAAGGGGATGCCCACCGTGTGCTGGAATTCCTTATCTAGAGTTTGCTACTTCTTGCTACTGCACGAGGACGTGCACAACGATCTAGAAGAAACCGGAACAACATCATCTTATCTAGCTCAGGCTGGTGGTCAGTCAAAAATATTCTAGCTTGCCAGTGCCCATGTGCAAAATAAAGCGATGAATTGTTCCAGGTGAAAAGATAACAACTAGCCGAGTCTTAGGAGTTGATTGGGCAGATGGTGACTAGGGCTGGATAACGAGCCAGCTCGACTCATTAAGGTTCAGCTCGTTAAAGCTCGTTCTGATAACGAGCTGGCTCGGCTCGGCTCATTATGATATCGAGCTAAAATAGAAGCTCGGCTCGGCTCAATTAGAAAGATCGAGCTGGCTCGTTAGGCTCACGAGCCAAGTATGTTAAAATTTTTATGACAAAAATTTAGTTGATTTTAAGCAGTTTTTAAATATTAGCATTTGCCAACAACACAAAAATCATAATATAACATAATATTACAGAAAAAGTATCAATCTAAGTCACAAAGATGAAAAATAAATGAAAATAAAAAGATGGTCCAACATTCAACATGAATTTTATTTTTATCTATATTGAACTTGGTTTATTTTTTAGATGATAAAATGAGCTTCACCCAACATAAAACTACCATCTTATTAGAGAATTAAAGTTGACATTTCTATATAATCGAGCCTATCGAGCAAATCGAACTGTTTGCGAGCAGCTCACGAGCTGGCTCGTTAACAAACGAGCTATGATGGAGGCTCGGCTTGGTTCATTAAGAACACTGAGCCGAGCCGAGCCGAGCCAAAATTAAGATCGAGCCGAGCTGGCTCGCGAGCCTCGAGCGTTTTTTCCAGCCCTAATTGTGACTGGTAAGTGGGCATGACCGATCTGGGACTAGAATTTTTGAATAAGTTTATCCTCTTCAACCAATAAGGACAAGTGTTTTAACTCCTGATCTTTTGAAGTTCTACCTAGTTCGCGATAAATCAAGGCTATATGTTCCTTGTCCATGTGTGATAAATGATATATAGCATTGCTTACTTTGGGTTGTTGGGAAGAAGTTTTAGGACATAATAGTACACGAACACCTTGCGACCATACGTATGGTTTGCACATCACTCCAACTTTTCTTTTTCTGAGTGCCTTATTAGAAGGAACCGGTCGGGTTCTTCGCCGGTTCCTTCTACTAAGGCACAATAACTGGTTCCTTCTACTAAGGCACCCACTGTTTGTTGCTCTATAAAAATTGGCAGCCGCGTCGGCTTCCTGGCTGCTACCACTCCACTACACTGAACAAACTCAACATTTCCTGGTAGAAAGAACACATGATCAGGCCCGCTGAGGAGCAAATAGTACCCTCACCACACATCTTGGGAATGTTTAGGATTCCATAAGAGATTAAAGACATGGTTTTTCTAGTATGAACATCCATAATACGTGTTTTCCTTATTAAATATTTTCCAGTTAGAACATTCAGAATCCTTTCATAAATATATGACATTTAGGACAACAAATTATTTTAGTTTATACAAAATTACCTATCCTAAACATCAGGTATTGAAGAACTAGGTAGTCGGTCATTGACATCGATCTTTTTTTTTTAGTGCCCAAACCATAAAAACTATGCTAAAGTGAAACCTGACTCTCCTGTGTTCAAATCTCTATTCCACCAGATACATATGCACCTTTTCCTCCCCAATGTTTCTTTTGAGTTAGACTAGAAGTTAGAACATGACCACAACAGTTTTCTTGTGCCGCTCACCAGAATTTACTTTACCCAACAACTCATTACCACATTTTGTATACATGTATCTTCTCCAAAGACTAAATGATATATATGTTATGGTATGAACTAAGTTTTATCGGAAACAATAGTATGAGTTGGACTTTCTTGCAAACCAACTAAACTACCCAAGCAGTAATGCCAATACGCCGCGACTTAAATTTTTTACTAGCAGACCTGCTAAAAGAACTAGTAAAAAGTATGCAAAAAACAAAGTATGCCAGCAACGGCCCATAGCCGGGAGAGAGGCGAGCGGATGAGCCGGAAAACAAGTTGGAGCGAAGCAAAGAGGAGCGAGGAGTCTTGAACGGAGGGGCGACAAGCAAGCAATCTGAATAACAAGCTGGGCGATGACCAACCTATCAGTACGGCTAGGAAGGCGAGGGGAACGAAGGAATGCGTGAAGATAGTAGCCTTTGCACGAGGGGGCGACAGTGGACGAGACGGATAACGAGCTGGTACAATGACCAACCAAGCAACGTGACTAACAAGTGAGCCCAGGCAACTAGCTAGAATGACAACCACCTGAGCGTCGTGACTAGCAAGTGAAGGACGTGACTGTAGGAGAACATATATACAAATTTGTTACAAGTTTATAAATTCTTACTAAAAGAATCAACTGAAAGTAATAGTGATAAAAATAACGATAGAAGATAACTATAATTGATGAGACATTTAACTTAACCCTAGCCGCCATATACTACTTACCGTAAAAAGAAAAAGAAAAGGGGGAGAGACTTTCTAGGATCTTTGCTTCTCGGGCAATGTGAAGCTGCAAAACAGTCTTGGGAGTACTAACTACAAGGTCATGCATGCCCGTCCGAAGGAAGAAATTCCTTGGTCTTGTTCTGTGTGTTTGACTATAGTCAAATGAAGGCGCGACGACGGAGAAGACGAGGCTAGCTGCCGTGGTCGAGGAGCTGGAGGCCCTGACGCGTGACCACATGCGGAGCTTCATCGAGATGGTGAAGGGGTACCCCCGGTGGAATAATGTACCCTGGCCACTGACACGACACTGTTCATAGACGATGCGTGTTTGGACGCCACGTGGACACTATGTAAGAAAGTGATAAATAAGACACCATATGTTTGTCATATGAAAGACTCCTTTTAACCGAACTCGTCTTCAAGGTGTATGCCCCAACTAAAACACATCTCCCAGATAGGAGTAGTCAATTAGAAGAATCGGTTTGTCTATCCGCGTCTGCAACGTAAACTGCAGGCGATAGGAGACGTACTCTGGTTTACCAAACGCGTCTCCCCAGTATCCACCCGAATTTTTCATTCGACTCAGCTTATTTTAGCTCACGTCCGCTGGCCCGCAGCGCCACCCCCACCCCGCCGCTCTGCACGGCGCTCGCGAGTCTCTCCCCGTCTGCTCCCGGCGATGGTGCGCCTCCAGCGAGGCCGTGCTCACCCGCTCGCGAGTCCCCGTCTGCTCCCGGCGTGGGTGCGCCTCCTGCGAGGCCGAGCTCACCCGCAAACCGCACCCTCCGCCATAACCGACATCGTCCCTTCGCTCTCTCTGCAGCCATCGCCCAAACCCTAGCCGCCCTCCGCAGGATTCATCCAATCGCAAGTACGACGACCCCTCGTCCTCACCGCAGCGCACAGGTCGCTCCTCCAGCCTGCCACCCGCCGCTGGTGGGGCCGAGGCCGGAGGCGAGGAGGCAGCCGTGGGGGGGCTCTTGCTCGGGCTTACGCAGATCCAACGGTCACGGAGCGGAAGGGGCCAAATCTGGGGTGGGGGAGGACGGATCCGCCAGCGGCAGAGCTCCGGCACACGGTCCCCTACCTCCTCAATCCTCATCGTCGCCCCCAGTCCCAGCTGCACAGGTAATCTCTCTTCTCTCTCTCCCCCCCCCCCCCCCCCCCCCCCCCCCCCCCCCCCCCCTCTATCTCTCTCTCCGATGAATCTGCAGCCAATCCAGTGTGATATCTTAGGAATTAGCCTGTATTTTGGAGCGGCTAATGGTGAGGGGTTTGGGCATGGGAGCATTGGGATTGAGACATTTGCAGGTCGAAGTGGGTTCATTGCAGTTTTTCCCATTAGTTCATTCCTAAATCTCATCGCAGATACTCGGCGTACGCGATGGCCATATTATTGGTGTTTCTGCTCCTTGTTGCATCGCCCGTGCAGTGTAATTATCTGTCATGTTTATTTGTCTTTTAATATGTTATAGGTAACACGTATTATGTATGTTGTGCCTGCCTTGCGTGATTAATACGAACATATTATTTCAAGCAGCTCGCCGCCCTCAACACTTCATGGATGGAACGACAAGGAGCTACCCATATAACCTTCCCAACACAAGCAACAATGCTAGTACAACACCAGAGAGCAAGCTGAAAGTGGTATATTGTGTCAGGGAGCATTGCCATTTAACAAGGGACTGTTTCTGCTGCTATAATTTAAAGCCCAAAGCATTGTGTTACGACACGGTTGATCAGTGTAGGGCGGTGTGCCCTGTCTGCGCACCCCATTGCCCGCCCGCCGGACAACAGTTAGAGCGCCTAAGAGAATTTTCATAATTGTATCTGAATAATCAGTGGCGGATCCAGACGTAAGGGGGGGGGGGGGGGGGGGGCTGAACTACCTCAGCGTAATAATTTTTAAAATAGAGTTATTTCAAATTTTACAAGAGTTGCTATTTGCGTTGGTAGTATTGCTTGAACTTCAAAATATATCATGGAGCATTAATAGTTTTTTTTTGCGAATTAAATACAAGCAAAAATAGATAGATTTGAATTTGGGTCTTTTTTTAATGAATGAATTTTACTTGCACAAGGCAATACTCCCTCCGTGCCTCAATCTAAGGATTTCTGGGTTTCAAACTTCATAATAGCATGAGAAGTAAATGACGCATGTACCCCTCTAAAGCTGAGAAACCACGTGAGATACCGCGTGACATTAATACAGGCAAGAGGGAGTGGGAAGAGAGAGACGATGGTTCAGGCGAGTGGTGGTGGCCGGTGTCGTCGCCGGGGTGGTGGCCGGGGTCATCGTCGCGCGCGGCTGACGCTGCGAAGGGAGGCGGCCTGGCGCGCGGTCTCAGCGGCGCAGGGAGGCGGCCCGGATGCCGCAGCCTCGTCTCCTCGGCACGGCGCAGGGAGGCGGCCCGGACGCTACCACCCTTCTTCTCCTCGGCGCGGCGCAGTGGCCGGGGCGGCCGCCGCGCGCGGTCGACGCGGGGCGGGGAGGCGGCCTGGCTGCGGTCGCGGCGGCGCGGGGAGGTAGCCTGACGAGCGGTCGCGGCGGCGCGGGGAGGCGGCCCGGGCGCTGCAGCCTCGTCTCCTCGCCGCAGCTCAGGGCGGCGGCCCGGACGCAGGAGGAAGACGACGGCAGGGCCGCCGTCGCGCGAAGGAGGGAGGGGGTGGCGACGCCGCCGTCGCGCGGAGGGGATCCTGGGGACGCCGGAGACTTCACACGCGGAGGGAGGCGAGCTGGAGACTTCACGCGGAGGGAGGCGATGCCATTGCTGTGGTCGTCCATGGAGTCCGGCGCGATCTCGTACATGGCAAGCTGGATGGGGGGATGGAGCGACGGCTGGGGATGAGGATCGAGCGGCAGCGCCAGACGAAAAGATAAGGTTCTCTGGAGCCTTCTGCGGGATGAGTGAGCGGCATCTAATGCGAGTGGGGCCCACGAACACCCAGGAATGCTTACATTTGGGTCTAAATTTCAAAAGCCAGGAATCCTTAGATTGAGGCACGGAGGGAGTACGCATCTTTCCTTGCTCGCTTGTTGCCGTTGCCTGCTAGCAAAGATTGTTGTGCGTGTGCTGCTCGGCGGCTGACTGATAGGCAGGCTGGGTTTTGTGCTATGGATTGCGCCATTTTGAGCTTTGTATTTGGGCTGTTGCCTGGTAGCAAAGATTGATGTGCATTTGGGTTTTTGGGCTGCTGTTTGTTGACTAATAGGCAGGCTGGTTTCGTGGGATGGGCCAGACAGCAAGATATGGAAAGCCCAAATCACCGACCAGACCAAATAATTGGTCGTCTTCTACCTCTGCCCTCACGAATCACGATCTCTCTCATGGCTGTGATTCTGATCTCCCATCTCCATGGCTATAGGAAAGTAGGAGGGGCTTAGGCGGGGCTCCATGGTGCCGCGGCCAGTAGGGGGGGCTTGAGACACCCTGCTGCCCCTGTGGATCCGCCACTGTGAATGATATAGATATTCTCTCATTATAGTTCCTGGGCATTGTAATAAGCTAGGTAGCCGACTCCTGTGGAGCGACTTTAGCAGGATCAGCCTTCATGTTTTGTTTATCAACTACGCTTCTACCAATGATCGCTGAAGCTAGTATTTAATAATGGATATTGCTCCCATCTCATAATTGTTACGTTTTAATTTTCTCGCTTGCTTATCACTATCCTTGTGCACCTGTTTCAGATATGACGTTTTTTTTTTCGAACCTACATCACTCTGCATCAGGTTGCAGGACGGGGGATCCACGAGCTCTTGATTCACAGCAATCGGCAGCTCCTTATCGCCGTGAAGGAAATATGGTCAAGCCCCCATTGGTGGGGTTCCGGTGTTGTTGACCGCGTGGCTTCGTGAAGGAAACTTCATGTTTCGTGGGTTCTGGAATTCCACTGTTCCAGTAGAACTAATTAACACCACCGTTGAACATTCCCTTGTCTCCCATTCCCACGAGTTACAGCATGCCTTTTGCTCTTGATGTCTCCTTTCTTTTGGGGATCACCATCTATTTTTGATGTACCGTCAATAGATAAGAGTGGAGATATCACAGTGTGAAGAATGGAACAGTCGAACTTGTTCCCGACTCATCTCATATATATCGGGAAAGAGGATCACCATCAAGTTTTGCTTGGACACGTGAGGGTTGGTTTTGTATTGATTTTCTTTGCTTTTTATACTGTTCACGCATAGTGGTAGTGTGGTACCTTGTATGTATACTCTATACAACATGTAGTATGCCAATTTATTTATGTACTGTATCTGCGTTCCCTCCCTTTGGTAACCTTTTCTGCACTTATAAGCAAAACGGAAGGCTTCAGTTTGTCACAGTTAACTGTGTCAAAGTTAAGAGCTTGTTTGTTTCGGCTCCACGGGCGGCTCCCCAAGTAGCTCCTCGTCGATGGCCACCAAACGAGGTGCTCCTCGTCGATGGCCGGCTCTCTCCTCGTCCACATTAGCAGTGCACTCAGGGAAGAATGTCAACTCCCACGCGGAAGAAAGCAGTGATGCGCTCAGGGAAGAATCTCGACTCCCTCGCATCACATTAGCAGTGCACTGCTAATTTAGCACCATCCAAAACTGCCCCTGTGCAAGCACGCCAAGAGTCGCGCAGCGGGGCGGGAGGCCCGAGCGGGCGTGGCGGCACTGGAGTCCCTGGCGCGGCGTCGCTGAAGGCCCGGGCAGCGCGGTGGGGCGGCGTGTCCTTCTATCTCGGGCCTGTCCATGGCCGGCACAGGGCGACGGTGAAGCGACAATTTATAGCATCTCGAGCTCGGCCATCGCGGATCAAGGCGTCGAGCGCATGATTCTCCGCAGGTTTGCCGTCCTGCGCACAGGCATGCTCGCACAGCTGCAGCAGTGCAGCTGCTTGCTTGCACGGCGAGCCATTGCTTGCTTGCGTGCAGGAGACGAGAGCGACAAAATATTGTTTGGGAGGAGGCGACGAAAGACGAAGCTTGGGCTGCCTGCTGGGACTGGGGATTGCTCAAGCCAAGGTAGATTAGAGAAAGAGAGGACCTGGTGAGCTGAGGATTGGAGAAAGACGGCTTCGGTTTGATTGCTTGGAGATAAGAGACACAGAGAGTGAAGAACAGAGAGGAGATGGGGACGTCGTTGAGGAGGATGGGTGGATAAGAATGGAAGAGGACACGGTACTTGGTGATTTAGCTAGCTAGGCCCCACATGTATATAAAATAACATAAAAATTTGATTTCTCATATTAATTCGTGTATATAGATACTACTAATTTTTTGAAATATTCAGACTTTCACTGACTTCAAATTTGACCTTGAACCAAGCATGTCCTTATTTTCATATATGCGAAAGTTAAATCATGCATGTGGGGGCAAAATAGGCAGCGTTCATGTCACTTAAAATAAAGGACAGTGGTATACATGGAAGAAAAGCTCAAAGAAAAAGGGCTTAGCAAACTAGAGAAGATTTTAAAGGACAGAAGTTGGTCAACTTTTTTCATTCTCACTCATTGCTGAGCCTCGTAACTTAAGTTATGCAATGTTTTCTACTGGATGCTATTGATATTTAAAGCAGACTAGTTTGCGGTTTCTTAAGCTTAAGACACCCTAAGTGAAAAATAGAGCAATTTAGCAGCATTAACACACAGGATAGTTCCTCAGAGGTATAAACAATGATGAACTAATTTGTCTAACAAATATGTTAGCTGCACTGGCAGGATTTTAGAACGTGATGTCTTTATGGTGCTATGATGTGTGCCAACCCACCTCCCTCAGCGCCTAGTCAGTATAGCATAACTAAACCCCCTGTGACATCCTGTGGCGACCCACGCCGCTCACAATGCATAGGCATCGCCTCAAAAACAAAGTCATGTGACATAACTAAAATTTATGCAAATTCAAGATATATCTGAAGAACATTACATAGGCAGAAGGAGAATAGCATATTTCCACTCAGACATTACAAATTGTACAGTGAGGATGATTATGATTAAGTTTATCGAATATGCAGCATCAATATGAGCTTTCTGACTTACGTACATAGTATGAACCATCCAATAGATGCAATGAGCTACATATTGATTAAGCAGGAGCCAATATCAAACTAAATTAGAGTGCTATGTAACATTACCAGGCATGGTGTATAGTCCTATTCTCGATATGGTAATTAACCGCTCCTGATAAGCAGCGAAAACCTGACCAATTATGCTCTTTAACTTACAAACAGCAACTTATTTATGATAAGTGGAACCAGCCAACCAGGTTTACATCTTCAAGTTCTTATCATTAATGCATCGCAACTGTAGAGTTATTTGTGCAGCATGGTTTCACAGTATTGCACTCAATAACATAAAGTATGTACCTAGTTTATTTTCGTGCTTCAAGTTCAAACAAAAATTAGCAAGTTTCACAATATTGAATTAAATCAATGTTCCTTTTTTCAGGAGAACATATCATCAGAACAACAGTTGCAATTTGATTGTTACGGGGAAAAGGAAAGTCAAATTTGAAGAATCTTTTAGAGTTGAGAGGGGTAAACACATATTCTTTTACTTTTCTGGTGGATTTAGGATTCCATGATTTGCTAAACATAACTGATTTTATTTCTGGTTGGACCTTTTCCGAAGTAAACTATTTCTATGTTGTAAACTTTATTATCCCTTCATGGTCTTGTAAATATGTAGCGTATCTTGAGTTCCAGCTAAGGATTGGTTTATGACCATCATGTTGACCAGAATTGTACATTTGGTTTGCTGCCAAATATACCACAAGGTTCCACTCACATAGGCATCTGAATTTATTCTCTAATATCAAATATTAACAAATTTTTTGAACAGTACAGTCATGACAAATTTTAGATTAAACAGCTGGGGCAACATTTGATCAAAAAAAAAAAAAAACCTATACAAAGTAAAAAGATCAAGCGGTGACAGGACAGTTTGAGAGCCACAAAGAAATGCCAATTAGGTATGCTTCTGACTAAGCCATCTTATGCCGGTACAAGATTGTCTACATACAAAGTATAATAATTCTCAAAAATCATGTTGGTATGACAAAAGAAAACATGTTTCGCAAGGTAAGTTTGTACCTAAACTTCAGATGGAGTTTTTGCATCGATTGACAGTGCGTGCAACCCGGTCTTCAACTCATCTTGCAGGAGGTCATATATGGCCCTATGCCTCTTGAGCATGCTTTTCCCCTCAAACTCCTTCGACACCACCCGCACATTGAAATGTGTCTCACCATTGCTCCCAGCCACCCCAGCATGACCCTTGTGGAGGTGTGATATGTCCTCAATCTCCAGCTCCATGGGCGAAAGCGCCCTCTCCAGACTCTCCCTTATCCTCTCCCTCCTCCCCCCCAATAGAAACACCATTTCCTTCCATAACATCTGCTGGCAACTCCTCCAATTGGTCCACCTCATCACCTGTCTCCGCCTCTGACTTCGCCTCTTCTTGCACATCGAAGGCAGCAAATTCAGGCTCTTTGTTCTCCATGCTAGTCGATTTGGCGATCTCTTGGACCAATTCTTGGCTCGCCCCTGCATCAGCACCAGAGCAGGCAATCTCCAGCGCCTTGCGCTTCATAAGGCTGAGCATGTTGAGCAGCCCGCTATTCCTGGAGGGCGAGAGGCTCTGCCTGATCCCAAGAAGCTCGATGAACTCCACCGGCACCCTGGCCACATCCTTGGCAGGCGCACCGGAGAGGCCGAGCACGAGGAGCGCGGCGAGGCCCTTGGTGAGCTGCGCGTCGGAGTCGGCGTGGAACCTGACGCGGGCGCCGCCGTCCTCGGGCTCGGCGTGCACCCAGACCTGGGAGACGCAGCCCCGGACGCGGTTGGCCTCGGTCTTGAGCGCCGGGTCCATGGGCGGCAGCCGCGCGGCGTAGGCCAGGAGCTGCTTGTAGCGGGTGCGGGCGTCGGGGACGGACTGGAAGAGGCCTACGATTTCTCCGAGCGCCGGGGGGAGCTGCGCCGGGTCGACGGAGCTGGGCGAGGAGGAGGAGGACGCGGTGGAGGGTGTCGGGGAGGCGGCGGACCGGGCGGCGAGGCGCTCGAAGGAGATGGGGGAGGAGAGGGTGAGGCGGTGGGAGCGCGGTCGGAGGAGGGGCTTGGAGAGGAGGCGGAGAGGGGTGGTGCCTGCGGTGGTGGCAGCGGCGGACGCCATGGATGGCAAAACGGCGGCGGCGGCGGATTCGGGGGTCGAGCGCAGAACCGCTTCTTCTCCTGAGAAAATAAAAAGACAAAACACGGAAGAAACAGAAAAGCGGAGCTGGATCAGGTAGCAAATGGGGGCAAGCTCAAAAAAAAAAAGGTAGCAAATGGGCCACGTAACTGGAAACCATGGCCATGGGCCTGAAAGTGAGGCTCAATTCCAAGATTCAATTGAACCGCAACTAGTGTTTAAGTATAACGAGGTCTTAATTATGGACCGCAACTTTTTTCATTAGAAAGCAATCATTTCTACTAAAATATACAGTTTCTCAACTACTACAGTCACTGTTATGCGATTTCCTAACATAACAACAAGATTTTGTTTGAGTGATGAGACTACAATCTATCATTTTTCAGTTATTGATTATATGCCCTCCTGATAAGGTACATCATTTTAAGTAGGATTACAATATATTATAATAAATAAGGATTTGCTCTTTATCAAATAACTGAGATTTTGTAGATCTCTGAGTCACATTTTCAGAACAACAAAATGTACACTTAGAACATTTTTTTGAACCTAGAAAGTTTTTTTTTAACAGGCACCGGAAGTTCTCATATCACTGAAATCTGACATATTTCTTGAACCATTCCGCGTACCCAAAAAAAATGCATACGTGGAACATTAGTTTTGAAGCTGAAACAATTTTTGGTTGAAGCTGGAACCTTTTTATTGTTCATGAGAACAATATCTTTTAAGAATAAGATTGATGGTTAGATCCATTGTGTAATGGTTGATATACCGATTGAGAGATTAGCAAAATCTCGGTCACTTGATACGAAGACACACCACAACTCTTTAAATAATGGAATGTATCTATAGCAAGTGTGCTCACAGGCTAAAAACAAGTTACGTGTCGAAATTGTGATGGAAAACCAAACAACAACCACAAAAAAGTGTGTGAAGCCTAGAAAATAACTCCTTTTTTTACACGCTGCACATAAAACCAGTGCGTGCTAATATTTGTTTCTTGCGTTTGAGTGATCTCACTGGTCCATATACTTGCAGTTACAAAATAAAACAAATTTACAATTGGAGTAACTTTTGGGGGAGGCTAGTAAAATGAACCTGATCCTTTGAAAGGGTGATAGGACCTATACATGGTGTGTATGGTGTTGACAAGCGTTGCAACGGAGATTATAGCGCCAAATATGACGAAGAAGGTCACGGTTTGCTTGGGGAAACACTGCCGCCGGATCCATTTCACCATTCGTGCAGCTCTACTCTGCCGATGCGCCGCGACGTCCTTACAGAGTTGAAGCAGATCGTCTGGGATCAACGTGTCGCTGTACTCGTCCTTGAGGCCCCTGAAGAAATCGACTATCTCCTTGTCGGTCTTCTACGTGTGCACTAGGATCCCTTTCTTCCTCAGGACCTTGGCGTCGGCCTCGCTCTGTAGCAAGCCATGCAGATGCAGTAGGCCGTGACGCTAAGGCCGCATCAAAGATGCTTCTGCTCGAACTTGACGAGGCTGCGGAAGACGCGCTCGCTGTAGCTGTGGATGCACAGCGCGGGTATGTTCATGACGCCGCGCATACCCAGCATTCCACTGTGGAACACGGTGTCCAGGGAGTAGCTGCCTGAATGGATCTGCTTGATAAAAGTGAGCGACTCCTTGAGGTCGGTCGCTGGGAGATGGTTCTCTGGCTCCTTTGGCACGATGGAAGGAATTCCAACCTTGTATTTATCTCTGGGCACACGGGACGAATGAAAAAGGTGAAGAAGGTGGTGCACCGTCGACGGGAAGTATCGGCCGTTTTCTGCTGCCGTGTGCTGGCCACCGTCCTCCTCGCACGACAGACGGCCTGAGTGGATGTCGTCGAAACAGGAGAGCACGAGTTCGTGGATGCTGTGGTTGACGCCCTGGAAAAAGGTCCCCTTCAATCGGTCGTGCAGCTCGTGCAGCACGAATCAGAGGAGAGCACGAGTTCGTGGATGCTGTGGTTGACGCCCTGGAAAAAGGTCCCCTTCAATCGGTCGTGCAGTTCGTGCAGCACGAAGAAGGGGATCTGATCGGGACTGAAGTTTGGCGAGCACCGGAAGAGGAGGTGATGGATTGTCATGACAGTCTGGTGGTGCCTGATGCAGTTGATCTGGACGTGGCTGGTAATGTTCTGACGTTGGAGAAGGGGCTCATAGAGGACGGTACTGCTTCGAACCATGCGAAACCTTCTGTAGCTCTTGGTCCTCTCTTGGAGAAGGCTTTAAAGGAGCTTAAGGAACCAAAAGGAAAAGCGGTTGTGACGGGAGACAATGATAGCTCAGGAGATAAATTGGTGTCGCTGCCAGTTAAATCATCTCCAACTATTGATGTTTTGTCCTGTCCATTGAGGAGGAGTGTGCGGAGACAGCATAATGTAGATGAAGATACTTCTGAAAGGGCCTCAAGATTGGTGGCTAAGAGGAACTTAGAGGACACTAAAGGTAACCTTTATGTTAATTCTTTTCTTACTTTTTCTGATGAGCATATTTCAGACAACATTAAGAATATAGGTGTTTCAATAGGAAGTAACACTAATCATGTTCAATCGTCTGTGATGCTTATTAAGAATATAGAGAAGAATAAATTTAAAGTACCTTCAGTAAAGACTAGTGAGGATAGCCATGTAGACTTTAGAGGATTCTGACTCTGATATTGACCATTTGGCTCTAGGTCGCCTTTGTGGGGACTTAACAGAAGAGCTAATGGATGATAATAGTCCAGATCCTGAATTAGTTTCTGTTTTACATTAAAAGAAGAAGAGTAGAGAAGTTAAAGTTAAGTTGTCTCGCAAGGGCCAAGCTACCAAAAAACAAATCATTTTTAAATGAAGGGTGTTTTTTGAAATAGCAGAGGTCTTCGAGACTTGGCTAAACGTAACTTTCTACATGATATCTCTTTAGAAAAGGATCTTGATTTTATTGCCTTACTCGAGACACAAAGAAGGAATTTTTCAGATGAAAATCTAAATGCCTTTTGTGGTGGTCGAGAGTTTTTTTGGCATTGGATCCCACCTAGAGGTAGATCAGGGGGTATTCTCTTAGGTGTAAATTTGTCTGTTTTCTCGGTCGACGATATACTAGTGGGAGAGTTTTTTTTTTTGTCAAGTTTCACTTAAAAAAATAAATGCGACAGTTTTCAGTGGGCTTTGGTAGCTGTCTATGGAGCGGCACAACCGGAACATAAAGACCGTTTTCTAGCAGAATTTGTGAACACTTGTAGCCTGGAAACTCGCCCTTTAATGGTAGGAGGCAATTTTAACATAATTAGAAATCCGACAGAGAAGAACAATGATAGATACGATAGTAGATGGCCTCTTCTTTTCAATGCTTGTATTGAATCTTTAAATTTGAGAGAGCCTGATTTGTCGGGGCGTAAGTTCACGTGGGCTAGTGCGGCTGTAGTTCCAACCTTTGAGAAATAGATAGGATTTTGGTAAGCACAGACTAGGAACAAAAATTTCCGCTCTCGACTGTGGAGGCTCTTACTAGAGATATTTCCGACCATACACCTTTATTGTTAGATACTGTAAATGCATCTCATAGAGGCAACAATCCTTTGTTCAAATTTGAATTGGGATGGCTAACTAGAGACGGTTTCCATGATATTGTCACAAAGGTGTGGCAGAAAGAAAATCGAGGGGCTACTCCAATGCAGAGATGGCAAAATAAAATTAGATCTCTACGCCGTTTTCTGAAAGGTTGGGCTAAGAATATGATAGGAGAAAATAGAAGAAAGAAAAAGTTTCTTTTACATAATTTAGATCTTCTTGATAGAAAATCGGAAAGTGTGTTGTTAACCCCACAAGAGCTAGAATATAAACATTGTCTTCACGCTGAACTAACTAAATTGCTTAGGGAAGAGGAGCTATATTGGCTCCAAAGATCCAAATCAACGATGTTATTGAAAGGCGATGACAACACGAAATATTTTCAGCTTTTGGCAAATGGGAGACAACGAAAAACGAGAATCTATCAATTAGAACAAGATGAGGGAGTGATAGTAGGTGAGGACAATCTGAAGACATACATTACTAATTTCTATAAAAATCTGTTTGGATCACCGGATAGCAATCATTTTCAGCTAGATGAAACTCAGTGTGAGGATATTCCCCAGGTTTCAGATATTGAAAATGAAGTGCTAGCCGCACCTTTTGGGGAGAATGAGATTAAGGAAGCAATTTTCCAGATGGAACATAATAAAGCTCCAGGACCGGATGGATTCCCAGCTGAGTTTTACCAAAGCTTCTGGGAATTAATTAAATCTGATTTGATTGAGCTTTTTGATGAATTCCATAAAGGAAATCTACCGCTTCGTAGTCTTAACTTTGGGGTAATCACCTTACTCCCCAAGAAGGCTGAGGCAACAAAAATACAACAGTATAGACCTATTTGTTTGCTTAATGTGAGCTTTAAAATCTTTACAAAGGTGCTCACAAATCGAATTACGCTAATAGCTCAAAAAGTAATTAGGCCTTTGTTGGCGGTTCTTATGCGATAAAATTAAATTCATTAATTCCGCAAGCGCATGGATCACCATTGTAGCATTTCACCTTGGAGTATTCCAGGGTTATCGTATTTATATTTCCGCAGGGAAGTAGAGCAAAAGGAAGCTGAAAGATAGCTATGCATTGGGTAATTTGGAGAAAGAAATATGTATCAACTATACTTGAGACGGGGGTAAGATAAGCATGATATATATAGGTGGCACACGCATCCTCAAATCCAAGGTAATAAAAGAAAACTGTAGTATACATTTGGGAGAGCAACGAGATAGAGTTAAGGCTACCTGTATGTTCATCTATTATTTACTTTTTCTAGTAGTCAAGTCTACAAAGATTATCTACTCTAGCTAAGTTCATACATATACAAGTCATGTCGTTTCGGGGCACACACGTGCTAGGTTAACCGATGATGCTAGTTCAAACCTAGGGAACCGTATGCTATAATTAAGACCCTGCTGAGTCCAACCCGGACGTGGTGGATTACAGAGACCGGTGCATCTGTCACATACACTCACGGCTACCATCCTCCGTGGGGTTGGGTGCCAAACGTGCATAGGCCAAGATCTAAGCGCCACGCTTACAACCCGCCTAGAGGAGCTACTCTTGATCAACGGAGCAGTCCTATCTAAGAATGAACAAGCACAGATTTCACACGACGTCATCTCCGACGACGGCACTCTCTCGTACTCGCTATTCCAACAATCACGAATCCCACAACAAGACTTCTACGAGCACTTACTTAACGAATAAATAAACTAAATAGAAAAGAACTACTAAAATAAATAAATAAAGATAAAACTAAATATAATTATATTGAATAAAATAATATCTCAAGAGTAAGATACAAAGAACTATACCGAACTCCGAGAAGACTCCGGAAGCCCGAGAGAGCTCTCACTCTACTCTACTCTACTCTAACTCCCAAAGCTACTACTCAACTAAACTAATGAACACTTGGATGAAGTGTGATGGTGCGAATTGCTTCGGAGGCCGAGGGGTCCATTTTATAGCTTGCCAAGGCGGTGGAGGCACGTCTGCCGACTTTGGAGAGGCGGCGCCGCCAAAGTCGGCCGGCCGGCCTAGGGGGGTGGCCGGCTGGCCGTCCCCTGTGGCGGTTGGCTACCGCCTTCTGCCTCAACGCTTCTGATGCACTCCTGAAGGCGGTCTGAAGGTCGGCTACTTCGTGGGGGCGGCAGAATTGAAGTAGGGGCCAAGTAAAGGCCCAAATAGCCCACCTTCTAGAATGTTGGTAGAATTCTGCTGGGCTGTCCTTCAATTATGCGTTGTGGATTATTTTCCAGCCCACTGGAGGAAACCTGGGGCCTGTGGCCACCAGGTGGGGCCGGCCGGCCTGTGGTGGGGCAGGCCGGCCAGGGAATTTCCCTAGCTGGGCCCACTTTCCTACATTATTCACTCCTGCATCCAAATATTCACCAAAATCTGTGGAGTAGCATTATTCCTAACTACTATGCATAAAATCTTGGTGTTATGCATTTATTTACCGGTAGGGTGGTGGTCAAAACATGGTTTAACGACCGCCAACAACCTCCCCAAGCTTAAACTTTGCTCGTCCCGAGCAAACTCAACTCAGGGTACCGGCGGATCAGGAGTTACAAAGAAGCGCCCCATGTGTAATAAAGATGCAACAACATACTCCCTAAACAGTGGTAAGTTTACGAGAGCATAAAATATTCATGAGTGTTGCAACAATCGTGGGGCTTAAATGTTACACCTTGTCATGCAGCATTGAAGACTAGAACGGCATTTTTGGACAAGTACACAATTCTAGCAAGTATACATCCAGAGTTTTTATGTGCTGCAAGGTAGGTGCAAAAAGTTCTCCTTTGTTTTGGGTGGCACTTCTCTTACCACTCCGATGTGAGTTCTATTCCTACAAGCTTCACTCATCCTACCTTCTACAAAATGAGGCTTTGTATGTGGAGCTTGGTAAGGAATGCACAAATGTCATGTATTTATTGTAAAGCTAAAGAATGAGTCTTAATCAACATAGTAACTCCATTTATTTTGGTCATAGGAAATAATGTGATGGAGGGGGAGAAAATGAACTCACACTTGTGGAAGAGGGTTTTGAAAAACATTGGTCCTTTGCTCAAGATGTTTATGATAAGAACCACATAGCCATTGACTTTTGTCATGCAACCATGGAGTTTTTTTTTTTAACTACTCCATGGTGCAAGGGGCTATAAATTTTGAATGGTTCAAGGAAATATTTTGAAATATTCTTGAGTATTTTGGATGGACCAAAAGTTTTGCAAACCCTGAAAAATGTTTGGTTGATTTATCCAAACATTCCCCTTTTTATTTGGTGGAGAGAAATTTTCGAAAACACACGCAAAGGAATTATGACCAAAATTAGGAGTGCCTAGTTTCAAGAGTACATCAAACCTTAACAAAACTCAATACATAAACAAATGGCTATGAGTGGGGCTGTTTCGAATATTATGATATGGCTCTGGTAGGTAAATAAATCCTCACACTAAGAGAAGTGTGCCAAAATAGAAGGATTTTAGGTACTTGCAGCAATTCAAGAAAAACATCTCTGGATGAAACCATACTAAAAGATTGCAACAAGTCCTAATCATGCCATATCACACTCTACAATGCTCAGACTTGGTGTAACAAATGCAACCCACGGAAATAAGCAAGACTCATGATGTGATCATGCTTAAGTAAAAATAACACGTATGTCAGGAGTAGAGGTTGCATCTATGCGACACATGGGAAGCTAATTTGTAACTCGATCATCATTTCCCTTAAAGCGTAGCATAACACCAAGATTCTAGCATTTATTCGAAACAGGAAGTTCTATTTATTTATTAAGGAAAGTTGGGAATACTTACCTGGGGGTCCTCCCCAAGCTTGAGTCTTTGCAAGACTCGAGCTTGTATTGAACTCCTTCTTACCTGGGGGCCCTCCCCAAGCTTGAGTCTTTGCAAGACTAAAGTTTGATTCAGGCTCTTCCTCCTCCTTCTTGGCCTGCAAAGAAGAGTGAGGATGATACAAGTGGCTAGCCCCTAATGAGCATCGCCGGGAATCCTAATATTTTTGTTTTTTTTTTGTTTTTATAGTTTATGAAAAGAAAAACAAGTGCTAGGCCTAGCTAGGATAACGATTGGGATGGCCTCCCCAATCGGAGGGCTCTCATTTTTACGTCTTTGAGCTAGACGTTCTCCATGTCTTCAACTTGTTTGGACCTCGCTCGCTGGAGAATCTGGCGAGGAGGTTTCTTCTTTCTTCCGCCACATCTTGGTTATCTTCTTTGTGTTGGTGGCGGCGACCTTTTCTTTAATAGGCGCCTTTGTTGTACTCTCATCGGTCGATACCGTAGCTGCCTTCTTTTTCCTTGAGCGCCTCGCTCTCCTCTTCTTAGGCGATTGTGACTCGCCTACTCCTTCTTGCGGAGGAGTAAGAGGGGCTTGAGGTGTGTTTGGCGGCTGAGGCATCCTCTTTGGAGTCCTCCAATATTTTGCTAGCCTTCTTGCATTCTCTCTTTCCAGATAGTCTCTCATGTATGCAATGAGCTTGTCTGGTTGTGGCATGGGTGGAGTAATCTCAATCTTCTCCACTCTCCTTGGGTCCTTTCCATATATGACGCGTACTTGCTTGCATTGTTCAACCTTGGGTTTGAAGCTGAACGTTTCTTCCCTGCCGTTGAAGTCCAAGTGGATCTCTCCTGCCCCCACGTCGATGTTGGCATTGGTGGTGCTCAAGAACGGCCTCCCAAGGATGAGAGGAGCCTTGTCATCTACTTCCATATCAAGTACAACGAAATCGACGGGGACGAAGAGATTTCTGATTTGTACGGGGACTTCTTCGACAATCCCCAAGGGCAGGCGTAGTGACCCGTCTGCAAGCTGGAGCTTCATGGTCGTGGGGGATAATGGGTGGTTTAACCCATCGTGCATCGCCTTCGGCATGATACTCACACTTGCTCCTAAGTCACACAGTGCCCGAGCGAAACAACGGTCGTTGACCAAACACGGAATGGTTGGCCATCCGGGGTCTTTTCTGATCACATCCTTGGGGAGTGCGGAATCCAAGTCGCTTTCTTCACACCTGATGGTTATTGCATTTACACTCTCCTTGGGATTAACTTCTGGTTGCCCAGGAAGTTTACCCGCACGAGGAGACTGCACAGCTGAAGCGATTTGCGCTATTTGTGTTTCTAGCATCTTGTTATGGCTTAGCTGATTTTGCAGAGCAGTGCTGAACGACTCTAGCTTGGCATCTATACTCTCTAAAGCCTTGTCGGTAGTAAGAAATTTCTTACTAATGCTGTCATTGATCTTGACCTGGCCGAGAACTAGATCTTTGATAGAGGGCTCATAACGGGAAAGATTACCATTGTTACCTCCCTGATTCTTGTTGAAGGAGAGGTCGGGTCTGGAGTTCCAGCCGTAGTTGTTCTGGGAGCGGTACCCATTGCCATTGTTGAGGAAATTGCATTCTTCTCTCGCATTTGGGCAATTGATGCCCGTATGCCCCACGTTGCCGCATTCCTCACATGTCATGCGGGAATCCGCAACTTGCAGGTCCTGTGGAGACTCCACCTTGCGGAGTAGCTGATCGAGCTTGATGGCGAGCATGTCCATTGTCTCCACTTGGTGCACTCCACGGGTCTTGGTGCTCGCCGCTTGGCGTTCACCGTGAGTCTGGTTGGCCGCCACCTTCTCAATCAACTTCTTAGCGTTCTTCACGCTAAGGGAGAAGAAGGAGCCGCCTGCTGCGGCGTCGAGGTGCTCTCGAGCGGACGGCCTCAAACCGTGGTAGAAACTCTGTATGAGGAGCCATTCCTCCATGCCATGGTGTGGGCATGAGAGAACGTACTCTGCATCCTGTCCCAGGCTTCCGCGGTCGACTCATCTGCGAGCTGTTGGAAGCCCGATATCTTGTTCCGCAGGGCAGTCGTCGTGCCCGGCGGGAAGAACTTGACGAGGAAGGCATTAGAGCATGCCGTCCACGTGTCGAGAGACTCTTGGTTCGCGTAGAACCACTGAAGAGCCTTCCCCAACAGAGAGAATGGGAAAAGCTGCAGTCGGATAGCGTCCTGAGGTGCATCCTTTATAACGAAAGTGTTGCACGTCATCAGGAACTTTTGGAGGTGAGCATTTGCATCCTCCGACGGCTTCCCACAGAAAGGACTAGCAAGATCATGTTGATCAAGGCTGGCTTGAGCTCGTAGTCCTTGTTGGTGATGCGCGGGTTGGGTCCCACGCGGATGTTCTCCGTGGTTGGCGCGGAGAAGTCATTGATCGTCTTCTCGATCGGATCACCCATGTTGTTGTTTGCTGATGAAGACTGGGGGGGATCGACAATCGTCGGAAGGGATCCTTCAAGAGCCAGAACTTTCGATCGAGCGTGGGTGGGGGGAGGGGTAAGCCTGGCCCTCGCCCTTCTCAAGAACTGTTCGGGATCTGGGTGGAAGTTTTCTGATAGGTCGAAACCAGTCATGCACAGTCCTGTTTCAAATTTTCACAAGAAGAAAAAACCAGGACAAGGGTAAGCCCGCAAAAGTAAGTGATAATCATTCTTCTCACAAACTTCAATGCATCTATTCAGTTCCTAGCTGCTACTTCCCCGGCAACGGCGCCAGAAATGCTTGTTGGCGGTTCTTATGCGATAAAATTAAATTCATTAATTCCGCAAGCGCACGGATCACCATTGTAGCATTTCACCTTGGAGTATTCCAGGGTTATCGTATTTATATTTCCGCAGGGAAGTAGAGCAAAAGGAAGCTGAAAGATAGCTATGCATTGGGTAATTTGGAGAAAGAAATATGTATCAACTATACTTGAGACGGGGGTAAGATAAGCATGATATATATAGGTGGCACACACATCCTCAAATCCAAGGTAATAAAAGAAAACTGTAGTATACATTTGGTAGAGCAACGAGATAGAGTTAAGGCTACCTGTATGTTCATCTATTATTTACTTTTTCTAGTAGTCAAGTCTACAAAGATTATCTACTCTAGCTAAGTTCATACACATACAAGTCATGTCGTTTCGGGGCACACACGTGCTAGGTTAACCGATGATGCTAGTTCAAACCTAGGGAACCGTATGCTATAATTAAGACCCTGCTGAGTCCAACCCGGACGTGGTGGATTACAGAGACCGGTGCATCTGTCACATACACTCACGGCTACCATCCTCCGTGGGGTTGGGTGCCAAACGTGCATAGGCCAAGATCTAAGCGCCACGCTTACAACCCGCCTAGAGGAGCTACTCTTGATCAACGGAGCAGTCCTATCTAAGAATGAACAAGCACAGATTTCACACGACGTCATCTCCGACGACGGCACTCTCTCGTACTCGCTATTCCAACAATCACGAATCCCACAACAAGACTTCTACGAGCACTTACTTAACGAATAAATAAACTAAATAGAAAAGAACTACTAAAATAAATAAATAAAGATAAAACTAAATATAATTATATTGAATAAAATAATATCTCAAGAGTAAGATACAAAGAACTATACCGAACTCCGAGAAGACTCCGGAAGCCCGAGAGAGCTCTCACTCTACTCTACTCTACTCTAACTCCCAAAGCTACTACTCAACTAAACTAATGAACACTTGGATGAAGTGTGATGGTGCGAATTGCTTCGGAGGCCGAGGGGTCCATTTTATAGCTTGCCAAGGCGGTGGAGGCACGTCTGCCGACTTTGGAGAGGCGGCGCCGCCAAAGTCGGCCGGCCGGCCTAGGGGGGTGGCCGGCCGGCCGTCCCCTGTGGCGGTTGGCCACCGCCTTCTGCCTCAACGCTCCTGATGCACTCCTGAAGGCGGTCTGAAGGTCGGCTACTTCGTGGGGGCGGCAGAATTGAAGTAGGGGCCAAGTAAAGGCCCAAATAGCCCACCTTCTAGAATGTTGGTAGAATTCTGCTGGGCTGGCCTTCAATTATGCGTTGTGGATTATTTTCCAGCCCACTGGAGGAAACCTGAGGCCGGCCGGTCGGCCTGTGGTGGGGCCGACCGGCCAGGGAATTTCCCTGGCTGGGCCCACTTTCCTCTATTATTCACTCCTGCATCCAAATATTCACCAAAATCTGTGGAGTAGCATTATTCCTAACTACTATGCACAAAATCTTGGTGTTATGCATTTATTTACCGGTAGGGTGGTGGTCAAAACATGGTTTAACGACCGCCAACAGCCTTCTCAAACTGCTTTTCTACCAGGTAGATCTATCTTGGAAGGGGTAGTGGTTCTCCATGAGACGATCCATGAAATGCATAGAAAGAAGAAAAGTGGGGTAATCCTTAAATTAGATTTCGAAAAAGCGTATGACAAGGTGAAATGGCCTTTTCTTCAACAAGTTTTGAGGTTGAAAGGTTTTTCACCAAAGTTCCGTGGTTGGATAGAACAAGTAATGTCTAGAGGTAGTGTAGGTATCAAGGTTAATGAGGATATAGGTCATAATTTTCAAACAAAAAAGGGAGTGAGACAAGGCGATCCTCTCTCTCCAATTCTCTTTAATCTAGTAGTTGACATGCTGGCCATTCTTATTGCACGTGCAAAGGAGGACGGTCAATTTAGAGGAGTTGTACCAAATCTAGTAGACGATGGGCTCTCGATCCTTTAATATGCGGATGACACTATTCTTTTCATGGAAAATGATTTAAATGAGGCCAAGAACATCAAGCTCTTGCTATGCGCTTTTGAGCAACTGTCTGGCCTTAAAATCAACTTTCACAAGAGTGAACTTTTCTGTTATGGTGCGGCTAAGGAACTTGAAAGTGAATACTCACAGATCTTTGGATGTGATATGGGGTCATTCCCTTTCAGGTACCTTGGTATACCTATGCATCATAGAAAATTAAGAAACTCTGATTGGAAAGAAATAGAGGAGAGGTTCCAGAAAAAGTTAAGTGGGTGCAAAGGGAAGATGCTTTCTGTAGGAGGTCGTTTGGTTTTATTTAATTCAGTCCTTAGCAACCTATCAGTCTTCATGTTATCCTTTTTCGAAGTCCTAGAGGAATTTTGAAGAAACTAGATTACTATAGATCAAGATTTTTCTGGCAGAGCGATGAGCATAAGAAGAAATATAGGTTGACAAAATAGGGAATTTTATGCACACCAAAGGATCAAGGAGGTTTAGGAATTTTAAACCTTGATTTACAGAATAGATGTCTTCTTAGTAATTGGATCTATAAGCTTATAAACGAGGATGGTGTTTGGCAAAGAATCCTAAGAAATAAGTATTTGAGACACAAAACTATTACTCAGGTGCAATATATGCCAGGAGATTCTCATTTTTTGTCTAGCCTGATGAAGGTTAAAGAAGACTGTTTGAGACTTGGCAAATTCAACCTAGGTGATGGTATTCAAATCAGATTTTGGGAGGATGCATGGTTAGACAATACACCTTTTAAAGATCAATTTCCTGGTCTGTATAATATAGTTAGAAAGAAGAGTGTAACAGTTGCAACAGTTTTAAGATCAGATCCATTAAACGTTGCTTTTAGAAGATCTTTAGTTGGGAATAACTTAATAGCATGGCAACAGCTAGTGGCGAAAGTTATACATACCCAACTTAATGATCAAAGAGACACTTTTAAATGGATGTTGCAACAGGATGGGAGATTTACGGTACGTTCGATGTATCGAGCGCTTGCCGCTCCAGATGTTGTACCTCATAATCACATTCTGTGGAAACTAAAGTTGCCCTTAAAAGTAAAAATTTTCATTTGGTACCTGTTTAAGTGAGTAGTTCTTACCAAGGATAATCTAGCAAAAAGACGATGGAAGGGAAGTTTAAAATATGCTTTTTGTAATATTGATGAAAGTATTCAGCACCTTTTCTTTGATTGTCATGTTGCTAGATTAATATGGCGAATTGTGCAAGTTTCCTTTAATATTTCACCTCCTTTAAGTATTCAACATATGTTTGATGATTGGCTTCATGGGGTGGATAAGAAACTTACGTACAAAGTTTTGATAGGAATATGTACTCTTAGTTGGGCAATCTGGTTATGCGGAAATGATGTGGTTTTTAACAATACAAGAGCTTTTACTCCTATGCAGGTGATTTTCAGAGGAACGTACTGGATTCAGCTCTGGGCGCTTTTGCAGAAGGAGGAGGCGCGGCCACAGTTCGCTTGGGGCTGTCGTATGCTTGAAACCACTTCAATGGAAATTTCTGCTACCAATAGCTGGTGTTTTAGTAATAGACTTGGTTATCTTTAAACATTATGGCATCACTTTTATTGTTTCCTGCTCTTTGTTTGGGAGGTGCTTTGAATCTAATCTAAACCAATAAAGAACCAGTTACGAGGAAAATCGGTTTTACCCTGTCAGATGTTACCCACCTGTATATCAACCAATGATTTAAATCTCACCCCTTAATCACAGCCGCTGGATCAAAAATATAGGCCCACCGAGTGACCCAAATGTCACCGAATTGTCACCAATGACACAATTAACACACGTTTCATCCCCACCTCCTTGCGCTAACCACACTCGTGAAATCCTTTACCCGCCCCTGCACCCACGGCATGCCAGACATCTCCTTCCAAATCTCCTTCCCAAATTCCGGCATCTCCGGCATCCCCTTCCCAAATCGAAATACTTCAGTTATTGAATCCTGGGGATTAGTCATGGAGGCGCCGGCCTGTCGCGATCTCCTTCCAATCCAAATCTCCTTCGGCATTAGGCATGGAGGCGCCGGCCTTCGATCGGTTGACGCATGGAGGCGTTTGCGTGATCAACTTTGGTTGACGAGTGGTGGAGAGGAGGGAGGAGCTCAAGTGGTGCCTGGTGGTCACGGTGTGCGAGTCCGAGCTTGGGTTCCGGGCGTCCACGGTCCACGGAGGTCAGAGGCGAGGTCGTCGAGCTCGTCATCACACAGCGAGAGGCAGCTAACCCCGCTCCCGCGCCCGTCGAGGCCCTGGCCTACTCGACGGTAATTGGATCCTATTGTGAGTTCCTTTCTTGCCTAAACCTACAAATCTCTGTTGCTTCTTAGCAATCGGTCGGTTGTTGGGATTGATGAATTGATCTCTGTTGCAAATGCTAATAATCAACCTTGTCATGCATATATGATTGGGGGTTGAACTGAATTCAGTGATGGTTGGATTGGGAGTCGGCCACGATCATTGACTTGAAATTCACCTGCATAGGTTGATTGCGTCCTATACTATACTCAGACCTAAGTAACTTCTTTAGTTATATGATATCCACAACCTTGAATGAAGGGGGATTAGGGGCGTGAAGCATCTTCGAGAGCCAAAAAATGTTACTCTTGTACACAGGCCGGGCAAGAGGTAACAATGACTCCTAGGAATTCGAGATACATTATTGGGTTGAGATGATTGTAACCATCACATGACCGTTGGCTTGTTACCTTGAATGAAGTAGGACTTTTGCTCTGAGATAATCAGGAGTTGTGATCATGACTGCCTGTTAACATATCACTTTACATCCATATGGTGAATTTTTGTTTTTTCCTGATTTACCAAGATCATTAGTAAATTAGTTAACCCTTTCACTTAGCTTGAAAACAGTGACCTGATTGAAATATTGATTACACTATACATTAGTTTATTCCTGGTCTAAAACGTAAGAAAGAAAATGAAGTGTGCTATGAATCAAATTTCGTTGGAACGTCCTCGGATAAAAAAAAAAGAGAAGATTGGATGGATGATGCTTTACGATATCGTGTTAGTGTTTGAAAACTTCTTAATCTTTTAGAATGAAAATGTCTAATGCAATTCTTAGTCTTTAAAAAAAGCATAATAATTTGTGAGGGCCTAATTTTGTTTTTTTTTGCTCCGGGTCCCCAAATGCATAGGTACGGCTCTGGAGGCATAGATGACACAAAACAAATGCAATTTTAATTGGATGTGTTATGTTCCATGTGGTCGATGGAATAAGGTGCAATTACTTTTGTTTTGCATGTCTCTTTTCAAATTAATTAATTTTCTTATGAACTAATAAGTGAATGTGTAGTTAAGTTGTCTATAATTCTCATGCTCTTGCAAGTGATGCAAATTTTTAACACGTGCGTGGCGCACGTGCATTGGTTCTAGTGATGTAATAATGGACAGCTACATGCATCAATCGATGCAGAGGCTGGAATATTGATTTAATATATTCCTTTTTCTAAAAAAAAGCATCAGCAAGTCTAGACTGGTCTGCTTGATGTGCAAGGATATGTCTGCCGACAAGTAGACGAACTGCTTCCCGTGCGCGGCGTCATGAGACAGCTTTGATGGCCCCTGGTCCTCACACACGCTCGTCCTGAGCAGGAACACGGCGAAGAGGAGCTGGCAGCCATCTAGCAGCAGCATCTCGGCCATCTCCTCAGGCGTCAACTTGAACGAATCCCTCTCGTAGCATCTCCGGGCGCGGGCTTCGTTTTCCAGCGCCCAGTCGAGAAAACCATCCTGGTCGAACTTGAACGGCTCGCCGGAGAGGAACATGACGATGCCACTCTTCTTGGGATGGGTTACGAGCGGCGGCGGCTTGGCACCTGTGGAGCGATAGTGGTATGGCCCCAAAGCCACAAAGACAGCGTCACGGTCTGTCGCCGGGAGCTGTCTGGGCGCGCCACCGGAGACAGCACGTTCCGACGGTGGCTGGAGTGATGAGGATGTAGGAGTTGATGGACCTGGAATCTGTTGCAGAGCTGTGGCAGCAACGTTGCTTTCCTTGTGTCGACGCCTGAAGATGGAGGGGTAATCTTGGTTGTCGAAGGCGTCAAACCTTCGGAAGTAGGCAGGTGTGCTCTCGGAAAACCCCTGTGCCTCTTGGCGGATTCTGAGGTGCACCTCATACTTCCAGTTCTGGGAATTGCCATGGCTGCCGCTTCCCCCGCCTTGCATCGCCGGATCCGTGCACCTCTGCCTGCTATGTGTAGACTCTCTAGGACTGGTTTTGCGAGGTGAAGAAACAATGCGACATGCCGTTGCGATGAACCAGCAGTACGGGGTTGCCTTGAATCACAAACGCGTCAACGACTTAATTTCGAACTATGTTTGCTGGATGATGTACCTACTGCTACCAAACAGACTTCGAAACTATAAACGTTTGCGCGTTGATGTTGTCTATACAACAAACATAGGAGTACTTCCATGAACTTGTCAACTCCCGTTAATTAACTTAACAATCAATCATCGCGTCACTGCAGAAGTTATATATGTGCCGCGTAGATGACCTGCCTGGGCACACTTGTTGCGTCCATCGTTTCCTAGAGTCAAGGGTTGATGAAACCGTTTCCTTAGGGCATGTACAACGCCCGTCTTTTTCCCGTCTCTGTACTGCACATTTTGCAGAAACGCCCCCGCCGAAGCCCAGCGACGGAGGCCTCGTCGCCTCACGAGAGGACGACCTCGTCCCGTTCTCCCAGGCGGAGCGGATGGCCTCGGCGCCGTTGTACGCCCCGTCTCCTGGAGGCGACGCCGAGACCGGATCCCGCGCGGGCGCCCGCCTCCGCGGTTGTTTTGCGCGCCAAACCATAGCCCCACGTCGTCCACCAGTTCTGGGGCGTCTTCATCGCCACCGGACCCCGCAAGCTTCTCCCGAAACGCCGCGACATCGTCCGCTGCCGCGAGCTCCAGCAGCTCCGCCAGCCTGTCCGCCGGAACCTGCAGCTGCTGCCGTTCTTGCAGAACCCGCGCGCGTAGTAGAGGCACGGTTGGCGGAGAATGGTGCCGGCTCTTCCGCATCTGCAGCTCAAGGCATCTGGACACACCTTCCCCTGCCCCGGACACGCCGTTGCTCTTGAGTGATTTTTGCGAAGGAATGGATGGGAACCTGCAGCTGCTCTTGACTTCCGGTGCTGGGAGCAGATGAGAGAGAGAGAGAAGGAATGGATGGGAACGAACATGTGGTGCTGGCCTGCTTGGAGAAGATGGGAGAGAAAAGAAATGGATGGTGGCAGTGCACACCACATCCACACGGAGGAGTAATGTGCTGCTGTAATTATGGACTGCACCTCTTTTCTATCCGTGTCGATGTGTAGAACTTCAAATATATCGGGATGGAGGGAGTACCAAATGGTCTCACAGCGAGACGCCAGTGGTGACTTCGTATCTCTAGATTTGCCGGCTCAGTCTTCGAAGATGCTCATAGGGGTAGGGTTTACGTACGTGTGTTCATAGGGGTGAGTGTGCGTGCGTTGTGAGTGTCTGAGTTGTACTGTGTAATCTTAAAAAAAAAAATGGTCTCACAATGGTATACACAGGTCTATTCACAGTTGATCTTAGTTACATGCATAATATTAAATTGTCTGTAGACAATGAAGTAGTCTCTGGGTTGTATGACTTGTCTGTATGTCTGTCTGTATAATTGTTTAGAGACGACCCCCTGTCTGTGGGTTGTACATGCCCTTAATTCCTTCCGGGAGGGGGTAACGTGTGACCCGTCGTCACGCAGTAGGTTAGACTGCGACCACTCAAGCCGTCGTGTGTTTTGTCGTGGTTGGCTCCGAACTGCCCAATTTCAAGCAGTGATATGATAAAGCCTTCCAAATTCCTGCCCTTGGTGACCCAATCCGCCATTGATACCGGTGAGTGATCGAGACACCGACCGCGCCGCGATGAATAGTCGTGACGATCAGCAGCAGAGCAAGTTCTGTAAAACCGTCTCCTTGTCGAGGAGCGTAATCCTCACCGAGGAGAGCAGAAACCCAGCCTTCTCCTCCTAGGCAAGCTTGCCGGCGCCACCGATGGCGCCCCAGACATGGCCTCGCTTCGCGCGGAGCTTCTAAAGTCCTGGGATCCATCAGGCGGCGTGAACTTGTGGCGCGTCACGGACGGCGCCTTCCTAATCCAGTTCCACGCCAAGGAAGACCTCGCCAGGGTGCTTGACGGCGCGCCGTGGTCCTGCAGCGGCGGCAGCAACCTTTTCATGGTGCAGCACGCCAGGGCAGACACAAACCTCGTCGACCAGGTGCGAGTAGGCTTCACCAAGGCCAGGTTCTGGGTGCGGTTCCACGACGTGCCGGTGGAGTACGTGTCCAGGGCCTCCGTGTACAAGCTCGCCACGTGCGTCGGCGAGCCGGTGGCGGTCGCCGACCTTGGCGTGGCCGCGGTCGAGGTCGGGGCCCTCCGTGCTCGGGTCGAGGTGGACATCACAAGGCCCCTCGTCTGCTCTCTCCGCGTCGGCCTCGACGACGACGACCAAGGATGCTGCAGGCGTGAAACAATGGTGTCCGTGGTGTACGAACAGATCCCGAGCTTGTGTGGCTCCTGCGGGATGATCGGGCACCCGACGGACCGCTGCCCCAAGCCTGGAATGGTTCTCGGACGCCACGGGTCGAGAAATTCGACGGAGAATTTTGCCGACTGTGGCGGCGCCAGCTCCGGGCCGTTCCTGCAGCCAGATGCCCCAACTGCGGTCGCCGCGTCGCGTTCACGCCGAGACAAACCGACAGGCTATGTTTGCAGCCACCTTGGGTCAAGATCGTCATCGTTGAGAGAATCGCAGCCGCTCCTCGACGTCGAGAAGCAAGATCACATTCACACCGACCGGTCTGTTCGCACACAGCTACTGCCAGAGAGGGTGGAGTCCTCAGCCGCCGCACAGAAACTGCTGGTGTCGAATACACCTCATCCACCTCTAGTCTCCGACAACCGATGCTTGCCCTGTAACATCTTCAAGCTCAGAAAGGAAACAGCACTCGTCGGAGAGAAGAAGGCATTCACTGATGAGGTCGATTTGCAAGAGTCGCAGAAGAACCAGCAGACTCACCAGGCAGCGCCGCGTACCCTTCCTGGAGAACCGAGTGTTCAGGTTCGACATCTTCTACATCAGTTGAGGATCACAGGAAAAATAAATCCAACCTATAATAATGTTATGAATTGTATAGTTTGGCAAAACAATGTTAACAAACCAGAGTGAAACTCCGAATGGTAAAGCTGCCAATGTCCACACGATGGAGTTGGCGGACAAAAATCTCGGAAAGTGGCTGAATTATTTGGAGCTTCAGATTCAAAAATGGACTAATAATTTACCGCCTCTCCAGGAATCTTCGGTGCTGGAACAACAAGTCACTCGACCAGGCAGCACCCTTGCAGTAAGGACGCCATCGAGGTTCCAGCTTGGTGGATATGTCGAATACTACAAAGACTCAGGTCCGAGAAAGAACAGTAAGGTAGAAGTGATTGTGGAAACGCAGTGCTCACCGCACCAAATGAAAAAGGCAATGGAGTGGTTAAGCGCAAATACAGGTGAGCACACACAATGCAACAGTTATATTTATTCGTGTAATCTGAGCCTTTTTTGTAATAGAATAATTTGACGAATACGTATATTAATGCAAATCCTAAGTTTAGAGCTGACACATTAATTCAGGGGAAGATTTTAAAGAATGATTTTGTTTTCGCTATAACATGACTAGACTTTTCTGGCGCCAATGAATTTTAAATTGAAAAAACAAGAGTATTAACATCATTTCTTTTAGAAACAGATACCGCATGTTTACTCCTTTCGTACTTCTGAAATAAGTCATTCGATTCAATATTTGAAGCTGATTGTCATGCATTTCTGCTTTTATGTGTGGAACTACTGGCAGGACTAGAGGCATCATATGATGGAACAAGGGGCGAAATTAATATCATGGGCATTCAAGTCGATGAAAGAATGGGCCCGCTCGATCTAGTGGCGCGTTTCAATCCCGAGGCCCGCCCAAAAACCGGAGCTGCAGATGCCCAGCAAAGGCCAGACAGCCCAGCGAGATTTGAACATATTGTTATACACCTTCATGATGAAAGATGCTGCACGGCCAAGGGCGGCACCTCCAGCTCAAAATATACGAAAAGGAATGCCGTTTAAACCTAGATATAGTGATGTTAGTGAGCTAAGGAGTATTCCATATATGACGCACAGCTATTTTTTTTTTCAAATTTAAACTTAATTTATTATCGTAAACATCATATATGTTTAAGAAGATAGTAGTATAAATTAAGAATCTTAAATGTAACAATGATTAGTGTCAATTGCTCAATCTATAGGCAGGTTTGATATTCATTCACGAAAGACAGAGGCGGCTCTGATTTCTGATCGAGCCATATTCTTCCAATGTCCAATTCTGATCAAGCTAGGTCAGAGTAATCAAACATTTTCAACATCATTATATAACTAGAACAGGAACGATGCGGGTTGTCATTTGACCAGAACCTGAAACCGGCGGCGAGCCGCGGCTCAAGGCGAGCAGAATTTCTGCCCCTTTCTTTCTTCAAACATGTACCTAGAACCTTCTAGAATATTTTGGACTAGCATGTATTTGGTTGCTAACAATATGCTATGCGACGGCTAGACTATGTGAAAGGAGAAAACTTTGACATATGGATGAACAAGGATAATGGAGAAGCCTCACTACAGCATTCCGCCAGTATGTTTAGAATGGGACGTGTTACCTCATATTGTCTATTCCAAAGACATGACAGGTACGGCTTGACCAAATTGAAACCGTAGAGTCGATGGTATGAAGTCGGCCACTAATTAAGCATCCACATTGTAATACCTTGGCAAATGATACTGGGAATTAGGATAAGCAGAGCATATGATAAATACAATGGCGTGCGGTCAGGAAGCTCACCAAATGAAAGGGAAATCGCTGCTGGACAGAACAGCGGCAGCATGATCTTTACCGTGTAACAAATGCCATATGTTAGAAAATGATAGGGAACACGCTGCTGGACTGGACTGAACGAATCAGCTGCAAGTTGGCGTAAATGGAGAGGACGATCGAGAAACTTGGTCAGATGACACAAGGCACAGCGAGGCCGGCGCTAGATTTGGAACAGATATATATATATTTTTTTTAGATGAGATTTGGAACAGATATGATAGGTGGTGGTGCTGTTTGTTTGCTCTGCTCAGATCGGAAGAGGGAGGTGTGGTTGTGGATTGAAAGCAAGTGTTGTTGGCACTTCTCCATCGGATGCTGCTTCCTTGGAGAGATGATAAGGAGAAGACGATTGGGGAGAGTGTTTGTCGCCGAGGGAGCGGTGATGGGGGTAAAATTGGAAAAATAGCTATTTGCTTTGTTCTGCAGCTTTTATGGTTTTTATTTATCCGCATGCCCATTGTTTCATAACGATTATGCTTCTATGCTTGTACTTATGTACACTCTTTGATCGGACATTCAGCAATTTAAACGGTATTTCTTTTGGTATCTTTCGAGGTGGAGGCGCCCTTAGCCTTGCAACATCTTTCGTCAAGAACGCGTACGAGCAAATGTTCATATCTTGCTGGGCTGTCTGGCTTTTTCTGCACGTAGGTAGCACCAATTTTCGGGCGGGCCTCCGGATAGAGATACGCCACTAGGTCAAGCGGGCCCATTCTTTGATCAACTTGTATGCCTACGATATTGATTACTCCTCTCGATCCATCATATGAGGCCTTTAATCCTGCCAACGGTTGCCTACGAGGCATTCGGTAGCGGGTTCAAATACCCGGTGCATGGGCTGTGCACCTAGCTATTCCCCTACAAAATCCTGCCAACGGTTCCACACATGAAAACAGAAATAAAAGTCAACTTCAAATATTAATCATAAATATTCCAAAAGAACACAAGAGTATACATATAGTATGTGGACCTCTTATTACGTAGCCAGCCACACAATAGTGTTCTGCATTCTTGACATTTGAGTATAGTTATATATGATAATTTATGACGTGATTTACTACAGGCAGCTTCCCTAAAATTTATTTATTATTGAAATGATGTTATTAGTCTTTCTTCCATGGAAAATTCATTGACGCCAGAAAAGTCTTGTCATTTCGTAGCCAAAACTAAATCACTCTTTAAATTAAGGCCCTGTCCGTTTCTTTAGCCCCTAAACTTTAGTCCTGTCACATCAAAGAGAATCTTGTTATTTAAAAGTATTAAATAAAGTCTAATTACAAAACTTTTTTGACAGATAGATGCTAATTTACAATATGAATCTAATGAGCCTAATTAATCTATGTTTTGCTACAGTGATGCTACAGTAACCATCGTCTAATCACGCCTTAGTTACCCTTATTAGATTTGTCTCACGAATTAGCACAGGGGTTCTGCAATTAGTTTTGTAATTAGATTTTATTTAATACTCTTAAATAGCAAGATTTTCTTTGATGTGACAGGCTTAAATTTAGTAGTAGACAAAACGAACACCCCCGCCCTAAAATTTATTTATGAAGCTGTAAACTTAGGGTCCGCATGGTACAGATCGATTTGCCAAATTATTGTGTTAAGCTCAGTACAAATTGATAAGCTATATAATATATCCGTTGGGTTGTCTAAGCTGACCTGTATTTTCGCATAGCCACTCCATTGCCTTTTTCATTATCTGCTGTGAGCACTGCGTTTCCACAATCACTTCAATCTTACGGTTCTTTCTCGACCCTAAGTATGGATAGTAGTTGACGTAACCACCACCGATCTGGATACTCGATGGCCTCCTTGGTGCAAGGCTGGTGTCTGATGCAGTCTCTTCTGCTCCCACCAAAGATTCCTGTAGAGACGGCATGAATTTATTAGTTCATTTATGCAGCGTCAAAAAATTAATCAGTTGCCTTCTGATATTTTGATATCCCAGCTACTAGTGCAAATATTCAACATTTGATAGGCCCTTCTTGGTGCGAACAATGAGAGCTTAGTGCTTCGAAGAATCCCACTGTTTGAATATAATACCTATAATCTGTAATGCAAGTGAATTTATTTTGTCCAAAGACAAATATTTATGGGATGAGTCCAATTCTCATGGGTTGAAAACCAACCTGGTTGTCACTAGCATGTGGTCCTGTCTACTTTATCAGTATCACATCCACCTAGCTATTTCATATTACTTGGAGTTTCACTATGATTTCTTAACTTCTACTCTGGTTGGATTTACCAAACTAGTAAAATATATTATATTATCATTTGGCCAAGAAAAAAAGACATCTTGTTTGCTCTGAAGGCCTAAAAATTACCACAATAATCAAAAAAAGGAAAGCAAAAAGTATCCACCATGACCATTGTAATTTATTTACGAGAACCGAGCGGCAGCTCGGCTGGCCAGCAGCGCGCCTGCCCGGGTTCGATTCCTAGGAATCGCCCGGGTGTCTTACCCGGCCGGGGATTTAGTCCCCGGGAGAAAAAAATCTCCGCACTCTTCGGCATGCAAAGCTCAGGTTAAGCACTCGCGTCGATTCTCACCTGCCAGCTGAGTCCCTGTGTACGCGTGCGGAGGGGGGTTCGGAGGTTTTCTCGATCTGTGTGAGAAGATCATTCTCCTTAAAAAAATGCCATGGGGCCATCATACCCCCCGCAGGTCGAGTGTTTTTTTTTTCATCGTAATTTATTTACCAAAAATGCCTTTATAGCTGTTTGTAAATTGCCCACAAAGCCATTAACATGTCTAAATATATATATTTCTTGGTTAGGGACCGTTAGATCTATTCGTCTGGTGGCCTACAGACATGAGCTTATGCAGTTGCTTAATTAAGCCATGACGAAACAACAAATATAACAACGTTAATTTTCTCTCTCCGCTGTTTGATGTTGGAAAACTTTGACTGACAGTCTAGCGCTAGCACATCTTTCACCATGATTGAGCATATCAAGCAGGTATCTTTAGAATATATATTGCAACCTCTAAATTGTAATGAATATTAATATTTGTTAGATGGGCAGCAACCGCTCAAGGTAGCAGGACATTTTCGATATATTGTAATTGTCATAGTTGTTGAATCCCGTTGCACAACTCCACCGCTGTCTTGTATTTATAGATATTATTATAATTATGTAATAATATTTGTAATCTCTGTTCTTTCAATCATTGATCAATGGGGTACTGGAGTTGTTTAAGAAACAACCATATAATTTAGCTGCGTAAGTGTTCAGGCCATTTGGGTAGTTCAGCTCTGAGATTATAGGAGGATTTACTGCGGTCTTCAGTGGAACCAATCCAAGGGACAAGCTAGATGTCGTGCCTTGTCAAAAAAAGACAAGATGTCGTACGTACCTGAACACTCGGTTGTCCAGAAATGGTCTGTGGCGCTGCGTGGTGTGTCGGGTTCTTCTGTGAAGCCTGCAAATCAACCTCGGCAGGGATCAGTGCCGTTTTCTTTCTGAAGGAGGTGAGCTTGAGGAAGTTGCTACACGGCAAGCATCGGTTGGCGGAGCCCATTCGTGGATGAGGATGAGGTGTTTCCAACTCCAGCAGCTGGTTGTGGGTTGCGGCAGAGGACTCCCCCGTCGACTTTGGCAGCAGCTGCGCGGAGGAGCTGGATCTTCCAAAAGAGCGGCGGTCGTGGTGATCTTCCTGCTCCACGCTACGGAGCTGTTGGGCTTCTTCTCTCGACGATGACGATCTTGACCCAAGGCGGCTCCAAACATAGCCTGCAGTCGATTTGTCTCGAAGTGAACGTGACAGGGCGAACGCAGGGGTCTCGGGCGGCAGAAATGCCGAGTGATCATCGACCTTGTCTGTTGCTGGTACCGGCGGCTGTTGCTCCCTCGTCGAGGACGAATTTCTTGAACCCAGGCGTCCCCAAACACTTGCAGCAAGCCTCTCTCGACATGAGCTTGAGGCTGCGAGGCCAGGAGCGGCTGCAGGTCCTCCTGGCTGGTTCTTCCGAGTCCCCATGGCCGTGGGGCAGCTGTCGGTCGGGTGCCCGATTATCCCACAGGAACCGCACAAGCTCGGGATTTGTTCGTACACCACGGACACCATCTCACGCCTGCTGCATCCTTGGTCGTCGAGGTTGACGGGGAGCGAGCGCACGAGGGGCTTGGTGATGTCTACCTCGACCCGAGCACGGAGCGCCGCCGCGCCCTGCAGGTCGGCGATCCCCACCAGCTCGCCGACGCACGCGGCGAGCTTGTAGACG
Source organism: Eragrostis nindensis (assembly GCA_012490785.1). Classification (NCBI taxonomy): domain Eukaryota; kingdom Viridiplantae; phylum Streptophyta; class Magnoliopsida; order Poales; family Poaceae; genus Eragrostis; species Eragrostis nindensis. Next base: position 154,137 of record JAAXCT010000803.1, read on the forward strand.
GAGGCCGTGGACACGTACTCCACCGGCACGTTGTGGAACTGCACCCAGACCTCGGCCTTGCTGAACCCGGCTCCGATCTGGTCCAGGAGGTTCGTATCTGGCTTCACGTGCTGCACAAGGAAAAGGTTGTTGCCGCCGCTGCAGGACCACGGCGCGCCGTCCAGCACCCTGGTGAGGTCTTCCTTCTCGTAGAACTGGATCAGGAAGGCACCGTGCGTGACTCGCCACATGTTCACGGCGCCTGTGGGAGCCCAGGATTCCAGAAGCTCCGCGCGAAGCAAGGTCATGTCTGGGGCGCCATCATCCGTGGCGGCCAGCTTGCCTAAGAGGAGAAGGCTCGGTATGCTGCTCTCCTCGGTGAGGACGACGCTCCTCGATAAGGAGACGATTCTGCTGCTGAATTTGTTGGGCTCGTCATCAGAGATGTTCATCGTCATCGTGTGGCTCGATCAATTAATGACATCTATGGATTGGTTTGCCGTGCCAACAAGGGCCGGTATCTTCGGTGTTCTGGAAAATATTGGGCAGCACGGTAGCGCAACTCGGTTGTGGACTGGACATCCGCTTCTGAAGTCAACCGTATTCCGACAGCAACTGTTCACCAGATACACGTACGACGACGTACGTGACACGCGTTACCCCCTCCCCTAAGGAAATGGTGGCTTGCATGACCCATTTGACGTCAGCGAACGATTATATTGATGCACATAATATATATGTGTGACAGGTCATCTAATTAACTTCTATAAGCGCAATCAAGAGCCGTTTGATCGAGTTGACAAGTGTTGAATATTGTGGGCCTTTTAAGCCCATAATAGTGCAATAATTCAATTAGTCTAGGCCCATAATTAATGCAATAATGGTTTAGTCTCACATGAGATTCCTACCATTAATTGACTCAACTTATTAGGTGGATTTCCGGTTCATCCCCTAGAGAAGTTGAGAGAGGCTAGAGGCGAACCACACGCGCGCGCGCGCCGCCGCCGCCGCCGAGCCGAGCCGTATATACTACTTCCGCTCGCCCGGAACGATTGATCGTTCGCTCTCGCTTTCACCTTCACTTTCCACAGTTCCTTCTCGCTCGTGTTGCCTTCGAAGACTTCCCCGTTCCGGATCTCTGCGCGCAAAGAGATCTGGAAGAGCAGGCCTCCGAAACCCCCGATCCGCAAGAGACATCTGCCGGGTGTGCGGGCGATCAGGTTTTTGGGGAGCGACTACGCGACTGCTCGATCGACTACTTCCCGGTGCGCGGTGGTTCTGCACTGCGTACAACGTCCTGCATCGACTTAGATCGACTACATCGAACAACTCAAGAACAATGGTTCTTGGGAATGGATCTTCCAGCGCCTCCGGCGCAGGATCTTCCGCTGGGTACGTTCTTGTCTTTCTGATCAATTTGTTCATCGTTTTTATCACCTTATTGAGGAATTTATGGATTAAATTAAGTAGAAAACTGCCTAATTTCTTAACAATCCAAAAACCTGATATTAGGCAATTTTCTGTTAGCGGTTTTGCTGCTGCACTAAAACCGAACGCGTTTGATGGGTCTTTCTATAAGAGGTGGCGTGAGCAGATGGTCCTGTGGCTTACAGCAATGAACTGCCATCACGCCGCGAACGGTAGGCCAGAACAGTTCACTCCAGAGGAGGAGGAACGGTTCAATATGGCTGATAATCTGTTCAGAGACGCCGTGATTAGCGCTCTTGCCGATAAGTATAAGGATTCATACATTACGTGCACTTCTGCGAAAGAACTATGGGATACTCTGGACGCTAAGTTCGGTGTTTCTGATGCTGGTAGTGAGTTGTATATCATGGAGCAGTTTTTTGACTACAAGATGGTTGAGAACCGTTCTGTAGTTAAACAAGCTCATGAAATACAAGCTATGGCAAAAGAACTCGAACATTTTCCATGTGTGTTGCCTGACAAGTTTGTGGCTGACGGTATTATCGCTAAGTTGCCACCTACTTGGAGGGATTTTGCTACCCAAGTGAAGCATAAGAGACAAGAGTTTAGCGTGTCTGAACTCATTGGGTCTCTTGATGTTGAGGAAAGGGCGAAAGCAAAAGACACACGTGGAAAGAGCGTAGGAGAACCTTCTAGTGCCAATATGGTGCGAAAGAACAACCCATCAAAGAAGAAGAAGAAGGGGGCTGAAAAGCCTAAGCAATCAACCACTTTTAAGAAGAAAAAGAACAAAGATAGTGGCTGCTTTGTTTGCGGGAGCACTGAGCATTGGGCAAGTGCGTGCTCAGACCGCAAAGTTAAGCAGGAGAAGAAATCTGCAAACGTGGTCATTAGCGAGACTGGAAGGACTTCTGGGTACGGTAATTCTACACCCATTGTCCTTTCTGTCTGTCAAACACCTGAGTGGTGGATTGACACTGGGGCTAATGTACATGTGTGTGCTGATATCTCTTTGTTTTCTTCTTATCAGGCCGGAGTGACAGGAGACTTGTTGATGGGAAATGGGTCACATGCTCGTGTTCTTGGTGTTGGTACGGTCATTCTGAAGTTTACTTCGGGAAAGACAGTGCTATTGAAGCACGTGCAGCATGTCCCCTCAATCAAAAGGAATCTTGTTAGTGGCTTTCAATTGTATCGAGATGGTTATAAATTAGTTCTTGAGTCTAATAAATGTATACTTTCTAAGTATGGGATATTTGTTGGAAAAGGCTATGATTGCGGAGGCTTGTTCCGCTTTTATTTACTTGACAATGTTTGTAATAAGGTTGTGAATAATATTCTTGTGAATAATATTCTTACTTCGAATGAGTCGAATGTTTGGCATTCACGACTTTGTCACATTAACTTTGGTTGTATGACGCGGTTAGCAAAACTGAATTTAATCCCGAAATTTGATATGGTCAAAAGTTCTAAGTGCCATGCTTGCGTGCAATCTAAGCAACCTCGCAAGCCTCACAAGGCTGCGGAGGCGAGGAATTTAGAGGCATTAAAACTTGTTCATTCCGATCTATGCGAGATGAATGGTGAATTGACCAGAGGTGATAAAAGATACTTCATGACTCTCATAGATGATTGTACTAGATATTGCTATGTGTATCTGCTGAAATCCAAAGATGAAGCTTTGCATTACTTTAAAATCTATAAGGCTGAAGTAGAAAACCAACTAGAGAGGAAGATTAAACGTTTAAGGTCTGACCGTGGTGGAGAATACTTTTCTAATGATTTTTCTGAATTCTGCGTGGAACATGGTATTATTCATGAAAGGACACCGCCTTACTCACCTCAATCCAATGGGATTGCTGAGAGAAAGAACCGAACTCTAACTGATTTGGTTAACGCCATGTTAGAGACAGCGGGTCTTTCTAAGGAATGGTGGGGTGAGGCGATTTTGACAGCATGTCATGTCCTGAATAGAGTTCCCACAAAGGATAAAGAAATCACACCATTCGAGGAATGGCATAAGAAAAGATTAAATCTCTCATATTTGCGTACTTGGGGTTGTTTGGCCATGGTGAATGTGCCAATCAATAAGAAACGCAAATTTGAACCTAAAACTGTTGATTGTATCTTCCTGGGTTATGCTATGAACAGCGTGGGCTATAGATTTTTAGTAGTAAAATCTGAAGTACCTGACATGGTGGTCGGTACAATTTTGGAGTCCAGAGATGCTACATTCTTTGAGAGTGAATTTCCTTTCAAAAATACACCTAGCCCATCTAATCATGAGTTTACATTACCCATGAGCATTTCATTACCCCATGAGCATTTCACCCCAACGGAGACAGCTACTCCTTGGACATTGAGTTCCAGAGCGACGTGCTGAGCATGCGCGGCGTCATGAGCATCCCCGCTCTGTGCATCCACGTGCTGAGCATGCGCGGCGTCATGCATGGCGCAGCTGCTACAGAGCGAGGCCGACGCCAAGGTCCTGAGGAAGAAAGGGATCCTAGTGCACTCACAGAAGACCGATAAGGAGATAGTCGATTTCTTCAGGGGCCTTAAGGATGAGTACGGCGACACGTTGATGCCAGACGATCTGCTTCAACTCTGTAAGGACGTTGCGGCACATCGGCAGAGTAGAGCTTGTAGAATGGTGAAATGGATCGGAAGGCAGTGTTTCCCCAGGCAAACGGTGACCTTCTTTGTCATCTTTGGCGCTATAATCTCCGTTGCAACGCTTGTCAACACCATACACTCCATGTATAGATACTATCACCCTTTCAATGGATCAGGTTCATTTTACTATCCCCCTAATGCTTCTCCCTAGAGTCCCCCAAAAGTTACTCTAATTGTAAAAGTTGTTCTATTTTGTAACTGCAATTATATCAACCAGTGAGATCACCTCTGCCGTAAGAAACAAATCTTAGCACGCACTGGGTTTATGTTCAGCGTGTAAAAAATGAGTTATTTTCTAGGCTTCACACACTTTTCGGTGGTTTTTATTTGGTTTATCGTCACAATTGCGACATGCAACTTGTTTTTGGCCTGTGAGAACACTTGCTATAAAGTCCTTAGCGGAGCATTAGAGTAACAGAGTACTTAACGGAAGCGCTTTAAGATTTGTGTCCTTTTCTTTGGAAAGCATAGAAGCACTCCTCTTAAAATGATATATGGCAATCCTACTTAAAACGATGTACCTTATATAAGGCCATATAATCAACAACTGAAAAATGATAGATTGTAGTCTCGTCAATCAAATGGAATCCCATTTTAATGTTAGGGGATCGCATAACAATGATTGTACTAGTTGAGAAACCATCCATCATAGATAAATATTTTAGTAGAAATCATTGCTTTCCAAAGAAAAAAAAGTTGCAATCTGTAATCAAGACCTAGATATACTTAAAATGATAGTGCTAAATAGCGTGAATGCTAGTGCCAAGTTGCTGAACTCGCAGATGAAGAGCATCGTCTCTTTGCGTCGGTGGTCAATTGAAGTGTACCATGAGATCTGTTTTGTTTGTCTATCCTATATACACTTGCATGAATGCATGGAACCACATATCTCTAATATATTGTTGGTCTAATCTTAATAACTATATATCTCTCAAATATATTTTTCATCAAGTTTTCACATTGAGTAACACATCGTTTACCAAAAGGGGGTCATGTACACACGTCCGCGGGTGATCCTCTATATATATAAACAGCTGAAGAACCTATCCATTTTGTAGGCGCACGATAATCTGGATTATATACAAATTGTTCAGCTGAAGAACCTATCCATTTAGACACAACAAATTGTTCCCTTTTGGTATATATAAACGGCCTGGCCGAAGGAAAAAAGCGAACCATTTTGTAGGCGCACGATAATCTGGATTACAGAACTATGTGCTAAAATAGAGAGATTCCCTTGTGTGCCCTTGAAAAAACTACATTCCCTTCTCAGCCACTGGAAAAATACTTTTCCTTTCTATGCCTTGCTTGATATTTTTCTTCCTCTCCATGCCACTCCTGCGCTTGAAGAAAAGCTCAACACTTTAGCATATTTACATACTTCAAAAATTCAAAACAGAAACAAATTTGAAACTTAGCTAGTAACAAAATTTATGTTTCATACGTTTGTCTATCAACACAAAAAAAATTCAAAAAAAACTTCACGAATAACAAGTAGTTTTTTTTTCCAGAGAAGAAGGACAAGTGTTTAAGCAAGGAAAGGAATACTTTGCTATTCTCTAAAAACACTTTCCGTTCCTCTATGGGTAAAAAAAAAACTTGCCAAACACTAAAACTTTTGAATTTTTTTGAGTTGGCAGAGATACACATGAAGATAAATTTTGTTGTTTGCAAAGTTTCAAATATGTCTCCATTTCCAATTTAAAAGTTTGAGAATACCTTAAAGCATTAAGATTGTTTTGAAGGGCCAGGAGTGCCACAGAAGGGAAAGGAAATCTCAAGCAAGGGCACATAAAGGAAAAATCAAATTTTTAGTGGCTGAGAAGGGAAATGAATTTTTTCAGGGGCACACAAGGGAATCTCTCGCTAAAATAATAGTTTTGCGTTATCATGTTCTTAATTTGTTCCTTTTCAGCAACTAGCACCATTTAAAAACTTTGACAAAACTTATTCAAGCAATATATGCTTACAAGCAAAAAAACAGTTGACGGCGAGATTTTCCCATTTGGAGAACCCAACCATTGGTACCATTAGGAGAACCCAACAATTCTCAGTTTTCAGATTGTTGACAATGTGCAACCATTCACAAGTACGCCTTTCGTCCCACAACAAATGACATCCTAGAAAATTTCAGACAGGTTAGGAGTGGAGCAAAATGACCCAGTACCCCTAATTATGTGATAATATGTCTTATATGAGCCAATTAAATGGAAAACAATGTCCTTTAATTCCTCTTGCCTGCCTTTTAACGATGTGCACCAAATCAGCTTTCTGGAAATACGAGATTAGCTTGTCATAAATTTTGCTAGGCGACCTCACAAATTAGCTACAATGTCATTTACTACGGGACAAAATTTAAACGCTTCGATGCCATCTGTTGTGGGATGGGGGAAGTAGTATCAAATATCTATTAATAAAATGATGTGCGCTTGCCTATAATTATGACTGGAATTGGAATGGTCAATGAAGAGTGCTTTCCTTTAATTATGAGTCAACTGGAATATACCTAAACCCGAGAGCTTTACGTAAACCCAGAAAGGTAAGTGCATGAGCCACCTCATGACAATTATGGGTGATCGAGAGAAGACATAACATTAGACAATATCATTGACATGACAACGTTAGTGAGGAGTGACCTTATACAAGAATCACACACAGGTTCATTCCATATATGACGAAGAACGGCTAATCCGCATCATATGCTATACGATGGCTAGACTATATGAAAGGAGAAAACTTTGACATGGATGAACAAGGATGAGAGAGAGGCCTCACTATGGCATTCCACTATGTTCAGAATGGAATGTGTTACCTCACATTGTCTATTCTAAAGCATCCACATTGTAATACCTTTTGCAATACCTTTGTAATACCTTAGCTACGGCTTGCCCAAATTGAAACCGTGTAGAGTCTATGGCATTGGCATGACGTCAGCCACTAAGCATCCACAGTGTAATACCCTTGCAAATGATGGGAATTAGGATATGAAGAGCATCTGATAGATAAAATAGCGCCCTGTCAGGAAGCCCACCAACTGAAAGGGAAATCGCTGCTGGAAAGAACAGAGGCAGCATGGTCTTGTTGACGATGATGCTATTTACCGTCTAACAAATGCCATATGTTAGAAAATGAAAGGGAACATGCAGGAGGGTGGCGGTTCTTGGATTGGATGCCTGCTGCTACCTTAATTGGAAAGCTCTAAGAGAAATGAAGGACGAGATTTGGTGCAGAGAATTCGCTTGCACTCATGCGTGAAAGATAACAAGGTGCCTACTGGTGATTTCGGTGCTCTATTTGCTCTGTTCTTGCGTGGTGGAAGGGAAGATAGCTCCCGTAGCGGCTGAGGTGTCCTTACGCTTACATTTAGGGTTCGTGAAAATAAGTTGACTGTGAAATGGGCCTATAAATCGGCCCAAAATAGTTTAAGCCCAGGAATAAACAAATATAAACAAGTTTGAGAATTGTGATGCAAGAGAATTCAATGTAACTGCAATTAGCTTCTTGTCCACAAATTATTACTTAAATCCCCAATAATGCATATGAATTCAATGTTTTGATCACTTCTACATCGCACCCCTCCTCACAGATATACGATATACATATATTCAATGTGACATAACTTCAAATAGAATATGAGATGTTTATGTGCATGACATGCCTATTCCATAAATTCAACTTCTTCGTGGAATGACTTGATTTCTTTTATACTGAATTATTGTATTTTTATTTGTGGATCCCTTAAAATGATGTTATTTCAACTTATGGTTTAAATAACTTCTCAAAACAAATTTGCTTGCTATATTTTATATCCCACGGTTACATACTCTTTCCAGGTGGTTGATGGTTACATGAGGGGCGGAAGTAGCATCATCTGACTCATGTCATAATTATTTTGAGTTTTGAACTATGCTTTAGTAGTGAGGATTTGGTCTGACGTGTTGGATTCTATTCTTTTGATATGTGGAGTGGTGGTTAAACTTAAAACATTATTCAAGTTCTTGCAAGGATGTTTAAATGTTAGTGTTATGAGTTTATCTGTTTATCTATCTTTATATGTTTTTGCTTCCATCTTGTTGATATTTACGATTCATATGTTGTAATGGTCAAAGTTTGATAGCGTGCATTCATGAATCATGCCAGCACGATCACACACATTCATTTTATTTTATCACTCCTAGTACACCATATATTATCTTTTTTTTTAAAAAAAATAGCAGGAGCACTGCTCTTTCATTTAACAGAGTAAACGAAGTTTACAGGATCAGTACATGAAGAATACTACACATTGAGAGAGCAACAATGATAACGCATAATAAGACCAACACCTATCTGTTGGCCGTAGATCAACTCTCTTAGCTCCATTTCCTCTTTGATAAGCATGGACAATTGGTGGGACTGCAATTCTTGATGCTGGAATAACCTCCTAATTCTTTCTTTCCATATATTCCATCCCCGCCAAACACTTTGACTGTTTTGTGCAGCTTTGTTGTTGGCTCCTCTGGAAGCACAGAAATGAGGTGGTATTCCGCCACGAACCACAGTCAGTCGATCGATTGCTGCGAGCTTGTAAGGATGAAGCATTTCTCTGGCGGTGTCGAATGCCTCGTGAAGACTACAGCGTCTCGAACGCATGGTGCAATTTCTTTCGTGTAAATATGTAGTCATATACACAATCTCCTTTCCTCAAACTCCATCTCATGTAAATAACTTATGAGCCTTTCTGGGCTACCATTAAATTTAATGGATATCAGGTGGGGATTGCAAGATCCCCCCGTTGACCTTCAAAAAAAAAGAAAGCGCACATATTATTGTTGCAACTTTGCATTAGCAAACATCTTGTAGATGTCCTTGTTTGCAGTGTAGTAGGCGACGAGCTGGTCTCTATCAGCCAAGCATTGCCTCACGGCCTCATGGGAAGTGTACTCCTCGATCCACCGGCCAAGAGCAGGGAACTTGTCTTTGCTTACCACGCTCACCCCGGTAACCTCCTCCAGTACGCTGAGCCAGGGAGCAAACACACTGGCGGCTATGTCGAGGTAGCCCATGGTGTCACCTCCGAAGAACCTCTTCCTCTTGAGCTGCCCCTCCAGGAGCACCAGATTTTCCTCCATCTCCTTCACTAATCCCTTCAGCACTTCTCCTTCTGTCCAATGCGACAGCCAGAATGGCTTCAGGCACTGCTCAACAATGGTGGTCATCAGTACAATAACTATGAAAATGTTCAGGATTCAGATAGACAGGCGCGTGATTATAGTTGTGTGGTGAGTGTCAAATAGATTACCTTGTTTTTCTTTGAAGTGAGCCCAGAAACGTGCCATGGCACGGTCGTAGGGATTGGTCGGCAGGAGAGGAAAACCGTCGAAGGCCTCGTCGACGTACTCAACGATGATGAGGGACTCACAAATGGCCCGGTCGCCGTGGAGAAGGACGGGGACCTTCTTGTAGACGGGGTTGTTAGCGAGCAAACGCTCGCTCTTGTTGCCCAAATCTTCTTGGATCAGCTCATAAGGCACGCCCTTGAGCCTCATGGCTACCTCGGCACGGTGGGAGAATATGCTGGTCACAGAGCCCAGGAGCTTAACAGGTTGAGACATCTTGATCTGTTCTCTGCGTTGCTGGTATCTCGGATAGAAATAGATGGCTTGTAGTTATAAAGGGTAATAGCCAGGAGCTGTCGCAGTGCGGGTCAAATGCAGTGCTACTGCTTTAATCAATTGTCTTACCAGACAGACAAACTGTTAGGTTGCTTCGGCCCAAGGAATCGGTTTAAAAACTATGGAGGCCAGTATATGTTTAGTGGCATTGATCCAGATCAAGTCAGAGATAATAGATCTCAAAAAAAAAAGTCAGAGATAATATATTTCATTTACCTAGAAAAAACAGGACGGCCAATAAAAGAGCGGATCTGGAAGATAAATATACAGGGCATGTGACTGACATAAGCAATGACCTGAGCATATGAGGCCACTTTCGGTTCTATATGGTTCAGTATTCGGCAAGTTGCATTATTAGGATATGCAAATTTGGATTTGGAAATGTTTCAATCTGCACGGACTGAAGGGTGGCCCGTGAGTTCTGATGTGGAGGCCTTTTTGTGCTGATTATCTGCATGAGCTTTCAACCGGAAGAACTCAACATAAAAAATAATGAGAACATTCCGAGGAAAACATTTTTGTTTTGTTCATCCGCGCCGACAATGGAAAGAGAGGATTGTTCAAATCTGTTTCTGTTGACTGAAGCACTTCACTAGGTAGGTAGAAGATGCTCCGATTGATAAAAGGATCATTTGGAAGAATGGACAATACAACACCAAAACGTCTATATAGCCTGTCCAGATAAGCTTTGTCCTAGTGTGTGTTTGATTCGAGGGATAGGAGGGGATCATCTCACTTTGAGATGTGTTTGTTTGAGGGAGAATGAGGGATGAGATGGACCTAGGGCTGAAAACAGACGGGAATGGTTGGGAAAACACCTCAACTGTTTTCAATTTCACATTTGCATCAACAGACGAGAACGGAAACGGAAAAGCTGGTAACGGGAACGATCGGGTACAAAACAGTCTTTCGGTGGTAAACGGAATGATCGGTCGGATATGTGACGGTAACGATTGGTAACCGGTGAATTAAGTTGGAATCACCGACCCATAACACTATGCCTTTCGACAAATAAACAAATTGATTGACACAATATAATATAGAAATCACTAACAACAGACGTGCATCACAGAATAAACTCTCAACTAAGGATTTCTTATCATGTGAATCTCAAATTTATTTGTTTAATCTCGTCATGTGAATGAAATACCATGGACTATCCGCACACGACAGCTAGAAGTAACCACTAAACAAGTACAAAGAATGGAGATCAGATTGCTAGAAATTATCTTGAGACGGAACATGAGCTGCGAAGCCTCCAGACCTACTGCTGTTAGCATTGGGAATCGATGGTGCATTATTCCCAAAGAGCAACCGGGTCATGCATGGCTGTAGTCGATGGGCGGCGCCATCTTCAGTTCTTCACATCCACCGGAGCACGAGATAGGGAGAGGACCAGGCGGGCGGGAGAGCGGCCGCTGGCTGAGGTGTCGACCTGAGCTGGGGGCGGCGGAGGGGCCGGGAGACTGGAGGGATTGGGCTGACTGATGATGCCGCGGTGGGCTTCCGATGATGGGCCAAGCTGGTTCTTGAATACCTGTAAGGCCTTGTTCGGTTACCATATGTTCGAATCCGGCCTGTTTTCGTGACAGGCCAGCAATGAGTGAAGCTTGCTTGTTCATTCAAACAGACCCAGAATAGAATCAGGAGGTGGGACTCAGGGCTTGCTTCCGGGCCTTGGAGTGAAGAATTCGGTCAGAATGGGCCTGACTTCAAAACATGCCACATCTAACCGAACAAGGAATCCGGCCTTTTTCTGATTTCAAGCCGGGCCAGACTAATCCAGCCAGAACGAGCTTGTTTCGGGCCTGTTTTGGCCCAACCGAACAAAGTCTAAATGGTAAGGAAAACGGGAAATTACTGGGACAAAACGGGATCCCGATGATACGGGCAGGAAGAGGGTCAAACCGATTTCAATCCCGTATCCCCGTTTCCGTCCGGTCCTGTATAATCCCGGCTATTCGAGCAGGAAAAAATAGGGCACGTAGCCGGTAGGGACGGGATTTTGCTTTCAGCCCAAGACGGACACAGAAAGGAATTTTCCTGGAGGCTATCTTGCTGGATGGATTGGCACTTCAAAATGAATTGAACCAAGGATTTGTGACATTTTTCGCGTAAGTGCTGATTTATGACTTTTTTCGCGAGTGCTGATTTATGACAGTTTTCGCGTCATCCACCACTATTACGATTGTTTTTTCATTATAGATCGTGATTTATGACCTTTTCACGCGTCATTGATCGGGCGTTGCCAGTCGTGATTAATGACATTTATAGAACGTGAGCCGAAGGATGGTGATAGTTTTTCAGTTGCCACTGAGCCAAACACAGCCACCTGTTACGTCAAACGACGATCCGACATGGCTACCGACATATTTTCATCATAAATTTTCATCATACATTCTGATTCGGTCCACTTACGGCCCAATTTTAGGTGGGCCAAGGGAAAGTTTCATGAAACTTTTTTGTCGTAAATCATGAAACTTACGGCCCAATTCAAAGTGGGTCAGGGGAAAGTCGTGGCCTAATAGTGTCGGTATTTAGTAACCGCCCGATGAGTAAATTTGTACAACGCGCTCGACTTAGGTGTGGATTTGCAATTGAGACGGGGATTATACTGGTTTGGGCAGGAACGCTCTACGTCCAGTTCGAGATGGATTGCTCGTAGTAGGGGTTACAAGCAAAGCGAGAGAGAGAGCGTTTCCAAGTCTCTGTGTGTATGTGCGAAGAGCGAGAGCTCAATCCAAGTGAAGTGTTCCAAATGAGCCGTCCCCTCTCCCGTTGTCCGTTCCTCCTTTTTATCTTCCAAGGGAAGGAAGCAGCTGACACGGAGGAGGAAAAAGAAAATGGAGGAAAAGAGAAGAAAAGGAAAAGGGAAGGAAGGAGCCTTGACCGTATCCGTTGCCTTCCTCCTGACTCCTCGGCCGGCCGAAACGATGACCTCGGGAGCGCCGTGTCGTGCTTCGATCGTATGTCCCTACACTATTCATGTCCCTGTTGCACTGTTGCGTCCTGTTCTGTACCGGTGGTTACAGTAGCGATGTGCGGCCGCGTGACCGCATGCGCACGCCGCTGGGACGCGGCCGCGACGTGCGTACCATACGCTAGTTCGTGGCTAAAGTGGGCTTTCCCATTTGCATTAGGCGCGTGCCGTCTGGTTGCCGTCTTTATGTGGCCGTACGTCATGTGGTCCCTCATCTGAGCCGCACTTCCGACCCTTCGGGGGTCAGGGGCGGTGCAGGTCGCGGCGCCTCGCCTCGTCCGATCCCAATCGTGGGGTCGGGCGGGACGTGGCGGACTCCCGACCCTAGTGACCCCGTGCGAGGGGTCGTGTGAGGCGGAAGTCTTCCATGAGGGGTCGGACGAGATGTAGGGCCGGACCCTCTGGCCGTCCGACGTGCCCTTCGGCGATGGGTTGTGCGAGGTGGAGAAACCTGAAGGAGTCTGTGTTGGCGTTTCTTACGCACAGAGATAAATATCAACTCCGCAAGCGCACGGAACACCGTTGTAGCATTTCACCCAGGAGTATTCCAAGGGTATCGTATTTATATTTTCCTCAGGGAAGCAGGGCTAAGAATATCATGAATTAACAAAGAAACATCTATTATTTATAACTTGCAAACTAGACCAAAGCAGGGGTACAGATGTTTGATATGTGTGGCACTCAGGAGAACATCCATCGATGTAGATAACAAGGAATTAGCATTTAGTTTGGGAGGACAACGAGAAGAAGGTATCGGTCAGCCTAGGGGTTAGCATTTAGTTTCACGATAGTCTACCATTATTTACTTAAGCTTTCATTACAGATACATTCAAGTGCATCAGGGGCACGGCCGCCGCCAAGACACGCAACCTGAGAACTAGGTTCAACGTATCCGGTCAACGGACCGCGTCTAGGCCCCTACACATTCAACCCGAACGTAGTGGACTACAGAGACCGGTGTAGCTGTCACCTACACTCGCGGCTACCACATCATCCCGTGGGGTTGAGGGCAAAACACGCTAGAACAATTCCAAACACCTTGCTGACAACTATCCTAGTAACTTACTCTTGGCCAAAGAGCAAGCCACCCATGAACAATAAATCCAAACAAATTGTGCGGGACACGTGACAACAAGGCAATTATGTCCCTACTGCCAGTCCTCAAGCAAACAACTCATTCGTATCTACCCCTACACAGACGTGGATCCAACACAAGAATTTCTCTATAATAATTACTTGAGTAAATAAATATAAACTAAAAGGAAAACTAAATTAAATAAATAAGAAAATAATTATATTAAAGAAAGTATAAAAGAAAAGATACACGAGAACTTTACCCAAACTCCGAAGAGAACTCCGGAGCTCCGAGCGAAGCTCTCACTTCTACTCTAACTCCCATGACTAAAATACTAATCCTATTCTAAACTACACAAGTGGAATGATCTTCCATGAGATGAGCGTGACCCTACTTTGGATCTTCTCTTCTCAAGTGTGGAGGTGCAGGTTGGAAGTGAGGGGGAGGTCCTCTATTTATAGTGTGAGGCTTCCTTGGGAGAGTGGAGAAGGTCCCTTCATCTTAGGAGAATCTTGTGGATATTCCTCACATGCCGACGTCTTCTTACTTGGTCGGTGCGCCAAGTTAGCTTTCCACCGCCTCTGGAACCGACTGGAAAAAGATGGGCCGATTCGGAGAAAAGAGTAGGCCGGCCGGCCTAGGCCTAAGCCGGCCGGTGGGCTTTTCTCTCCGAATGCTCGAATTTTTGTGGGCTAGCCTCTCATGATGTGCCCATTAAGATCCACGGTCTTGCTCGGTGATTTGACGTATTTTTGAGTGGTTGATGGGCTTGTTTGTTGGGCCTTGCGCAGTAGTCGATACTCCGGGCTGGGAAATATTTGTTGGCCATTTGATCCTTGATGTTTGAGCCCATTGGGAGATGTCTGGGGCTGCTGGACCATGTTGAGATCCAACATAAGCCGGCCGGCCTATGATGGGGCCGGCCGGTAGGCTTTTGCTCCCATTTGCAATGGATTTCCTCCTGCATCCAAATATTCACCAAAACTTGTGGAGTAGCAATATTCCTATCTACTATGCACAAAATCTTGGTGTTATGCTTTTATTTACCGGTAGGGTGGCGGTCAAAACACGGTTTAACGGCCGCCAACAACCTCCCCAAGCTTAAACTTTGCTCGTCCCGAGCAAACTCAACTCAGGGTACCCGCGGATCAGGAGTTACAAAGAAGCGCCCCGTGGGTAATAAAGATGCAACAACATACTCCCTAAACAGTGGTAAGTTTATGAGAGCACAAAATATTCATGAGTGTTGCAAAACAAAAAATCGTGGGGCTTATACGTTACACCTTGTCATGCAGCATCGAAGACTAGAACGGCACTTTTGGACAAGTAAACAATTCTAGCAGGTATGCATCCAGAGTTTTTATGTGCTGCAAGGTAAGGTGCAAAAAATTCGCCTTCGTTTTGGCAGGCACTTTTCTTACCAGCCAATGTGAGTCTATTCCTACAAGCTTCACTCATCCTACCTTCTACCAAATTGAGGCTTTGTATGTGGAGCTTGGTAAGGAATGCACAAATGTCATGCATATATTGTAAAGCTAAAGAATGAGTCTCAATCAACATAGCAACTCCATTTATTTTGGTCATAAGAAATAATGTGATGGAGGGGGAGAAAATGGACTCACACTTGTGGAAGGGGGTTTTTGAAAACATTGGTCCTTTATTTTGCTCAAGATGTTTATGATAAGAACCATATGGCCATTGACATTTGTCATGCGACCGTGGAGTTTTTTTTTTTTACTACTCCATGGTGCAAGGGGCCATAAATTTTGCATGGTTCAAAAGGAAATATTTTGAAATATTCTTGACCTTTTTGGATGGACCAAAGTTTTGCAAACTCCGAAAAAAATGTTTGGTTGATTTATCCAAACATTCCCTTTTTTATTTGATGGAGAGAAATTTTCGAAAACACACGCGAAGGAATTATGACCAAAATTAGGAGTGCTTAGTTTCAAGAGTACATCAAACCTCAACAAAACTCAATACATAAACAATTGGCTATGAGTGGGGCTGTTTCGAATATTATGATATGGCTCTGGTAGGAAAATAAATCCTCACACTAAGAGAAGTGTGCCAAAACAGAACGGTTTTAGGCACTTGCAGCAATTCAAGAAAAACATCTCTGGATGAAACCATACTAAGAAATTGCAACAAGTCCTAATCATGCCATATCACAATCCACAATGCTCAGACTTGGTGTAACAAATGCAACCCACGGAAATAAGCAAGACTCATGATGTGATCATGCTCAAAAAATAACACATATGTCAGGAGTAGAGGTTGCATCTATGCGATACATGGGAAGCTAATTTGTAACTCGATCATCATTTCTCTTATGCGTAGCATAACACCAAGATTCTAGCATTTATTTGAAACAGGGAGTTTATTTATTCAAGGAAAGTTTAGAAATACTTACCTGGGGGTCCTCCCCAAGCTTGAGTCTTTGCAAGCCTTAAGCTTGAATAGGCCGCTTCCTCCATTCTTCTTGTGTCTGCAAAAAGAATGAGGGTGATACTGTTGGTGGTTTCTAAGTACCTCTTTTATATGCCCAAACCACCAACATCGTACCACATTCCTCCATATTCTCATCATAATCATGTGTTTTACCTCTAACCTTGATGAATTCCACATGTAGTGTCGTTTTAGTGCTATATTGCAGAAACAGGTGAAAAGACGACAAAATGGCTCTTACATGAGAAGTATCGAAATGAAGCCCGACTCGCCATGCAAGGAGGGCTTCCCACTAGCCCATGGCACCTAGAAGACACCTCTGGATGTCCATGGAACCCAACATGCAAGCCCAAGGTCGTGGCCCAATGCCTAAGGATTTCTAGAAGGTTTATCTGGAAAGAAAGATCAATTCGCGCAGTCCAGAAACAGCACTGTATTGTCACACAGATTTCGAGTTCAAGACGTGCTCTAATGGGAATCCAATGTAAAGGAAAGTTGTAGATATCGTCGAGAGCTTTCCGGAACACATATGGATTGTCCCGTTTGGATTCTGGAGCTAGGAGATATGGGCCCCGCAAGGAAACCTGCGCAGAGGAGACAGATATTTTGGCATTGCATATTTGGGAACCAAGACGGCCGAATCTGGAGATCCAATGAATACCAAAGTTTTAGATATTTTTGAGGGCTACGAGATAGAGTCCAAGTTTGCCTCATTTGGACTCTGGACGAGGAAGTTATGGTTCGTGGAAGGCGGAGCTGCGAAAAGGAAAATCAAGTCCGAATTGGAAACGACTCGTGCCGATCGGCACGACTTTGGTGCCGACCGGCACCGACCCAGAATTGCTTCCTTTCGCCTCCAAACGTCTCCCCACTGTATATATAACCCATGGGACGCCCTAGGGTTAGAGATCGGCCGCCAGAGGGACAACACGGCTAGTAAGTTTAGAGCCACCGGGGCTTTGCCCCGTTCTTCATGTTCTCTAGTTGCTAGATCAAGAACCACTGGTGTTGAAGAGGTGATCCATCAAGGTAGGCCTACTAGATGGTGATGTATCTTGCACTATGTACTATCGAAGTATGGTTGAATATGTGGATGAATGGTTTTGATTATTGATTGCCTGGATTTTATGGTCTTACATGCACTTGTTCCAATTGCTTAGTAACGCGGCTAAGTACTTAGATGTTATCTTAATTGTGGTGGCAATAAGAGGTGAGAGATTCAATCTCTCACTATCTCCATTGTGGTTAAGACGATATCTGGATCTTGTATGCGCCATAATTGCACGTTGTCTCTGTACCTCCACAGCCGCTAATGCATACGCGATGATCCTTGAGATGAGGTGTAGAGTAGGAAGGGGCTACCGATTAAGGTGAACTGGTCGTGACAGGGCTCGTCGGAAAGGGGTCTTGACCTACCGACTTCGGTTATCAATAATTGAGTAATTCCGTTTATGATGCTATTTGATTAATCTTTTTGGTTACGATCTCAACTAGCAGACTTGGCTAACTTACCCCATGATCTAATCAGGTTCCTTAGGCCATTCAAGCAATCTTCGGCTAACTTAGCTCCTGTGCCGATCGGCACACCAGTTGTGCCGACCGGCACAACCCTCGCTCCTGTGCCGATCGGCACACCAGTTGTGCCGACCGGCACAAACCTCGCTCTCACCCTTTTTCATGCATCTTGTATATGCAATGTGTACTTCATGCAAGGATTGATTTGTTAGACGAAATAGTAAACCCTAAACACGGTTCTCTTGCTGATCCCTGTGGATTCGGTATAAACCTTGGAATACTCTGAGGGAAAAAGCTACAATGTACACCGTCCACTTACGGTATATAAATGGGTGCGTATAAACGACCAACAGATACATGTGGCTAGCCCCTATTGGGCTTCGCCGAGAACCTAAATTTTTTTGTTATTATTATTATTATTATTATTATTACTTTATTTTTTTTATTTTTTTATTTTTTAAGGAAAGGGGCACAATTCAAGAAGAGTATAATATCGTATACAGAAGTACTCATCTGGCAGTCCCTCCCCAAGCTTAGCTCTTGCAACTATGTGCAAAGCTAAGCGATTAAATCTTCATTTGAAGGTACTATCCACCTGGTAGGTTTCTCCTTCCTGAATTATGTGCCTTCCGTGTTGCCTGATGTACTTGGTTTGCTCTCAAAAGGATCCGTGCAATGGTTAGTACAAATCCATTCGTCTACATCGAACATATCTCTATAGGTCCATTGATCAACCTAGACACCACGTCTAATTTGATCAATTATGTGAGGAGAGGATTATACTCTTCTTCTGTCATGAAAGCATCAGAGAGACAAGTGTTTTTCTGTTGTTCAGATGGACACGGGCATAATCTAAAAAGACTATAGACACAAAAGTGCCACACCCAAGCAACAGAAAAGATGTCGGCAATTGATTTGTGACTAACATCTCAACCGATACCCATGTACAAAAGAGACTTTAACAGCAAGGGGTATGGTCAAAAAGATGCAGCATATTTTTATCAAAGAGCAACTCAATGTACTTTGCATTGACAAAGCATGGAACGATTCAGGCAGCATTTTTTTTATTTACTAATTTGTTTTATATTTTTTTTTCCGAAAGGAGAGGGTATATGACAAGGAAAACAAGAAATAAATACGATGCTTATCTGGCGGTTCCTCCCCAAGCTTAGCCTTTGCAATCGAATGCAAGGTTGAGCTTTTAGATTTCTGCACTGAA
Source organism: Eragrostis nindensis (assembly GCA_012490785.1). Taxonomy (NCBI): domain Eukaryota; kingdom Viridiplantae; phylum Streptophyta; class Magnoliopsida; order Poales; family Poaceae; genus Eragrostis; species Eragrostis nindensis. The sequence goes on from JAAXCT010000803.1 coordinate 173,111, forward strand.
TATCTTGGATCCGCCACATATGTTTCCTTTCTCCTGTGATAAAAAATCCAACCTTTCTTGCAAAAACCCTGGCCTATGATTGGGCACGGGTTTTTTTTAAAAATTTTTTTATTCTTTTATTTATTTACCCTTGGCCTATGATTTGGCACTCGGGTTTTTTTTTTTTTTGAAAACCCGAGGTGTATGATTGGACACTCGAGTTTTTTTTTTAAATGCAGCGGGGTGGGATGGAGGGGAATTAAACTTGCAGATGGTTTGAAAAGAAAAACAATTCAGAAGTGACGGTGATATGCTCAAACAAAATGCAGGTGGATGCTTAGTCTAGCAGCAAATTAACATAACAGATAGTCGATGTCAATCAAAAATATCTTAAACCATTGCTTCCCCGGCAACGGCGCCAGAAATGCTTGTTAGCGTTTCTTACGCACAGAGATAAATATCAACTCCGCAAGCGCACGGAACACCGTTGTAGCATTTCACCCAGGAGTATTCCAAGGGTATCGCATTTATATTTTCCTCAGGGAAGCAGGGCTAAGAATATCATGAATTAACAAAGAAACATCTATTATTTATAACTTGCAAACTAGACCAAAGCAGGGGTACAGATGTTTGATATGTGTGGCACTCAGGAGAACATCCATCGATGTAGATAACAAGGAATTAGCATTTAGTTTGGGAGGACAACGAGAAGAAGGTATCGTTCAGCCTAGGGGTAAGCATTTAGTTTCACGATAGTCTACTATTATTTACTTAAGCTTTCATTACAGATACATTCAAGTGCATCAGGGGCACAGCCGCCGCCAAGACACGCAACCCGAGAACTAGGTTCAACGTATCCAGTCAACGGACCGCGTCTAGGCCCCTACACATTCAACCCGAACGTGGTGGACTACAGAGACCGGTATAGCTGTCACCTACACTCGCGGCTACCACATCATCCCGTGGGTTGAGGGCAAAACACGCTAGAACAATTCCAAGCACCTTGCTTACAACTATCCTAGTAACTTACTCTTGGCCAAAGAGCAAGCCACCCATGAACAATAAATCCAAACAAATTGTGCGGAACACGTGACAACAAGGCAATTATGTCCCTACTGCCAGTCCTCAAGCAAACAACTCATTCGTATCTACCATACACAGACGTGGATCCAACACAAGAATTTCTCTATAATAATTACTTGAATAAATAAATATAAACTAAAAAGAAAACTAAATTAAATAAATAAGAAAATAATTATATTAAAGAAAGTATAAAAGAAAAGATACACGAGAACTTTACCCAAACTCCGAAGAGAACTCCGGAGCTCCGAGCGAAGCTCTCACTTCTACTCTAACTCCCATGACTAAAATACTAATCCTATTCTAAACTACACAAGTGGAATGATCTTCCATGAGATGAGCGTGACCCTACTTTGGATCTTCTCTTCTCAAGTGTGGAGGTGCAGGTTGGAAGTGAGGGGGAGGTCCTCTATTTATAGTGTGAGGCTTCTTTGGGAGAGTGGAGAAGGTCCCTTCATCTTAGGAGAATCTTGTGGATATTCCTCACTTGCCGACGTCTTCTTACTTGGTCGGTGCGCCAAGTTAGCTTTCTACCGCCTCTGGAACCGACTGGAAAAAGATGGGCCGATTCGGAGAAAAGAGTAGGCCGGCCGGCCTAGGCCTAAGCCGGCCGGTGGGCTTTTCTCTCCGAATGCCTCGAATTTTTGTGGGCTAGCCTCTCATGATGTGCCCATTAAGATCCACGGTCTTGCTCGGTGATTTGACGCCTTTTTGAGTGGTTGATGGGCTTGTTTTTTGGGCCTTGCGCAGTGGTCGATACTCCGGGCTGGGAAATATTTGTTGGCCATTTGATCCTTGATGTTTGAGCCCATTGGGAGATGCCTGGGGCTGCTGGACCATGTTGAGATCCAACATAAGCCGGCCGGCCTATGATGGGGCCGGCCGGTAGGCTTTTGCTCCCATTTGCAATGGATTTCCTCCTGCATCCAAATATTCACCAAAACTTGTGAAGTAGCATTATTCCTATCTACTATGCACAAAATATTGGTGTTATGCTTTTATTTACCGGTAGGGTGGCGGTCAAAACACGGTTTAACGACCGCCAACAGTCTGCTGCCATCCTTTGCGGGTATCCGACCCCAGTGGTGGGTCGGGCCCGGCGCCCGGACACTCGGTGGTGCCGGGGATTTGTGTCCTTGACCACGTTTAGGTATTAACCATCCCCGGATACCTAAACATAGGTATCCGACAAATAGTGAAGGGGAGGCCCATGACGAAGTGGGCTATTTTGTCACTGTTTCTAAATAGGCTGACAGTTTGGCCCCGTATGTCTGTGGGTGTTACTTAGACATGAATAAACTAGGATGATGGAGAGGCCTCACTATGGCATTCCAGCTTCATCAGCGCAAAATATTTGTTCTGTTTTTGAGAGAAACAACGAACATTACATAATTGAACTGAATCTATGCAGACAATAAAACCAATGCATTTGAAGGCAATTGTGAAAGAGGAAATAAGTTACTTGTGTAATAACTGTCCATTCCAGTTGAGTGGCAGATATTGGAAACACAAATATAATGGTGGCTTCTAGCTATGAAGATCTAAATGAATTTCAACACCAACAGAACGTGATCCGCTTCATATGTTTAGATAACATACACCATCTAAACATACACCATGACAACGTGTCGTTATCCATACCGTCCCTGCACAGCACAAAATTATAAATTTTGCGGAACTCGGCATTCTCTCCATATCTCTAACGTCAGTAATAACATGTTCAGTGTAACATATCTAACTCATGTCTGATAACACGCACACACTCATTTTGGTCTTGAAAAAACATGAAGTTCTTGTCTGGTGAGCCTGTGGCAACCCTACCAAATGTAAGCTCACGGATTCATATGATATTCTTCTCTACTGTTGGGCTGCACAAAATCAGCCAAAAAAATTTATTTGCAATGACGTGAAACAGGATGCTAAAACTGTAATATATGCAAGGAATTTGAATCCTTCAAATCAAAATATAGAACTTGATGCTTGGAGACAATTCATAAGTACTAACCAAGATAAAATTGATAAAACAATGAAATATGCAGTGCAACTGCTTACACCGTTACCACGCAAGCAATTCAATGCATATGTATTTCCATTCAAAGAGTTTTTGTCACATTATGTGACACATAGCTATGGCCTGAGAATAACACCTCAACCAAATCAGCTAGTATTTAATTTTTGTGAAATAAAGTATCCATGTTAGGCACATGGACAAATATATTTTAAACTTTGAGGAGGCATTACATATATTTTCCAGTTGTTTGTTCACCTATTTTGGCATAGACACCCTGATACAGCAAAGCATCAATAGACTGCACTGTCATGTAAAAAGCATTTCATTTCAGAAGTTTTGCACCTACACTTGATGGTTGTGTAATTTGTGCCTAAAGAAAACGTTCAAACAGTTATCTAACCTTAGAGATGTGACAAAGGATTTGCTTAATTCTCATGCAAAATGCGTAGTGAAGGATTTTGCTCGCTTTCTCACTCTTCCACCATAAAGCACAAAAAAAAAAATTCAAAGTATGTCAACAAAATAATTACGCATTGCAACTTGCAAGTTCAGACATTGCTCTGAGAAGCACGGAAAATAATTACACATTGCATATGAAGTCTTGCGCTTACTGCTTTTTACATCATTACAAATCATCGTGGCTATACCGAACCATACTAAGCATGTCATGCTTACCTGAAATGCTACTTCCATTTGTTGTGCTTCGATTCTCCATATGCAAACTGCAATTTTTTCATCCACCATATATGCAGATTACAGCCAGATTCAGGAGCAGCAACCTGTGGATAGAACTAATTGTATAAATCATCTGTGCAGAGAAGCCAATAATTCATAAAAATGGTGAACCATTTGCAATTAGCAAAATAGGTTCAATTAAAGAAGAAAGTAGAGAATAACAAAAATTCATCCAAGGTATCAATAACCGGAGATGCATATAAAGCCTTGCACATATGGAGTATAGCCACTGAATTTACATCATTACAAATCATTGTGTCTATACCAAACCAAACTGAGACTTGTATGAGATATTCAGATGTATCATGTCATGTATACCTTAACTGCTACTTCCAAATATAGTGTTTTTATTTTCCATATATGCAAACTGTAGTACTTTTCATCCACCATGTATTCACATTGCATTCATATTTACGCAAGCAATTTTTCATCCAAGATACATGCATATACAAAATCGAATATGAGCTGATCATACAACGAATTTGTACAATACCTCTATCAGAGCAATCTGAAGAGAGAACTTACTGGAGAAGGGCATGATGGTTCGGGGAAGCTGTGCATTCATAATGGGAAGAGCAAAATCTCACTGCAGATGTAACAAAGAAGATCAAAATTTTGACATTTACTTATCACAAAAAATCGCATACATCATCAGCAAAATTAGTTTCTAAAAAATGCCTGGTACCTAAGGAGCGATCCGTCGAACATGTTTAGTGCAACTAAATCAGCATGCAATCAACTGGTGAGTCGTAGTAGACATGAGCGGTAATCTAACTGTGCACAAATGGCCAAATCGAAGAATAACCAACGTGATTCTCTCAGCAGCACAAATGGTCCATCTTTGCCGTGCAAGCCGTGCAGCTGCCTCAAATAAGCTCAATCTGGCAAGTGGAAACCAATAAATGGACATAACGTACCTATCCTGGAGAAAATTGGAGATTTGCCCTCTTCAGGAGTGGGCTTCGCCCATTTGCCCTTATGAAAAACGGTTTCGCCCATGTGCCCTTATCAAAGTGGGGGGCTTCGGCCATTTGCCCTTTCGGGAATTTTTGCCTAAAATGAACTCAAATTTGAATCAAACTATCTTTTCTTCCCATTCTACCCCTTATCCCATCCATACAGATTGACATGGTCGTTCCGAATAAAAAAATAACGCTCCCGTTCCTCCCGTTCCTCTCTCTCACGTTAAACTCAGATAGCAAGCATATTACATGTAAATATATATCAGCAAGCCAAAATGCAAGAGGTTCACATATAAATAGATAACATCCAAATCTCCATCGAAATAGGTTCAAATGGTTCAGATTACATAACGTTCAGACTCCACAAATAGCAGTTTACATATACTTCAAATGACATCATAGGTTGATAGTAGATAGGTCCATACTACATAGTAGCTTAATACATAGTTCTCAGTTTAATCAAGTGAGTTTCATTTTCCTTGGCTTCAATTTTTTTGCTGGGCTCCTCCTCTTCTCTGTTGAGCCACCAATGATCGAACCTTGAGCTAACAAAGTTTTTAGTTGCCTGCAACAAAAGTAACAATATGAGTCATGTGAAGCACTTTGATATAACTAGAATGAGGAAATAATGTTGCATACCCTCTTGTGACCCTATTGGGGCTGTCTTCTATGATCTGCTCTCTTGTGAGCCTAGCGGGGCTTGAGAGTGCATTTGGGGCAGCTGCAGGTGGCATGTCTTGGTCATTTTCAGCATGTGGGGCAGCATGTCCCTTCTTTGCTCTCTTTGTTGGGATTTTTGCAATTGGGCCATACTTTGTTGTGTTTTTCCTTGGCTTCCTTTGCCTTTTCTTGGTCCCATTTAGATGGCATTTGTAACTAGTCTCACCATGGCCCAACTCTCCACAATGCTTGCATTGCCTTTTGCCTCTGATCATTGTTTTCTTTCCATTTTCAGCTTCTATTTCAGCTTGTTTGTCAGCCTCGTTTGCTGCTTCCTTGGCTGCCTTCTGGTTAGGATACACTATGCCTACTAGTTTGCTGCTTCCTTGGCTGCCTACTAGTGTCGGTTTTACAAGTGCGCAATACAAACTCCTCATTTATAGCATATTGCCTCACAGCCAATCTAAACTCCTTCTGGTTAGGATACACTATGCCAAGCGTCATTCTAGGCCGATTTGGATCATGAACCAAAAACACCTCCCCTGGTAAAAAGTCATCAACAACAATGGCTGCCCCAGTAGTATCAAGTTCCATACTGCCACCATTATGTTCACTCGAAGCATTGTTGGCTGCCGCCCTTGCCTTCTCAGCCGCCTCATCCTCATCCATGAACCCAAGGAACTGATACATCACCTCTTCATCAATAATCTCTTCTCTTCCCTCATTATCTTCAATCTGCAGCGTATCCCAATCAACAAGTTGCGTTGCAGCCGATTCTACCACTGCTACGCTAAGCATAGGCTCCGCATCGCGCCTACTATACAAGAAAATTAAGTCATGGTTAGCTATATCTACACGTCCACTAACAATGTTAGCTGCTGCTGCATCTGTTAATTTAGAACAGCAAAAAATTCATACCTTCCATGACGACGTCCTCCATTACCTTCTCCTCCTGCTGCTCCCCAAATCTGCTACTACCGGTCTCACCTGCAATACAAATGTCAGTAACCCTAGCAATAGGAGGAGGAGGGGGAGGAGGAGGAGGAGGGGAAGGCGGACCTGCGCAAGGGCCGGGCCTGGCCGCCACGGGCGTGCTGCCGGCGCTGCGCGGCGCTCAACTGCGGGCCTGGCCGCCGCGGGCGCTGCGGACCTGCGCGGCGCTGCAGGTGCTGCGGGCGCGGCGCTCCGGGGGCCGCCACGGGCGCGGGGGAGCGGGGGCGTGGACGACCGGCGCTCTAGCGTGGGCGACTGCCGCGGGGGGCGTGCTCCGGCGACCGGATTGGAGCAGCAGCAGCCTAGCCGCCGCTGGAACGAGTCTCGGCCGGGAGCGCCGCTGGAACGAGTCTCGCTCGGGAGCAGCCTGTGTCGTTCTGATGGATGGATGGATGGGATAAGGGGTAGAATGGGAAAGAGAAGATAGTTTCATTCAAATTTCTCCAAATTTGAGTTGATTTTATGGCAAAAATCTCCAAAGGGCAAATGGCCGAAGCCCTCACTTTGAGAAGGGCAGATGGGCGAAGCCGTTTTTCATAAGGGCAAATGAGCGAAGCCCACTCCTGAAGAGGGCAAATCTCCAATTTTCTCCCTATCCTGCTGGGCAGCAAGAAGCCGGGAGGAGGAAGGCATCGAGAGAGGTCGCCGGCGAGGCGTCGCGTGGCAGGATATAAGCTGGCTTCGGAACGGACAGGCGACGTCTGTCCCAGGGCCGATAACACCGAGGGACCCGGATGGAGAGGGAAGGGTAGGGGCAGGGACGGAAATGCAGAAGGAGCAAGGAAACGATGGCGAACCTGGGGCGAGATCGGATCGAGGTGAGCTGCAGCTTCGATGGACATTGTCCAGTGCCTCCTGATGCTGTCGCACCGCTGAAGGTGGTCCGATGCGACGGTGCGGTTGGGGGCTCCAGGTCTGGCAGCGGCATCCCTGGATAGATACCCATCGCTGGAGGTGCCGTCGCTGGGAGAGCGGAAGAAGGATCGGGAAGGAGCTACCCAGGAAGGATCCGGGAGAACCAAAGAAGATGGTGGCTCACAAAGGCAGGCACTGGAACCTACGGCCGGATGAAGGCCAAGCCGCATAATCCGACACCTCACAACAATCGCTACAGTGTAACAGTAACTAACAGTAGAAGGCGGGACCCGCCAAGAAAAAAAACTATAATCTTACTAGCCAACTTGCCGCGGGGTTGCCGCGGGTATCATCACAACATTGTGAACTGTACAATTTTGTATCAACAAATTGTCAGCATGATAATTTTAACTACACATCACAAATAAGTAAGAAAAAGCTTGGCAAAGAACACAACGATTTTTAAGTACTCATCATAGACATGAGTAAAAGCTTGAAAGAGAATAACATACTACATTGTGTCTGAGTCTGATATATAAGGTGAAAAATATAAGCACTAAGTCATGAAAGACATAAGCATCAGGTTGGATTCCATGTGACAATATCTCATTGTGTATGATCAAACACGGTCTCATAACCACACTGTTTCCGCAAATACATTGTCTTTTCCATGGACAGGCATGTTGAGAAATCAAGATTGTTGCCATAGAACATCCAGTTTGCAATGTGAAGGTGCATTATCATCACTGCCGTCAGCTTGCGATACTCAAATTCTTCACGAAGCACTTAAATTCATCGGATTAGAATATTGTTCTACTTTTGATCGTAACACTTAATATTATATGATATGATTGAACTGAATGTAGGTAATCAGTAAAAGCAATACTTTTGACACATCAACTGAAAGAGGGAATAAGTTACTCACTGAAAGTAATAAGATATATTTAAAAGTATGATTATGTTGAAGTCTTGAAGGAATCAGTTGCTATGAAACAAAACTGCAAAGACTACAGTAAAAGAGATGGCAGATTGAGAGATGGAAACCTGTTTGATCTTTTGAAGAAAAAAGCTGATCAACTAAATCAATTGTCAGCTAACATCAACTCATCGAAGTGAATGCTCAGTAGTGGGCTAGTGGCAGATCATCGTTCTGGAAGAAAAAAAATGGAACAATGCAAGAGGAAAGATTAAGTATCATGTTGAATTAAAATCATGGGGAAAAACATATATTTGCTAATTCATACTTGCACAGTCAGCCAGTATATTTTGCATTCGGTTCTCCATATGTATAGCTGCCGGTAGTACTCATTATTTGGTTTTCACAAAGTCAAGGGAGATATGACAATAAGTCATTTAAACACAAAATTCCAGTTTACTGCAAGATTAATTGACTATCTAAAGAATTATTATCTCAACGCACCTGATGACATCCTGTTGAAACCGCCATCATGCATGTTCTTTTAACTGTTAACCAACCCTCCTTGGAGATATTTTTGCCATATCGATCTCTCTGCCTAACAAAAAGAAATATTTTTTATTGGTAACATAATGCGCATTATGTTATTTGAATTACACAAATGAAAAGGGTCACATGCATATGACCCTCCAACAAATTATTGCTAGGAAATCATTTCAACATAATGACGTTATGGAATCCAGTGGTATGGATTAAAAAATTCAGAAATTCCTATAAATGCATCTATCTCACATGAATGAGAAATTCTTCTTTTATTTCACATATCAGATTGGTGGAGGCACTCGAATATATGTAAAATCGAATATTATTAACATTTCTTTGGCATCGAATATTTGAGTGAGCAAAACCTAGGCATCCAACATAAGCAGCGAGTTTTTGAAATTGTTGTTTCAAGAGCATGTTTGTAACATCGAATATATTGTTAAAATTTCTTTGGCACAGAATATTTTCAGCAACTCCTTAACAACAAATATTTTCAGCATGTCCTTGGCATCGATTATTATAAGCATGTCTTTCACATGCTATTAACATTTTTCTTCGCATACAATATTCTTGCCATGTGATGAGGACATAACCGGCTCATATATGACCATGTTCATGAATTTTGAACAAAAGGTGAATCAATTCTATATCATTATTATGTCCAAAATATTTGATGAATTGTTGCTGCACCATGATATGTGTTCAATTTCATTTTTAGCATTGCTTACATGGATCAAGGAAAGTGTTAGACGCATATGGAAGGCATGGAGGACCAAGGAAGTTGACTAGGGACCAATTCCATGTATCCCCAATGTTCTCCACCAGATGACCACATCAGTTTCAGCCCAAGGAAAGAAAAGAGATCAAATCAGACACGTTTTGGAAAGTTGGATTCGGACTGCAGAACAGCACCAACTTGCGACGACCGCCACGACTTGATACGTACTCCGATTGGGGCGATCTTGGACTTCATCGAAAGCTTATGAAATCTTCTTTACAATGGATCCATCCTCAAGTCAATATCTATTCGGAGTCGCCCTCAATCGTCATTTTACTACAGAGACATTTGCTGTCCAGTTTTGGTCCGACGGGCCTTGTATCAAGTTGGGCCAATAGGAGCGCGTCCTAGGGTTTGGGGACGACCCCACCACGTCCTGGTCGTCCTCTACACCTCACATATACCCTATAGCCGCCACTTTCAGTTTGGCTTTTGTTTGATTGTAAGTTTAGCCATTGCTATTTCCTTGTAGACGCGTGTGTCGACTAGACCATCCATTCTACTTGATTCGGAACCCCACCTTTGTGAGTTTAGATCATTGTTTATCTTGTTATTGCTTGTTCTTCGATTGCTTGCAGGAATTACCCTTGTGGTTAGGTTGATCGGGCTCCACAAGATCACGAACAACCGTTGGAGTTGGTGTATAGGTTGCTAAGGCGCATCCTTGTGGGTTGTAGTCGGGCCGTCAACGTCTCTCCATCCAAATCGAAGTTATCCCCCATCTCTCACCGAAAGATCAACGCCAAACTCACCGCGTCCTCATCAGTGGGCATCAGAGCCAGGTTGATCGGTGAGAGACTTATCGTTCGTTTTTGTCTTTATTTTCCTAGAGTCCACAAAAAGCTAAAGAAAATATTTGATTTGTTTCTCCATAATCCTATAGACACTTTGAGCCTTTTGCTACTGCTACTTAGTTAGGGCTTGTTGAATCTTTGGTTACATCGGGACGTGTCGAGTTACTGGTCTTAGTTTTAGTCCTTTAGAGTTTCGAGTTCTTGTCACGCGCAGTTCGGACTGCATATCAGTACTAAATTGCGACGGCCACCACAACCACATTCGAACTCCGATTGGAGTGTTCTAGCACTTCACGGAAAGCTTATCAAGTCTACTTTCTATTGGATCTGGTCGCACATCAATATATGTTCGGAGCTGCACGTAATTAATTTTTTAGTGGAGAGACCTTTTGCTGCTATATCTCAGTTTCTCTCAAAAAGAAAAAGTGTGCGTGGTGAATTGCTCATTTGGCTTCCTTTGTGCATATATTTAGTTCTGAGGTTGTCCTGAGAAACAAACAGAAAGAAAGAAAAGAAAAGAAAAGAAAAAAGAAAAGAAAAAAAAAGAGAAAGAAAAAGAAAAGGGAACAAAAGGGGCTGATTTTTGTGTTTCATCTTGTTTTCGGTGTGTGCTTTGTGGCTTTCTTTGTGTCTAGACTCGCGTCTCTAGCAAGGTCTTGGCTAGGACCAGCACAGTACCACCGTGGAACAATTACTCAGCTTGCTTTTATACTAATATAGTGCTAGCATTTCCTTGTGCATTGTTTTCAGCCCACCTATAGCTCCACATATCCGACTATAGCTTGACAGGTTTTATTGCTGCGGCATCGATACACTTTCTTTCACGGTTGCCGATCTTTTGGTTGCCATCACCTCCTGTTGAGCAAGGTAAGAACTTGTAAGAGCTTGTTTGAACAAGTTGAGAATTGAAGGAATTACACTAGCCACATAATATTATCTGATATATAGAAGCATACATATTTTTGTTATGTGTGTTTCTTGTTTTATACTAATCATGGCAGGTGATACGGAGATTTTTGAGATAACCAAAGTACACCCTCATACTCAAGACATCATTCGAAACTTGCCTCCCTATGCAGGTAAGTTTAATCCTAAAGCATATATTGATTCGGAGCTAGAGGTAGATAAAGAATTTAATAAAACAGATTTTTCTAAAGAGAAAAAGGTGAAAGTTACTTCTACTATTTTAAGTGATTATGCTTTGACTTTGTGGACGCACTTATGTACACATAATAAAGTTCCTAAAACGTGGAAGGCAATGAAAAGAATTTTTAGAGAAGATTTTGATCCTAAATATTATGCTGATCATATGCTTGCAAAATTAGAATGCTTAACACAAGGTGATAAATCTGTTGAGGTATACTGCCATGATCTGAAATCTCGTATCTTGCGTTGTGGTTTAGAAGAATGTGAAGAAGCTATTGAGAATAGATTTTTAAGAGGGCTTAATATTGAAATTAAGGACATCTTTAAACATGAAACATATGATTCTCTCTCTTGTTTGATTGAGCTTGCTTCCAAGATTGAGATTCAGCTTGCTACTAATTTGAGAGAGGCACCTGAAATTTTATCCTCTTGTCATGAGAAAAATTCTATGGATGTGATGCCTTTTGTTGTGTGTTCTGCTATGACTAACTTTGGGCAGAATAGAAAGGATTTAGCTGCACAACCATCAAATGAAGAGGGCGATAAAGGTAAGGTTTTGTATGCTGAAATTAGTCATGTGAACGAAGAGGCACTTGCTCCAACTTTGCCTCCATGTGACCCTGCAGCTTTGGTGCCAAATTTATCCACTCCTCATGCTAGTTTAGAGCAATCATTAGTGGATCTTGCTGCTGAATTTCCTTTGTTACAAGATGGTTATATCGTTGCTTGTGATAAAGAAGAGTTGTGTGATCATGCTTCACTTATATCTACAACACAACTAATATATGAATGTGCTTCACTTATATCTGTTACAAATAATACACATGCCGAAGTTACAAATTTTCATTGCATTGAGAATGAGGAGAGGAAATGAAAATTAGATCCTCTTTAAATTATTTAGGTTATATCGAATTTGATTTTCTTTGTGACCTGAATTGTTTAGAGGAGGATTTGTTTCAGAAATCTGATTTGCAATGTTTAGATTATTGCTCTTTTCATGCAATTGGCAAATATGATGAACACGATAAATACATGGTGCATAGAGTATATATTTGTTCAAAACTGAAAACACTTTTAATGGAGTCCTCGAATGATCAAATGATGACTTGTATTCACACCATATCTAGTTTTTCTTCTATTGGATACAAGTTGCAGGTCAATTTTTAAGAAAGGGAGCGCGGCTTGCTGCAATGCTTATTATATTTGAATGAACTTGATAAAACTTTATGCCTTAACTTCAATCGTGATGTCAAACCGAGGACGGTTTGCTGTCAAGAAAGGGAGAATGATGAGGACATAACCGGCTCATATATGACCATGTTCATGAATTTTGAACAAAAGGTGAATCAATTCTATATCATCATTATATCTAAAATATTTGATGAATTCTTGCTGCACCATGATGTGTGTTTAATTTCTTTTTTAGAATTGCTTACATGGATCAAGGAAAGTGTTAGACGCATACGGAAGGCATGGAGGACCAAGGAAGTTGACTAGGAACCAATTCCATATATCCCTAATGTTCTCCACCAGATGACCACATCAGTTTCAGCCCAAGGAAAGAAAGAGATCAAATCAGACATGTTTTGGAAAGTTGGATTCGGACTGCAGAACAGCACCAATTTCCGACGCCCGCCACGACTTCATACGTACTCCGATTGGGGCGCTCTTGTATGAAATCTTCTTTCCAACGGATCCAGCCTCAAGTTGATATCTATTCGGAGTCGCCGTCAATCATCGTTTTACTACAGAGACATTTTTCTGTCTAGTTTTGATCCGACGGGCCTTGTATCAAGTTGGGCCAATAGGGGCGCGTCCTAGGGTTTGGGGACGACCCCACCACGTTCTGGTCGTCCTCTACACCTCACATATACTCCCATAGCCGCCACTTTTAGTTTGGGTTTTGTTTGATTGTAAGTTTAGTCATTGCTACTTCCTTGTAGACGCGTGTATCGACTAAGACCATCCGTTCTACTTGATTCGGAACCTCACCTTTGTGGGTTCAGATAATTGTTTATCTTGTTCTTACTTGTTCTTCGATTGCTTGCAGGAATTACCCTTGTGGTTAGGTTGATCAGGCTCCACAAGATCACGAACAACCGTTGGAGTTGGTGTATCGGTCGCTAAGGCGCATCCTTGCGGGTTGTAGTCGGGCCGTCAACGTCTCTCCATCCAAATCAAAGTTATCCCCTATCTCTCACCGAAAGATCAGCGCCAAACCCACCGCGTCCTCATCACCATGTCCCTGGCATCGAATATTATCATTTTTTTACTGCCATTAGTTTTTATACAATGATCTCATAGGATTGTACGAGTGTAAAGAAGAACAAATGCTAACAATAAATAAAAAACAAAAGACATAACAGATCCCCACTTACGTTTATGAGTCCTCGAGGTTGCAGTTCCTGAAGGAGGATCAAAGCTATTAAGGACACAGCATTTAGTAGACATATGAAATAATTTGAAGCACATAAACAAATGGAAGCGGGAAAGTATCCTGAAAGTAATAATGCAAGGCACGGAAGAACCTTACGGGAGTCGGACACGACAATCTCTGTAGCCTTCATTGAAAATGTGCATTCATCTAGGGATGAGCAAAATCCAACTGCAGAGGTAACAAAGCAGGTCAAAAATTCGAGATGCAATTATCAAGAAAATCACATACATCATCAGCTAAATCAATTTCTATAAAATCTCTGGTATTTTCCAAGGAGCAATCCGTCGAACACGTTCACTGCGACTAAATCAGCGTGCCAGAAATTAGCGTGCAATCAACTGGTGACTTGCGGACATAAGCGGTATTCTAGCTGTGCATGAATGGACAAATCAAAGAATAACCAACGTGATTCTGTGCACTACACATAGCCCATCTTTTCTGTGCAAGCCGCGCAAATAATTCCGAACTGGAAACGAGATGCGGAAAATCTCTGCACGTACCTGATCCTGCTAGCAGTGAGAAGCCGTGCCCTCATGTCCACAAGGGAGGATGACGGCGTCGAGGGAGCTCGCCGGCGAGGCATCGTGTGGTTGGAGACATGCCGAGTTCGGAATGGTCAGATGACGTGTGGGCCGAAGACCCCGAGGGATCTAGGTGGTGTTGGATATATTAGCACTTTTAGATTTAATTTAATTTCGAAATAAATCATAAACAAGATGAACAGATTACAGATTGAACTAGATAAGTCTACGCAAGATCTAGACAAATCTATAATCATAGTTAAGAGAGTTAGATCTATCATACTTTGCAGTACTACCGTTCCAGTATGAATTAGATAGGCAAGCAGAGGAGACATGGTTTCAGAGATTACGTACTGTTGATCCAGCGCAACAGCAGGAGCTGTAGCATGATTGTAAAGTAGACGTTGGCGAAGTTGACGACGAGCAGCAACTCCCGCACGCGACCGAAAAAGGAAGACTAGCTGTAGCAGGAAGCGATCATGCACTCGCACAGAGTGCTTCCCAAAAACCTTATTCGCCCTCTCTCGGTGCAGGACCTCAGAGGACGACGGCTGGAGACCTGCTCTCTCGTTTGCCGGTGCACGCCGACGATCGGAATAGGACAGACCACAAGCGGCGGCACAGCAGGAGGAAGAGGCAAAACCCTAACTCGTGTTCTGTTATGCAATAGGGGCGGCGCACCGTACGTATTTATAGAGGGAGACCGCTAGGGTTTAGAAACAAAACCTCGCCCGGCGAGGCGAGGCGTGTGCGCGCGTGTGTTTCTTCCTTATCCTCTTGTCCACATACTAGCAAAAGAAGGTGAAGCAACCTTCTATTTAAGTAGGTCTCCCACCTCAACTAGTAATATAGTACTAAAGAGTTGCACTCTCTCTATACATGAATGGACCTTTGAGATTTTTAGAAATTATTAGGAAATATTCATGGGCCAGCCCAATAATTCCAACAGGTGGAGCACGGAACAGCGGCAAAACTGGGCAACATTGGGCCGGGGTGAGCTGCAGCTTCAATGAACCTTGTCCAGTGCGTCCTGATGCCCTCGCACCGCTGAAACATGTACCGATGCGACGGCATGCCAAGGGAGAGAGGTGCGTTGGGGGCTCGAGCTCCGGCATGGTCGCGTCGCTGGAGAGGGATCCGGGCCCGGGAGGGAGCGCCGCTGCCGTAGGTGAGTGAGCTAAGTGAGGATCCTTTTTCTGGATGGACTGGCGGAAGAAGGATCGGGAGGGTTCGGGCAACAAAGGATCGGGAAACCAAGAGATCATGGCGGGGGCGCAGGCACGGGAATGCACGGCTGGATTGAGCCTGGCTACGAAATCGACGGCCATAATCTGGACCACGAATGTTGAACAGTAACTTTAAACAGTAAAGTGTGAGACCCGCCTGGAGAAACTATAATGATATTATGATTATGATAACATGGATCTAATATAATTCTATCTTCTAATAATAATAATAATAATAAACCAATAAAGCACCAGTTAGGAGAAAAATCAATTTTACCCTGCCATACTATTTACTCTGTCGTATGAACCGTCCTGCCATGTCGTGAGCCCAAAATCCAACGCACCTAATGGTTACACCCTCCCTCGGGCGTAACGCTCCCCTCCCCTCCCCTCTTGATTTTGATCCGATGTTGCATGACAGTAACTCTCAAAATCACGTTTTTTCTCACCCGGACGCTACGGTACCCGCCCGCCACCCATAGAACGTGATTTTAGGATCGTGATTGCCTGCCCGTTATCTCTTGCCATATGAAATTCAATCCACACAAATGCCCCTTCGCCGTGGTCCCCTCGTCCCCAGTCTCAATCCTCGTCTGATCGCGTGTCGCGGTCACCTCGTCCCCAAACTCGAGCTTCGTCTGATTGGGACTTGCATGGGAGTCGCGGTCCCGTCGTCCCCAACCTTGAGGTTTCGTCCGATAGCGCAACACATGCAAGCTGCCGTCCGCTGCACCGCAGGTCCTGCCATAAGACCCTTTCACTCCCCTCGTCGGCGTTAGTTGTGTCGGCGGCGTACTTCAAAGCGATCGGCGTGATCCAATTTTCGAGACTAGCGTAACTTGGTTCTCTGAAGCTGTACATCCAGGTTTTCAGGTTCGTAACTTTAAGATCCTTTCACTCCCCTCGTCTTCTATAGTTTCCAATCTACCCGAAATTAAACAGACGTGAGACAATTGTCTGTGATCTTGGCTTACCCGTTTTTGTTTTGTTTTGTTTTGTTTATTATATGACAACTCTTTAATATTTTATATGAGGATTGCTTGCCCAGTACATGCGAAGGTTTACTCTGAATCATTAATTTGGGGACCTCCTATGCGACTTACCCGTCTTCTATAGTCTGTTTATATGACGTTGATTCTTTTCAGGACGAAAAGAAGCCAGTGAGTGCAATCCTTCCAGATCCGCTCGTCCCCTTCCTGCATTCTTTATTCAATCAGCGTGGTTCGTCCTTGGGTGTGGATTCGAAATGCTAACTGGGTGTGCAATCACATTTTCGGATTTTTCTTTTTGGAGGATTCGAAATGCTAACGTGGTGAATTGCGTCCCAAATATTTCAAGTTACTTCTATGATTGGGTTCTGGCTCCATTGCGTGATGCAACTCATGCAAGGTGAAAGATCACAATATAATATTATTGAATTGAATAGCCCGAGGACGAATCTCAATAGAGCCACAATTTCTTACCGCAGGCAATTCTGTGGAAGTTTTGAAGCTTTGTTTGGTCTTCGGCACTGTTCGGAGGCTCAAATTTTTAGATGAGAGAGAAAGTTTTTTTACTATTTAGGAGTACTAAATAAAGTTTAATTACAAAACCTATGTCACGACCCCCCCGCTAAATCGCGAGACGAATCTAATGAGCCTAATTAATCTATGTTTTGGAACAGTGATGCTACAGTAACCATCTTCTAATTACGGCTTAATTACCCTCATTAGATTCGTCTCGTGAATTAGCATAGGGGTTCTGCAGTTAGTTTTGTAATTAGACTTTGTTTAGTACTCCTAAATGGTAAGAATTTTTTCTCTCTCCACTAATTTTTAGGGCCTCCGAACACCCCCTTCATTTCTGATGCTATTGTTTTGAGTTGAAGGCTGTCAAGGCGACTTTTTAAGGTAACTTTTCATGTTATTGTCTAACCTCATATTGCCTGTCTACTAATGGTTGCGATGTGTGCTAGGTAGGGCAGAGAAGGTAGGAGCAATGCTGGAAAGTGACAGGAGGAGAGGATTTTTGCAATGTGGGTGAAATTTCATTACCTCGAAGGAAGATGCAGGGGCAGCATCGAGTTCTAGGATATCTAGCGAGGTTAGATGGTTTATTGGATTTAGTTTTTATCAAACTTTGTAGGACAAAAATTATTTTTTTAGATAACATTTTGACTGCTTCATCACAAGAGAAAATTATGATATTATTTTAGATAAAGACGTGCGTTGAATGATCTAAATGACAAGTGCTAAAAACAACTGAATTCATTTTTGAGGTATATGAGCATTGGGATCCAAGAGTCTACCTCTTCATGATTGGTTAATGCCCTGTTTGATGTAGATGAATTTTGATATCATAATTGAACTGCCAGCTGGAGGCATAGAGCTTTGAAGCATGCAAAGGAACAAGCAGCTTGTGATGGAAGAAGGAGGGACCCAAGAGTTTACCTCTACCAACTTTTCTTAATCTCCGCGCCAAGAGCTAAAATGTCAATTAAATCGGGACGGACGGAGTACATATGAAAGAGAGTACAATTAAATATTGAAATAACTTCAAACCGACCATCACAATTTGTCACAGTCCCTTATATGCCATTTTCTGTGACAGGTGGAAGTGTCACTAAGATTCCAGTGGCAAATAAGGGATCAAAACTTTTTGCAATTGCAAATAAGGAATTATATATTATCTTAGTTAGAAGATGATATTGTATTGATGTCGCAATAAGAAACACAAGTACAAAGTGTTCTTCTATCCAAGATTGTGTTGTGTACACTTTGTTAAGCATGGAATGGAGAAAACATGCTTGCATTATAGCTAGCTCAGACATCTATTGGCGATCATGTAAACGGCTAATGGTTTGCCGCATCAGATTTATGCTGAGTTTTTTTTTTTTTTTTGCGGTTGAGATTTATAAAAAAACTCGGTCGGGGTGATTGTATTGTGTTAAATTTTGATTGATTTCATACTTTTTTACCAACAGCAATATTTATTTTTGATTCCAAACTATGCAAACAATCAGATAATCATTTGTTAAAAATCACATGCATAGGGACTTGTGCAAAATTTCAAGTTGTCACATTTTCTGCATTGAGATAAAAAACATGAAAATAGATTATTTTTCTGCTATGGTGTGTGTTGTGGACAAATATCACAATTGCGTAGTGTTTATGAGACAAAATTGAGTTTGCGGTGTCTGCTAGACAAAACACACTTTTTTAGTGTCATGTAGACTAACCCAAACTAATAAGTTAGTACTATAGATCAGTTAGTACTCTACATCAATTAGTGCTCTTGCATTTTCTCACTTTATTAATCACACTTTCCCACCTTGAATTGAACATTTTAAAATTGAGCGTGTAACAAGCCAGGATTTTTTAAATCTTAGTTTGTTACAAGATGTAAGTTCATGAACCTGAATTGATAAGGGACAATACTGTTTTGACCATAATTTTGAACTCCAATTATGAAATAACCATATATTTTCAGATTTCGCAAGATCACCATAAGTTTTCAGATTTTGCATGATCACCACAGATTTTTTTTTTTTAAATCTATGGTAAAATTGCAATACAATTTTCCAATATCATCATAGTTTTTTGAAAACCTATGGTAAAATCGCAAAATACGAAAATCGATGGTTGTTTCACAGTTAGACTTCAAAAGTGTGGTTGGTTTGCAATTGCCCCAATTGATAAATGAAAAATTGAGATCAGTTTGCATGGATTATTCAAATGGCTGCGTTGGCTGTAAGACTGACTCCAACAAAAGCATGCATCTCCAAATATGGATCTCCAGAAGAAAAATGCATCACGAATCCTTCTTCCAACAGAGCAGGCAACCCGCAAATCAAACTGCCTTCCGAGGAGAGAGGGAATGTAAATTTGCAATCCCTCTCTCCTCAATGCATTCAACGAGAGCGGCGGCGCGAGACGTGGAGGAGCGAGAGGGCGCGCGGGCGTGACGGCGCGGAGGGGCGAGGGTCGCCGTCAAACATCCCCAACCTCCCTTGCACGGCCACCGCGTTCACCAGCGCGGCGTCGACGTCGGCGTCGCCCACCAGCGCGGACGGCGGCGGGAAGAAGC
This sequence comes from Eragrostis nindensis, assembly GCA_012490785.1. Taxonomy (NCBI): domain Eukaryota; kingdom Viridiplantae; phylum Streptophyta; class Magnoliopsida; order Poales; family Poaceae; genus Eragrostis; species Eragrostis nindensis. Next base: position 192,812 of record JAAXCT010000803.1, read on the forward strand.
TCGTTCCGGCGAGCACGGCTGCGGAATCGGGGAAGTGAAAGGCCAGGAAGGTCCACGAGGTAGTTTTTCAGCTTCCCCAAAAAGGAATTGAACTGATTCTCACTGTTCAAGAAGGAATCGACGGCGAGGTTACCGTCGCTCACCCCCGCGGCCATGGGGGAAATTGGGCTTCGATCTAGTGGCTTGCTGCGATCGGGGGAAAATGGTGCTATGTGGGAGGTTGAAGGATTCCTTGCGCACACGTTTGCGGAGGCGGTCAAGTTCGTGAGGCAGCAGAGCGGTGGTGCGACGCGATTTGGAGCTTGACGCGAACGCAGGGCGCGCGGCGTGTGTGCGCTGTGGGCGAGAGCGGCGTCGCAGGCGCGCGTGCGCTGCGAGCGAGCACGTCGGGTGTTCGGCGGCGCTGGCGAGCGTCGGACGCACGGAGGAGCGGGCAGACGCTGCGGGCGCGGGCGAGCGTGTCGGGTGTGGTCGCGCGCGGCGGGCGTGGGGCGCGGCAGGCGAGCGTTCGGGCATGTGGCGGGCGCGCGTCCGGCGCGCGGCGAGCGTTTGGCGGCGCGTGCGCGGCGGGCTGGTTTGCTCGGCGCCAGATAAAAAATGCAATGGCTGTTGGAGAACCTGTGATGAGAAGGGAAGGCAAAGTATTTGTATATGAGAGGCAATGGTGGTGGATTTGGCTATCAAATTTGTCTAGGCTTGTTGGAGTCCGTCTAACATCGAAGGACCGGATATGGAAGTCACTATCCTCCAGCAACATAAAAAAACACCGAGCGTAACAGTTGATCAGGTTGAGGCAACTTCACCTCCCTTCGATGGGTCAAGTTGTTTGCAGGGAGATCAAGGAACTCAGCCATGGATCATTCCAACTAAAACAAGTCGCTGGAAACGAAACAAGCAATTTTTCTTCCCTCAAGAAACAAAATAAACTCATTGGAACTTCTTGGAAGAAAAAACGAAAAAACAATCAACCGGAGCAGTTCTAATGTTTCAGATATCTGAACAAGATAGACCATACAAACGAGTGAAAAATATATAATATACAAATGGTTCTTATTCCTTTCTTTCTCCTTGTACATAAAACACTAACCCACAAAAAAAACTAATCAAAAGAAAAACCCTGCTGCATCAGTCTGCACTAGAGCTATCATCTTTGTACACGGCAGCATCTCTGCCCTTTATGGCTTTATTCCCTCTTCAAGCCTTCCCCTCCCCTTCCAAGAACCCACACTGAAGTCTGGACCCATGTATCTCCATTGCTCATCAACCCTGTACAAACACTGACACCTCCAGCTAGCATCGATCTTTTGGTCGTCTAGCCTTGCGCAGTTCAAGCCAGTGTCATCTTGGCCTGAACCCAAAGTTAATCTCCAGATGTTGCCAAGATTAACCTTCAGAGATTCAGATTACATGATGCTGCATCCAGGGTCCTGCTCCTGCTGCGGGTAAGCAGGGTATGAGTAGACAGGGTATGATGGCACGGCGTTGTACTGCTGGTAAGCGGGGTACGGCATCGGCGCCACCGCTTGCTGGCCGCCGCCGTAGCCGTAGCCGTGGTCCTTGTCTTTGTCCTTGCCGCCGCCGCTCTGCTTGCCCTCCTTTCCCTCCTTGCCACCGCCGCCGTAGGACATGCCGCCACCGTAGGACATGCCGCCGCCACCGTAGCCCATGCCGCCACCGTAGCCATAGCTGTCGCCCTTCTTCTTGTCGTCACCGGAGGTGACGCTGAGCAGCTCCGCGTAGCCCAGGCCGCGCCGGAGCATCGTCGTCAGCGCGATCGGGTCCACACCCTCGCCGACCACGATGATCTTATCGCCTTCCATCGTTGCCGATGTCACACCTGCAGAGTTCAGAGCATTCTTGTCGGAATTCGACACTTCACGAACTTAATTAACTGTTATGTTGAATTAGCTTCAGAATGATTAATTTGCTAAACTGCGGTGATTAATCTTACCGTTCATGCCAACAGCAGCCTTGAAGGCCTTCCTCTTTTTCCTCTCGTCATCCAGGGGCAACTTGAGCACAATCTTTTGCTGCAGCGAAGGGACCAACACAGATTTAGAACAGGCCAATTCATTTCAGACACTGATATCAAGCAAGAAAAGTAAAAAAAGCAAGCGAGGTAAATGTGTTTGCTGCACGAGGTAAATGTGTTTGCTGCAACAAACCTTGCCCATCTTTCTTGCACAAAATTCCTCACAGTCTGATCTTTGCTTTCTTTCGTGGCTGCTGCCTGCTAGACCGTACAGCAGTACAAGACTGTACTTGGAGGACGGCTTGTCGGATTGATGATGATGCAAGATGAGCTGCTGGCTCTTGTGGCTTATGAGAAGCAAGATACTATGACCGTATTTATAGGCAGGCAAGAAAGAAGAGAGAGAGGTAGAGGGTGTTAAAGGAAGCAACAAAGAAGGCTCTAGAGAGAGAAAGCTTGCTTAGCAAAATGGAACAAACAAACAAGCCATCAATCAGCAAACAGTGCACGGCTATTGAATTTGTGAATAATCCGCGAGCCTCGCACTGTGCCAAACGCCCAGCTCATACCGAAGCTGTCCTCGTTTTCCAGGAAGCTCAACATCGAGTTAGTGGCTGGTAGGGCCTGGTCCGTGGTGGAGTGGCAGAAGTTTCCACACATTTGGTTATTGGTCATTTGAACACAACACAGGTCGAGTCTCTCTCAGGGAGTCTCTTTCTAATAAGTTACTAATTAATTTACATAATCAATTACACATACATAAAGAAAACATTGTTTCATTTTACCTCAATTAGCACTTGTTGGTGTGAGGTTATCAAAACTGGGGCCTTGCTGTTATCTCATCATGGATTTTTTTTTTGTTAGCTCGCATTCTTGTTACCAATTATTTGATCGCTAGGAAATGGTTAGAAAAGTCATTTGTCAAATGAAACTCACAAAAAAAAATCGCCTCCATATCCTAAACAAGGATTAATTTGTCAGCTGGTTAAGGGCATAATCTTTGTATATTGCGTAGGAGTATCATTAGCTGTTTGTGCGCAGCTGCCTGTTGGTGATGATAGATTCGTATCCTCTGCTTGTTCCATTCGGAAGGCGTGAAAGAGATGGGCATGAAAACCAACCAGCTGTGTCTGAAATCAAGGCGTTTGAAAATGAGGCAATCGGAGTTTCCCTTTCGGCAAAATCTTGACCATCACTTTGTTTCTGATCAAAGTCGTTTGCTTGAAAAGGAAAACGTCACACCGTTAAAAGTAAAGGTAGATGGCCGAAAAATTGACAGTACACCTCATGGTCATCAAAAGGAAGTGGAGGACTCCGGCTAGTACGATTATTAATATTTATTTATTTTTACTTTTCATGAAATCCATCTTGGAGTAAAACAAATCAGATATATAAATGAAATCAAAAATAAATATCTCCAAGACTAATAACGCTTACATACATACAGGTACAAATGATCTTACATGGTTAACTACGAGTTTAGAAAACTATGATTACTTTATAGTTTAGGCAGGGCTCGCAGTTAACCAGAAGGAAACAAAACATAAGCTTTCAAAGAGAAATATTTAACTATGCATACCATGTCCTGTGACGGTTTAGGACCGATATCATTGCATTCTCAATTGTTTGCTAACCTTTCTCACCACAATTATTGGAGGGACCCCCAAAAGATCTCTATATGTTTTAGTAACCTCACTGCTAAGCACAAACCGGCGGAACTAGTACAGTAAGCTTAGGAAGCAGCAGTAGTATTTATCTGCGACAGATATGTGACACAAGATTATCATTACGTCTGCGGTTTACGTCTGTCGTGTACTAACAGGTAGATTAGTGTGTTATCACGGAAAACATCTAACGGCATGAGCTAGAAAAAATGAAAAATCAGCTAAGCATGCATGCAAACGTTGCTGCGCTGTTAATTTCCGGGGAAAAAAACTGCATCCTCAGTTTGAAGTAGAAAATGCTCAATAGCATCCATCGATAAGGTACGAGCATCCATCGATAAGGTACAAAAGAAAGCTGCCCCACATGAAGGGATCAACATCGTTGCTATCAACGGCTCCTTTTCATATGATGTTTACGTGGCATCTAGTTTTTAATCTGTAGCTGATTTTTATCATTAAAGTTTAGTTCACTTTATAACGTCGTTTAGTGTAGAGGCAGACAAGAAACAAAAAGAAATAGCGCAATGTCTCAGTTAAGAGTTGGCTTATCGATAACGCCCGACATTCATAAATTTTTATTGTCATAGAAGGGCCGAGAGCGCTCCACCGGGCGACCGTAGAGATCCATCGCAGACACCACAGACGAAAATAATCATGTCAAGAACCCCCCAAAAAAAAAGAATCTCTGTACACCAGATGATAAGAGCCTTAGCATACAGTTTTTACAATTAAAATGGGTCGATGACAATCTGACATCTACTCTCCCGAACAGAAGTTATTCAGGAGTCTCAGCCAACCAAAGTGGCGTTTCGCTATCCCCATGTTTGATTGCTTGATGTGCAAGTGTTTTTCGTCACGAAGCCAATGTCAAACATTGGTGGCCATGACGTTGCCCACACCATGATGTTGCTTTTGGTTCTGTCCAGCCGGCCTACCTAGCTCGTGGCTACCATGCAAGGCTGCATACGCGGCGCAGCAGCAGTGGAGGCGTCCCAAAGATGAGAGCGCCACAGCATCACTTTGGTCTCTTATCTTCCATCAGCCACAGGAAACCAGCAGCAGCCGATGGCGAACGTGTGGTTGATTTGTTTTTGCACGAGCTGGATGCAGCTGGCCTAACAAAACAGTTGAATCTTGTAGTGTACAGGAGCGCATACATAGTTCTAACTTCTAAATGTAGATCTCCAAACTAGTTAATTTTGTTGTACTTCGTATCTTCTAGTTCGCCTAAAACAAACAAACCTACTATTGGATTATTAATTGTAGTACTAAAATCAATACTGTACCTACAAGCGAGCTAGAGAGCAAAATCGTGCTATTCTGCAAAAGTTTTGAAATATGAAAAATGCATCATCAAAAAGCTAAAAATGCTATTGCGAGCATCAAAATATGTTAGTGAAACATTATATTATCAGATGCAAATCCAATTCTACTAAGATTAAATCCTTACATAATCATAAATTCATATAGTTTGCTACTAGAAACGGAAAAAATAATTAATCATGTGACAAATTTCGTGCACAATTGAAGTACTATATACCTTAGTATAGTTAAGCATAGTTTTGGCTGGGAAAGTTTAGCCCTTTTATACTTATTTGCAACAGGGTATATGTCCGTTCTATATCTGTATTATTTACATTGCACGTATTATTAAGCAAATCCACTAATAAGTCGGAAATGGTTCTTCTGGACCTCTATATTTCGACACAGCTAGCTAAACAAAGCTAAGAGGAGATGCAGTTTGATTAAATGCCGAAATCAAAGGCTGAGAACAAAAAAGGAGACGACGTTACGCCGTCGTCGTGTCCTTATCTGCAGCTGTTAGCTCTCATAAAAATTTGGTTCTCCAATTTGGTGCACTATTGTGTCACGACAGTCATTGCACGGAGAAGGAAAACAGGGTTCCTGGTGTTGTGCAAGCTTTTACGGGTTCTAATCTGAACAAGAAAGACAAGATGCTTGATAGTAGTATGTCAAAGCCGAGGACGGCTTTGTTTCAAGGGGGGAGAGGATGGCGAGACCATGGCTCATCAAATCAATTATATAAGGAACTTTGAAAATAGTTGCAAGAATTCAATTATTGAAGACGGTAATTCTATGGAAAACTCTATTATTCAGTTTGGGGTTTTTCCTATATCTGTGGATGTTATGCATTGGAAGAGAGAATAACTCATCTGATGGTTTTCTATACCCTTGGCACAAGACGACATTTACTGGAATTAATCTGCCTAAGAGGAAGCAAAAGAAATATATTTTTATTAGCTCTATGCAGGTCGATATAACTTGAATTATCATGGCTGTATGGCGTTGCAAGCAAAGGATCAGACGGTTTCCTCAATTAGAAGAGAAAGTATTTGGCTAGCTGCCGCATTATTTTAATATATCCACTGTTGTTGTGTCCAGTTTTGGAGTTGTGTATGACAGTATGAGTCTTAGTCGGTCAGGTCTATTTTAATTAGTGAGTCGGACCAGGTTCCTTTGTTGAGTCAGAATTATGGTCAGGCAGGCCTGCGAGCCATATATGCCTGGGGCCGGCGCCCTTTGTAAGATTAGGTTTTGATTATGTTTGATTGTTGATCGAGGTTTCCTCTCAAACGAAGGTGGCGCCGCCATCTTTCTGCCTGGGAAATTACTGCCGATCCAGTTGAGGATTGTGACGAGATCGTGATCAGGTGCTAGCTACACTTGGTGCGTGTCTTGATTTCTTCTGGAATCAATTCTTTTGTTCGTGTTCATCCAAGGGCACGGGTGGAAGATCTATTTGAGGAATTGGTTTGCATCTGTGTAAACTAATCCCCATATCTATCTACTATTGTTTCATACTGGTTGTGGACAAATTAATTCGAGTTGCTACTTACTTGCTTGGAGGGACAAGGATATTTTATTGGTCTGTGATACTGTCGAGAAATCTCTGCATTGATTCAGTTAAAATTATTCCTATTACTGTTGCTACTCGAATCTATTTATTGATGAAACCGTAGTATTTTCTGCTGGTTGCTACCAAACTCGGAGAAAGGCCGTTATTTCAGTTTGTACCGTGAAAGATCGGGAAAACTTTCGAACGCTGTCTACGTGTCCTTATCACCCGATCAGATTGTAAAGGGGGCGGCGGCTTGACAACGGGCACAAAGAATTTTTTGTTTTTTTAGAGGGATATTTTAGGTTGGTGGCACCGTCGCGCCAAACGCTGGCCTGATTTGTGCTTACGACTGCACATCACGGGACTGCTGAGCTAATAGTCCCAAATGTGAAAAGAACATCGCAACTGAATACGTGATCAACAGTCTTCTGGTTCTTTTATACTACTGATCCACTCTACTCAGAGTGTCTGCATCTCCAGAGGTAAACAACTGTAGTCTAGGCAACTTTTATACAAAGTTAACAGAGGAAGATAAATTGGTGTTTTGCTATTTTTCATCGAGTGGCTTGAATTAAATTGACTTTGTTTCCTAAACAAGTACGCAGTGTAATAAATTGAAAATTAGTTTACGTAAATGTGGTTTCACGGCTGGTAAATTATTCCCTTCTATTTGTTGCTGAAGGTTCTTGAGAATATCTTCACAATTTGAGTGTCCCTTATATCTACTGATAGTTCAGTAAAGGCTGAGTATCTTCAGAATTTGGACGGGGGCATGGCTGGATCTGGACGACAACCATGCGCTGGGACTAAAGGTAAAAATCGAGGAAATTTGCTCTTTTCTTGATCTTGTGCTTTTTTCTTTGTTGATGCTGGAGAGATATGAACCATAAGTCCAACACCGGTTCATATAGAATTCAGTCTCCGATCTCCCATTATGCAAGCTACGAGATTTGCAATATTTGTTTTGTTGATGCTGAAATATTTTTTGTTGATGCTGAAATAGTCCTATAGCAAATTTCCCAACAGAAAATGATTGCCGCGTTTGTGTTTTGTGTAGTGCCCACAAAGATGAAAATGACTAACCACTCACCCGTGGAGTAGTCATGGCGCATGGAAAGGACAAGGGAAGAAATAGATGTTGAGCTAATTTATATAAATTGTTGAACTGGGTTTTGGAAATGTTCAATGCATATAAAGCATACAATATATACACATTAAAATATTTTATTTTTAATTTCAATCAGGAAATAAAAATATGAATATCAAAAGGAAGAGAAAATTTCTTTCATGGCCTCAAAAAAATGAAGCTTCCTTCCTTGGCCCTTTACAAATCAAACTTACGGCCTGTTAGGACCAAAATTATTTTTCATTTCCTTTCATGTCTCTTCCGTCAATTTTAGCATTTAATAGTGTCAAGTGATGTAACATTCCAGCCCAGAGTACGACTTCAGGCCCGTACGCTTACAGTTCAGGCCCCACCTCATAGTAGCAACTCTTACGATTTCGTCCTCACTTCACTGCACCTTGGGCTGGGTATTTAAGTTGGTCATGCTCCCTCTCAACTTCCAATGTGGGACTAAACTCATGCACACTAGCACTACATGCTCAGCTGCATTTTAGGCCAAGCTTTCACAAGTGAAGAGTAAAAGACTATTTTACCCCTGATAAAAAATAGTTCACCTCTTCGTACAATTATGAAATTTGAATGGAAAAATAATGCACAAATTTGATTAATTCTAAATTCTACCAATAGTAATGATAGTCACATTCCAATAATGTTTTTTAAAAATAAAATTTATTTCATATCAGAGGTAAAATAGTCTTTTTACCCTCCATCTAAGACCGCTAAGTATCAACATTGACGGAATGGCCATGGAAGGAAACAAAAAATTATTTTGATCTCAATGGGGAAGTTATTTGGAAAGAACCAAGAAAAAAGTGTTATTTTTTTTTAGGACAAGGAAAGAATTTTCTCAAAAAGAAAAAACCGAACGTGGCATGGGTCTTGTTTGTTGTTGCTGGGCCGCATGGTTGTTTCCTCTGAAGCACCCTCTGAGCCTGATATGATTTCTTAGCTATGGGCTGTTCCGGTGCTTAATATGGGTCGTATGTGCGGATGCTTGTTTCAACCACTCAACAGTAGTGATGGCCAAACGGGCCGCCCGGCACGGCACGGCCCGGGCACGAAAAGGCACGGCCCGTTTAAATTTCGGGCCGGCCCGGCACGCAATTGCAATCAGGCCGTGCCGTGCCAGCCCGCGGGCTCCCTCCTCGGCCCGCGGCACGGCACGTAATTGATTAAGCGTGCCGGGCCAGCCCATTTAGCCCGGCAGCCCGTTTTAAATTTCAGCCTATTTAGCTATTTTTTTGAAGAAATTTAGTGTTAAATGATGCAAAAATAGGTGCTAGTAAGGAGAATTGAACTTGAGACCTCATACTTAAGAAGGAATTCACTTACCACTAGACTAAGACTACTAGTTGTACACATAAAAACTAAAAAATATATTTGATAAAACTTAATCGGGCCGTGCCGTGCCGCCCGCCGTGCCCGCCCCTCGGCCCAAGCACGGCCCGACCGTGCGTGCCGTGCCGGCCCGGGCCCGAAATTCATCGGGCCGTGCCGTGCTCGGGCCGGGCCAAAAATTGCGTGCTTCGTGCCCGCCCGTTTGGCCCGGCCCGTTTGGTCATCACTACTCAACAGGTTGGAATCCTGCACCCCTCCCAATATCCACTTCTCCTTTCTTTTTCTATTCTCCCCTCCCAAATGAATCATTCAAACAATACATATTTACATGCAAATATTTCAAATATGCATAATTCAGCAACAAGTCAAATTCAATTTAAACAATGATACATGGCCGAATAGCTTGCAAAGAGATCAAAATACACAAAGCATCAACCATCACACACTCTCATCATTGCCCTTCTCACTTTGGCTTGCGGCTTCCTGTGCTTTCCTAGCTATGTCACCACGCGTTGCTAAGACCCATGCCTTTTGTTGATCATCGAAGCTGGTAATGTCCATGAACATAATCTTCATCTCTTGCTTCATCCTCTTGGACGACTCACTGCCGCCGCGCGGCGTGGACACGGGTGCCTTGGCGCCACACGTCATCAACTTACCGCCACGCGAAGTCGTCCCCTTGCCACCGCCGCCACGCGGTCGTGGCCGTGGCGGCAAGGCCACGGTTCGCCTTTGTCACCTTTGTTGGTGGCCGAGGGGGAGGGGGAGGCATCGTGGCGGCGGCCATGGTATCGGCCATTGACAGGCACAACGAACCTCGGCCCACGAGCGCACGTAGTCCTGCTGCGGCAAACAGCGCGGCGATGCGAGGGCCTCCTTCGACGGACGGCGCACCCGGACTCCCATCGATGGCGCACACGTGGGCTCGTCGGGTCCTCAACGGGGGCGGAGAAACGGCATGGAGACGATGGCGGGCTCCTTCGTGACCATCTAACAGATGTGCGACGGTGCTGGCGACGAGGCGGGGGACTTCGGGCAGGTGGCGGGGACGCGGGAATGGCGGCGCGCGCAGGAAGTAAACAACGGGGGAGAAGAGCAGATGATGCTATGAGAAAAAACCATTTACAACATTTTTTTGCTCTTCTGTACCATAGAGCAAACCAGCGACGTCATGATGCTATGACGTCCTGGCTTGCGTCCTTGTAACTTTCTTTTTGTTTTTGTTTTTAACTCTGTACGTAAACAACTAACAACTAACTAACAAAACACAATAGGAATCCCCTCCTGTTCTGCTTCAAAAAAAAATAGAGATGGGGTCCGCCAGCAAATGGTTTTGGGAGGGGGAGGAGAGCCTCCCTCTATATTGGGAGGAGAGGGCTGGTTTGGGGAGGTGAGAAAAAATAGGGAGCTCTTTGAGAGACTGTTGAAGGTAGTTTTCCCTCCTTAAACTCTTAATATGACAACTTTTTTGGTATTGAGAGGGGGGTGGGAGACTGATGGAGTTGCTCTAATACTCTTCAAAGGACTTATTGCATAGTAGAGCACGACACTTGAACTCAAGACCTAGCATGACATGTGTCTGGGAAGACAGTCGCATGTCTGCTACATTGTGACTCTCGCAGAGCACTGGAGGTGGCCAGAGATGTCGAAGAGAGAGTAAGAACTAAGAAGACTTCTGTGCAACTTATCGTTGGATGGAAAAGTGTAGAGGATGCAATGCGGACATCATTAAGAAAATTTGCTTCATCTTAAGAGAAGGGCAGTGAGTCGGCCTGGCGAAGGGTATGGCGTAGAGGCGAGCTAGACCTGCAGAAAAGGGTAGTGATGTCACATTGTTGCTGGTGAGGTCGCGAATAGGGAGCCAATGTAATGAGAGAGTTGTGTGGCGAGGCCAGATCTCGCGCTAAGAGGTGCGGATCTTGCGAAGGATGACCATAGGAAGAGATTCCACGAATCGAAGGCACCCAAAGGACCTTCCGAGTAAGCTAAAAACAGGTGAATTTCTCGAAGTATATGCTTATATACCGACTGCACCGGGATGAGGGGTCTAAGCGGAGAGGAACGGTTTCCCGCGACCCAAACTTCGGTATCAAATTCCCTCTTCTGTTGTTTTTGTTTTCATTGTCACTCGATCATGTTAGCTTTCGCTGACCAGAGAAGAGCTTGAGCATCGACGATGAAGATGAAGAGCGGCAATGGTGAGGAGAAACCTAATTCCGTTGCCAGCGAGGTCGCCGGAAGGAAGGGTGACCTATGATGGGGCGAAACCGCTGAGGAAATGTTGGTTATAGACACTATTTTGTCTTTCTCCGGGTTTGATTTTTTGTTTCGGCGAGACGGGGAGGCCCACTTTTCGAGTCCTTTGACCCGAGTCCTCGGTACTCTCCACGCCAACGGCTCTCACATGCGCAGTCGTGTAGCCCCATCACTTTTTCACCCCGTAGGGACGGTACCAGTGAACATTACCAATTTGGCCTTTTCCTCTTGGGAAACTTCAAGCTCACACTAGCGAGCTCCCAGAATCATCAGCTCCCCACACTCTTCTCGGCTCTGCCACCGACTCCACAATCCCACCCCAAAGATCCAGTTTCGATCCAACAACTCCCTCCCAATCCGCCGAAGATCGCGGCGGCGGCTTACGGCCCCCCGGCAATGGCCGCCGGCGCCGCGCTCCCGGCCCTCCTCCTCCTGGTGGCGGCGGCCGCACTCTGGGCCGGGCCGGCCGATGCGGCGCTGGGTGTGAACTGGGGCACCATGTCGGCGCACCGCGCGCCGCCGTCGGTGGTGGTGGACCTGATGCGCGCGAACCGGATCGGCAAGGTTAAGCTCTTCGACGCCGACCCGGGCGTGCTGCGCGCGCTCGCCGGCAGCGGCATCCAGGTCATGGTCGGCGTCACCAACGGCGAGCTCTCGACAATGGCGGGCTCGGCCGCGGCGGCGGATGCCTGGGTTGCGCAGAACGTGTCGCGCTACGTCGGCCGTGGCGGCGTCGACATCAGGTGAGCCCCTGTCTTCCGGATCTCTAGCACCACGGCTTTGCGGTGCAAAATATTCATTCTTGGCTGCACTTTCTTTGGAGTTTGGTTGTGACATTTAGGGTTTATGTTGCTATTAACTTGAGTTTGGTATGTATCACTCTTTTAGCTTTTGTGGAATATGATTTTAGTGTGGCTTTATGCATATCTTTTAGTGTTAAAGATGAAAGTTCTTTTTGTCCGGTCGACATGATTCTGAAATGTTTGATGTAATGCTTATTTGAACACAGTTCATATATTGGAAGGTGAAAAAATTTAGATGTTTTGATCCCTTGAGCTTTGATTGAATTTCTTTTCTACTTGACCCTTTGTTGATTTGGGGCCAAACATTTCTTTTATTAGATTTGTTGGTATTGAGTGGTTTGAGCGCATATTTGCTTCATATTTGGGGCCAAAAGAGGAAGTGAGCATTTTAATTATCGTTACTATCATTTCTGTAGGAGCACTTGTTCATGGTAAATTGCACATTGTTCTCAATGCATTGCTAGTGTGCCTCTTAACAAAACAATTTGTTAGCTGGGTTGATATATCTTGCCTCTCGCAGTTACTGGTGATTCCATAGTTATCTCTTGCTATATTCACAACATTAATTTCTTTTTCATCAAATTTCACGTGTAACAACGAATTAGATTTGTCTAATCAAGACGATATCTTTTTCGCACAAGCAAATGGCTACATTGAAATTAACTGTTTCTGATTTGTTGATTCAGTTCGTGGCCTAATTCTTGTTTACTTGCAGATATATTGCTGTGGGAAATGAGCCTTTTCTTACAAGCTACCAGGATCAGTTTCAATCATATGTCATTCCAGCGATGACAAACCTTCAGCAATCACTGGTTAAAGCTAATCTTGCTAGCTATGTAAAGCTAGTAGTTCCATGCAACGCTGATGCATACCAGAGTGCCTCTGTTCCGTCACAAGGAGTATTCAGGACTGAACTCACTCAGATCATGACCCAGCTTGCTGCTTTCCTGAGCTCCAGTGGGGCTCCATTCGTCGTCAATATCTACCCATTCCTCAGTCTTTACCAAAATGCTGACTTCCCACAAGATTATGCTTTCTTTGAGGGATCTACTCATCCACTAGTAGATGGTCCAAACACTTACTACAATGCTTTTGATGGGAACTTTGACACATTAGTTTCTGCTCTAAGCAAAATCGGCTACGGACAACTCCCAATCGCAATTGGTGAAATAGGTTGGCCAACAGAGGGTGCACCAAGTGCCAACTTGACTGCAGCAAGGGCATTCAATCAAGGGCTTATCAGTCGTATTACGAGCAACAAAGGAACTCCACTCCGTCCTGGTGTACCTCCAGCTGATGTCTATCTTTTCAGCCTTCTTGATGAAGAGCAGAAGAGCATACTACCAGGGAATTTCGAGCGACACTGGGGGATCTTCTCCTTTGATGGACAAGCCAAGTACCCATTGAATCTTGGGCTGGGTAATCCAGTTCTGAAGGGTGCTAAAGAGGTGCCGTATCTTCCATCACGGTGGTGTATTGCGAACCCTGCTCGGAATCTTGACGGCATTTCAGATCACATGAAGCTTGCTTGCAGCATGGCAGATTGCACCACCCTCGAATACGGAGGATCGTGCTATGGCATTGGGCAAAAGGGCAATGTTTCCTACGCTTTCAACAGCTACTACCAGCAGCAGAAGCAGGACCCAAAGAGTTGCGATTTTGGCGGGTTTGGGATGATAACCTATCTTGATCCATCCATGGGCGAGTGCCGCTTCCTTGTTGGCATCGATGACAGTAAAAGCTCTGCTGTCGCCTCCTGCAGTGGTCCATGCTGTGCTGTCTTCTGGGGAATTACTGCTTTAGGTTTCTGGGTATTCATGTACCTCAGAATGATGGGTTCTGCCTGATGCCACAAGTGATCTGTTGAGGCATGATACTTGTGCCCATGTTAGATAGATTGTACTATTGAGTGTTGACCTCTTGATGTAGGAAAGGAAGGCACTGTTGCGGACTGTGATTACTAGATATTATGGTATTAGGAAAGGACTCTGACGGGAGATATATATGAATTCGCTGTTCCCCATCAAGTTCAAGTACATACTAAATTACTATTTTTTGCTGTAGCACAAGCACATGAAAGATCCAAAATATGTTTTATTGGCAAAAGCATCAACATACATCACATGCTCACAGAAGAGCAGTGGGGCACAACATTCCAGCTGAGTTTTATTTCATATCAGCATACAACTCATGATTTATAAAAAGGGTTGAGGATGTTGTTTCAGCGCGCCGATGGTGGCGGTGTGGGCGGGCAACAGTTTTCACCACAGCAGGCGTGGCCGCAGGTCACCTTCGGATGTTGCACCAGCCAGCAGCATTGACATGCTGAAATGAAATAAATCCAAAACCAAGTTCAGAAGAAATATGTGAAGGTGATGCCAGCATGCCAACAGCAGGGAAACATGACTGCCTAACTAACTGCAGGTGTGCTATTGTACCAAACAAGATAACAAACAAACATCTTGGTAGCAAGGCGAACCAAGTAATAGTGAAGAAAATTATTATCGCTACTCACGCAGTGAAGCTGTTGCTGTTGTGATGAAGAGTGCAAGCAGCATGAGCCATGCCGCAAGGGCAAGGGCTGTGTTCCTCTTCATGCTTCTTGGTCTGTTGATACTTCAGATATTTCAAGGTAGCAAGAAGAGATGATAATGTAGTGACTATATATAGGGCTTCCGATGACCGATTTAGCAACTGTAATGTCACACAGCCGGAATTTGTGACACGGTGCAGCCGCTTTACTTGACTTGGACTGATCTGTTGCTGTAGATCTTGGACGTGGTATCGCGTCAGTCAGGTCTGTTGTTGGTGTCTGACCCTTAAGATGGCTTCTTTCGTCAAATATTTCTAAACTGACTTTTACTTTGTTTAAATTCAGTGCTGTGATGGAAGCTGATTTTTGCAATGAAAATACTGGAACTTGTTTTCTTTTTCTTTTTTTTTTGGAAAATACTGGTATTTACATAGAAACGCAGATTGTAAACCGTGCGAATGGCAGAGACAAGTCAGCATCTCAACGTGAACATGAGAATCGGGCAAGCAAGCTATAATCCAGTCAAGAACAAAAGCTAACCGCTCTCATAACATTTTAAACCCATATATTTCTACTTCCGATAAAACAATTGGAACCAAGTACATGTTTTTCCAAAATATCAGTAGAGCCAAAACATTTCAGCATTCCGAACTGGAACTTGTTACGTGAAGAACGTATCCTTTGTAACACTGAGGCATATAAAAGCACACAGTACACAAGCATAAAGTGACCCTAAATTAAACTTCACTTTGTATTCCAGCAGTTATCAGTTGCCAATGCATGGACGAATTGTACCATAGAAAATGAAATGGAAAGACACATGCCGCACTTGCAATTTAGCCAAGTTCATTCAGTGGCACATTTCTTCTACTCATAGCATCGAGTCAAATGCACATAAGACACCAAATACAACTACAATCAATTACAATGAGCAAAAGATAAATGCACACAACTCAGTTCTCGCAGCAGATGGAACATGGAACATATTAACACGGTTAGAGAAAGGTCCTAAACATTCATGATTGTCTAATCTTCGTTAGGAATTGAGGGATGTCCAACCAGCTAACATCGTGTGATGTCTGCATGTCAATGGCACACGAAATTACAGTGAGTGTTGCAGCTTCATGTAATCCGTATGAGTAGAACCACCATGAGAAACATGCAAGCCATGACAAAAAGCAGAAGCCACTGGAAACAAGTTGTCTTGGAGGCCACTGAATAAATCTCCACTGCATGTGCATTTGCACGTCCAGTGCCTTCTAAGCTGTGGTCCACAGCCCTTTCTGTTGAATCAAATATCTACAACGATGAAGATAATGTTCATAATAAGCATCCAGCAAAGAAGAAAACATACAAGAACCTCAAAAGAGTTTGTATCCTTTGAGCAATCATTTATTGGTATTGTTGTTATCCTGCTGTCACACCACAATAGCACACTATTGAAAGCAAGCAATTCTCACAGTCAGAAGCACGCAATTGAAAGCGAGCAATTCTCGCATTCATGGCACACTATTGAAAGCGAGCAATTATCAAAGTCAGAACTCAGAAGCACATGCTGCAACTCAACAAAGTGTTTCCTTCCAAGAGGGTGCCATGAATGTGTCGCAAAATTCAGGACTGATAGGTACTTAACATTTAGAATCAGATGCCTAAACTGTTATCCATATTCTGAAATGGAAAAACAACAGTAGGTAATTTTTAAATCGGTCAGATAGTTATATGCTTCAACAATGAGGGAGCTGCTGGTGCGAATACACAAATCAGTTGTAGTATATCATTTGCGAGTTAGCCAAGTTCTATCACGTGCAGAACAAGTCACACAAGATTATCAAGTATGTCTACCGCTTCTGTCTCCTGCACAGATTGGTTCATCAAAAGACTGTTCTCCCTGAGTTGCCATGCTAGAGCAACCATTTCATCAGTCAAATCATCTTGCAGCTTTCTGCACAGGAACAGATAAAACCAATGGTTGTAATTAGTACATTCTTCATTTATATAATTATGTTATGCAAAGCCAAATTCTTCATGATGGCAGGTACTCATAACCAAGAGATATAAAACCAAATCATTGTTGAACAGCCCAAACTGAAAAAAAAAAAAAAAAACCACAACACAGATATTAATGAAGTCGAGAAAGGAGTAAAAATAGTTCCAGATGTGTAGGAAAAATGTATATGAATCGTCATTATACTAAAAACTGCAACTTTCCAGGTTAAAACAACCCAATTTTGTATGTACCTATGTTTCTCAATGTAATCCTGAGCTGTTTCATCCAGTCTAATAGGTTCTCCAACATCTCTTTTGTTCTCACTAATAGTTTTTCCATCCTCTAACTCAGATCTGTTAAATCACAAAATTCATAAAATCAGCTAGATGTAACGCGTATACAAATTTCATTACCAATTTTCGCATGCAACAGAATATAGTTATCTTACATAAATCTCCTCCTTAATCCTGAGGATAAGGCTATTAGACTTCCTACGTTTTCCATTTCATGAGTGTTTCGTTCTTCTATTGTGCCCTGAACTTTGTTTGCATCATCTGACTAAACCCACAAACATATATTAAGACTGGCTATATACACACACTGTGCAATTATAAATAAAACATGCACCTATGAAACTGAGCACTCAACTAACATTAATAGAAACGGCAAAAAAATCACACTTAACGATTATCACACAAAAGATATTCACAAGAAAAAGTGAATGTACAATGATGAACAGAGCCAAACTGATGAAACAGTAAGTGTGCGCACCAGACATAGTCATGTAGTGAAAGGATAATGATAAACAAATTTCAACACATATCATTAGAATATTGAAATTGTAATAATATATTAAAAAACTGACTGCAGATCAACTTCCTTATCTGTATGAAAATTGTGGCAAATGATAATTTTTGAATAATAACTTATGCAACAGCTTAGTCTTCCACAAATCTTGAATGATAGCCATCATTGTAAGCTAGTTATCGCAGCTAACATCCTGGGTTCAAATGCTGCTTTCAGCTCCAAATTTCGAGGATATTTACCTCCACTAAGAACTTGCACTCTGCATGACTCGGGGGTGTCTTACATGGTGGGTTGGACAGTGTACATAGTGAGACTGCATGGCACTCAAATGCTTGAACCCAGAACAATCCTAGCATGCCTACAACCTTTTTCTTTTTTGACAGCAAGCATATGTATAACACTATAAGTCTATAACACATCTATATATTTTCAATATGTATAATAATTTTCTTATAACCTGATTTAATATTTAAAATTTGAATTCATTCGGACTGTTTGACAAAGCTTCAGAAAAATACCAGATTTCACTATTCGTATAAAATCCTCCAAACGTGCTACAAATTGACAGCCTGAGTAATACACAATTGCAAGCAAGGCCACTAATTTAGCACCAAAGTATCATTAGAATGTACATGTTCGTACTAAGGCAAGAACAAGTTGGAAAACTCAGTCCATCAGATTAGCCCATCAGATAGACAGCCTATGCAAAATCCCTGTACACAATTTCAAAAGACCTAAAAGGAAAATGCAAGTTCATAGTATAGTAATCAGAATAATAAAATAAAGAAATAGCATACCATTTGTGAAGCATGCAGAAAGTACTTTAATCTTGTCCGAATAATCATTCAACTTTGCTTGTGAAGCACTGAATAAAGAGTATGTCACTCTTTGATAGATTCATAGAATAGAATAACATTAAGATTCAAGGGGCAGATGCAAATATGATTGACAGATCAGTGAAGTGAACCATTGCTGAATATTCAGGCAAAAAGGTGTGAAGATGCTATTTATCAAACGAGATTATCAAAAAATATTCAAGCCCCGTATCTCGTGAAAGAAAAGATTGAAAAAAAGGAAGCTAGAACATTCTTAATTTGACAAAAGTCTCTTATGTTTGCAGAAAGAGTATGCAGATTTCAGTGTACAGAAGTACTATGTAAACATCTAATCTAGTTACAAATATGAAATGCCACAGATTAGTACATTTGGAATGCGTGGTGCACTATTCAATCATGAATATCACTGGGGGTCAATTGAATCAGTGGATTTTACTAAAAGTATTAACTAGTTTTTTCATCATAGAAACAGTGAAAGCTATTATTGAATGATGAATATACAGAGAGTAGGAAATACTAATAAATGACAAGTACCAATGGTCTTATCAGATCGAATGGCAATTTCGAGTCGAAAAGAAAGGAACAATGCTAACAGACTCAATCCTTCCCCAATACAAGTGTGGCGATAAATCAGAAGCAGACTATACAATCTTCAGTTTGATAACCATAAATGTGTCAGCTGGAAGCCTGGAACATTATAATAAATCTGAAATTCATAATACCTTGGTATTGTTTCTGAAGGATTTTCTGCTGCCAGCTTCTCTAACAGTTCGCGCGACGTGGTGACATACTGAAATTGAAAGCCCCCAACACCAAACAATCAAATCGAATATGGTAAAAAGGAGATTCATCGAGTGTCATAGATTAATTGAAGTGGAGTAGAATAGAGTCCAGCAAGGGTAGTATTTGAGCCAACAAATTATCACACAATACAATAACTGGAAATTACACCTTTCTTGTAATACAACACGACAACTCAATGCAGTACAAAAACATTTGTAAACATAACGCGTGAACTGAACATAACCATTCAAATAGGCTAGGAAACAAGAGCAATCTTAACCAAATATTTACTGGGCAGTATGAGCATCGGTATTACTAATAATCCAAGGAACACAGTTGCTTACATGAACAAGCTTAGCCTGGTTCTTCTGCCGTGGAGCTGAGAACAACAACCTCAGCAGATTCACTTCAGTCCGGCTGATCCCCATCGCAGGATACCTGACCAAAGATAGCCGAAATCCAATCACCAATGAGCTAGAATTGGTTCCCACATAAGTTTCGATCTCCAGGAAGACAACGTGAGGTAGAAATTAAGAAACTCCTCGCCGAAGAAGACAGGATTACATAACCAAAAAGAAAATTAACTTCTTTTCCCCATTTCTTGTGGGACATTTTGACATAGATTGGCCACGAAACGGGAATGATCCACGGCGAGCTGTGGGGCTTCAAAGCTGGGATCGGAGCGACCGGACCAGAGGCATGGTGCTGCGGGAATCCAGGATACCGGCTGAGATGGACAACAGAGGAGCAGGAACGAAGGTACGAACCTGATGGTTGGACGGCAAGCGAAGACCACCGGGCAATGGCGGGAAGGACTCCCGGATTGGAGGCAGCGCTCGGCCCTCAGACGGTTGGAGCTGGAGAAAGCGGCGGCGGAGGGGAAAGGAGCAGCCGCCTCGCCGCGCCGGACTTGGCTTGGGTCCTCTCCTCTCCTCTCCTCTTGCCACCAGGACCAGCGGTTGCGTGGCCGTGTGACGTGGCGCTGCCACGTGGTTCCGCGTTGGTGGCCTCCGCGTACGCGGAAATCTGTGCCGCTTCACCTGAAGCACGATGCGCACTGTTCAGATTCTGTAGGCTCATCTTATATTCATTTTGAATTTCCTCTGCAGGAGGTTCATACGAATTGAGTTCCCCTCTCGATATAGCATAGCACTATAACCGGAGCTTTGATCTTCTTTGGTCATTCAATTCGTATGAACTAACAAATATGTACAAAATTAAAGGCCGATTTTGGAGCTTTGATCTTCTTTGGCATGGATTCTGGAGCAAATTCTGCTTCAGCTTATCACCTCCGCCTACCAAAAAGGCAAACTCCAAAACAACTTTTCACCAATATGCAATCAGAATCCATTTTCAAGTTGCACTGGTAAGCAAAAGCACCAATTTATGGTTTTTACTGGATTCTTTACACAGGCAGGCCCCACCATGGCAAGGAAATCACCAGCGCAAGCCAACTTTTTACATGATTTCACCCAGGCCCATCAGCATTTGAAACAATGTTCTTTTATTTAAAAAACCCGTAAACTACAAACTCAATGTCCGAATTACAAACCTATTACACCGTTGGAATCATTGCGACGAGGTCTTCGAAACTAGACCACATTTGACTATATTTTGCATACTTTTTTTTTAAAAAAAATGATCAAACATAATCTTATTAGTAGTCATCTATTTGATATTTAATTTATTATCTGCAAATATTTGCAGTTCAATATGGTGGACAAACTCAAGCTTTAACTTAAGAGGTACACAATATCAAAATAAGCTGTTTTGCCAAACAGCTTGACTGATAAGCTATTTTAACACATAATCCCGAATAAGCCGAAGAAGCTGTTTTGCCTCAGAATCCAATGGTAAAGTTGTTTTTTGCATAATCCGAAGCCGTACCAAACATGCCCTTAATATAAAGGAACCTACAAAATTGAATACTCACGTGAACTCAACAAAGCATAAACACATGCCGAGGAGTTTCTAAACGACAATTCCTCCAACGTGTTGAGTGCCTAAAACCATGTCTGAAATACAATCAGTCAGCAAAAGAATTTATCCGGAACAAAATGAAAAACCTGACTGAATAGAGAGTGAAACCAAATTAAAGGAGTAGATAAATGGCAATGGCGAGTTGCATGCGTAGGATAGAAGTAGTAGCAAATGATAAGATTGCTGATGTGAGAATTACCTCAACAGCAGCGGTGCAATGGAGTGGGACGCTTTGATCTTTAGAGTGTTAATAACATGAGTGACTGATGAAGATTAATGCCATTAAATCTGGTGGTGTCTTGATTCGATCACAGTGAGAGCGTCCAATCATGTGTCCTTAACACCATTTGCTGTGTTAGAAGGGATCAGCACCCGGAGGGTTCCGCCCAAGCTTTCACGTTTGGAGCTTTCCAGAGAGGAATCTGTACTTTTGTTTCATTTGCAACACACACACACACACACACAAAAAAAGCAGCAGAATTTAAGTTTAACATGACAAGGAGATTGCAAGTTATCAAGGTCTCCATCTGTCTGTAGTAGTATCACCTGTCCTAATTTCTGCTGCAGACGGGTGGGTCAGAGGCCTCCACTCGTTCCATCCCCAAGCCACAGCAGCAATTCCTGTGGCTATCCGCTGCCCGCGCCAAGAGGCAGGTGGCGTCCTCCATCCTCCTCAGCCAGAGCCAGACATCCTCTCCTCCTCCACCGCAAACGAACTGGACGACTGCTCTGCCGAGGCTGGAGTTGCAAATTCCTTCTCGGTAAGGACGCGCCCGCCCCTAGCTTGCTCGGCTCATTCCTCCTCGTGTTCCTCTTGCTCTGCGCGACTGCGCGGTGCTAAATTTCACCCTGGCTGTGAGCCGTCGTCCAACACTTCCTAGCTTGGTGATTCAGTGTTATGTATCTTCTCGGCCGGGGCTTATCTTTTCCAGTTGTTTGAAACGGGGGACTAGCTCTGTTCTTTGTATTTCCTCAAATTCATTCATGCTCCTGCTATGCTAATTCTTGCTAATAACGTTTTTTTTTTTTGCGATGGCTTGCTAATAACGTTGTTCTGTGCTTAATTATCCACATTGTTCTCTTCATCCTTGAGAGCAATGTTATAAAAAGTCGAGATCAACTAAAGCTATAACATCCACGAATGGCGTACTGCTTCTCCTTCTGTCCTTTTATGAGAGCATTACCTACAGTACTTCTTTTCTTCTTTGTTCCATTTCTTTCAAGTTACTGAGTCTTACACATCTTGAACCAGGTTCAAGTCTTGCCTTGCAAAAGCATGGTATCATGGTAGAGAACGGAGTACAGCTGACGTTGACCTCCACCGTGAAGAATGCAGGAAAGAAAAGAATCAATGGACAAGGGTTCAATGGATCACATACCAAAGTAAGCATTTATAGAGCGATATATAGCACAAGTTTCAAACAAATGTTCATGTCTATACAGTTCACCGTGAATTATTTCCTCGCCCCTTTAACATACAGAGTAATCCCATTTTTTTTTCAGTCAATAGACCAGAAATCTATGCTATCTTAGATGCATGTACTAGCAAATACCATGCTTTGGTGTCTACTTCTGGAAATGTAGTGTGGTCTGTATTATCCGTAAATAGTCGGTGCGCAATGATGCAATGCCCACCAGTACTTACTGTTATTCATATACATTTGATTCTGTATTGAACGTATGGAACACTTTTGATTCTGGATTATAAACTAGATTTTATCCTCGATTCGGTCAGAGGCCATAGATATGGAAGAAACAAAAGATTTATTTCTAAAAAAAATCTCTTGAATAATTTTATTGATCGGGTGTTTTGTGTGTTTCAGGAGAAGCATGAGCCTAATGGCAATGTGCAACCATCAAACGGCCAAAAGCAGAACCTGTGTACAACATGTGCCAAGGGACATACCTGTCAATCAGTCATTCACCGAACAAGACAAATGCGAGCCCTGATCCATGCTAAGAACCCTTACCAAGCGCATTCTGTATTCAGGCACCTTGTGGATGAGGGCCACAAGCCTTCATTGGTGACATACACCACGCTACTGACTGCATTGACAAACCAGAGGATGTTCGAATCAATACCATCACTGCTTGCTCAAGTTGAGGCAGCTGGATTGAGGCCGGACTCCATCTTCTTCAATGCCTTGATCAATGCATTTGTCGAGGCAAATCGAATGGGCGAAGCGATAAACACCTTCTGGAAAATGAAGCATTCTGGCTGCCACCCAACCACAAGCACCTTCAACACACTGATCAAAGGGTATGGGATTGTAGGAAAGCCTGAAGAAGCACAGCGAATCTTTGAGATGATGGGTGTAGAAGGTTCAGTCAGACCTAACCTTACAACATACAACATTCTTGTGAAGGCATGGTGCGATCAACGAAACCTTGAGGAAGCCTGGAGCATCGTGCTCAAGATGCGGGCCGGCGGTGTCGAGCCTGATATAATCACATACAACACCATAGCCAGTGCATATGCCAATAATGATGAGACATGGAGAGCAGAAGAGCTCATTGTGGATATTCAGACTAGAATGCGCACCAGTGAGAGAACATGGGGCATAATCATTGGTGGTTACTGCCGGGAAGGCAGGTTGGAAGAGGCGTTCCGGTGTGTTCGGCAAATGAAAGACGCAGGAGTCCTTCCCAACGTTGTCATCTTCAATACGTTGCTGAAGGGCTTCCTTGACACAAACGACATGACTGCAGTTGACAATGTGAGTTTAGAAATGAATTCCATTGTTTTATTCATGTACATGGTAGAAAGTTGAAATATTTTACATTGTTTTATTCCTGTGAAGCAGATCCTTGGGCTGATGGAGCAGTTTGGCATCAAACCAGACATTGTCACATACAGCCACCAATTGAACGCATTCAGCTCACTTGGCCACATGGCTAAATGCATGAAGATATTCGACAAGATGATCGAAGGAGGAATTGAGCCAGATCCCCAAGTGTACAGCATTCTTGCCAAAGGATATGTCCGTGCTCAGCAGCCTGAGAAAGCAGAAGAGCTCCTCACGCAAATGAGCCAAATCGGTGTCCGCCCAAATGTTGTCACCTTCACAACCGTCATCAGCGGCTGGTGCAGTGTTGCCAACATGGAAAATGCCATGAGAGTATATGGGAAAATGCGTGAATCAGGGGTCAATCCCAACATCAGGACATTCGAGACGCTGATCTGGGGCTACAGTGAACTGAAGCAGCCATGGAAAGCTGAGGAAATCCTTCACATAATGCAGGAGACTGGTGTCAAGCCAAAGCAAAGCACCTACTCTCTCATTGCTGATGCATGGAAAGCTGTTCGTATGATTGAAAACTCCAACCGGGCAAATGGTTCATCCAATGGTCCTCCTGCTATTAACAAGTCAGATCATTCAGTAGATTATAGCAACCTGCAAACGTCTGAAGACGATAACAAGCTGCAAAGTTTCGAAAAAAGTAATGGACGGTCAACGGACAGTCAGTCACGTTCTAGTTTTCTGCAGGTGACAAACGCTTTAGGCAGCAGTGATATAGTTTTTGGCAGGATTCTGAGGGTTGGAGAATTTCCATCCAAAAGACTACAGTCTGTTAAGTACACATCATTGCCACAACGATCATTTCATTTTCAACTGCGATATTCCAGGTTTTGCAGGAATCAGCAGCAGAAGCATGGTGGATTGTGTAGTAAAAGCATCAATTCATTCCAAACAGCGTTTCTGTACTAGTGGCTGCATTGTTCAATCGATATACACATTGACAGAAACCTGTAAATTAAAGACTTGGTATGATCCAAGTCTCCTGCCTAAGGTGCAGGCCGTTTTGTATAATTCTGGAGACACATCCAATTCTTGCACTGCCATTCGCTTCTGATGCTGCAGTAATTTGCAGAGCGGTAGTCTCTAATCTTTGATCAGTGGTATCAAATTATTCTGTAGACTGTATCGCAAACTTGTCCCTAGAAAATTGTCCTAACAAACATTTTTTTTAAAACTAAAGCTCCTCTTTGCTTTTTAAATGGAACATGTGGGGCCTCTTCTATTATTCCATAGGCTTTTTTTATATATATAACTTATGCTTAAGGGTGTTAAAGAAACCAACTGTAATATTCCCTTCCTTAATTGCATGAAACTCAGCCTACTTATTTACAAGATGCTGCTTTATTTTTTTCTGGATATTGTTTTAGTTAAGACTAATTTAGGTTATTTTACCAATAAAGAGTAATTATCATAAAAGTACAGATTCTTGTGATCAAAACTACCTATGTAAGAAGTTATATCACAAAATTATTTAGTGCACTCTTGTATCACAAAATTATATAGTGCACTCTTGTATAACAATACTACAGATTTAATGTATTAAATCATAAAACTACAGATTTTATCAGCATTATCTCGCAAAACTATAATTTTAAATAGTCAATATAATTTTGGAAGAGGCAAAAATTCGAGAAAAAAATGTGACCTATATCTATGTTTATTGACCGTGCTATTGATAAATCCGGTTTTTGAAAATATCATAAAATGTTAAAACAACTTCAAATTTTATATTTCGGCCTAAATAAATTTTAGCAAATTGATACGCCAGAAATATAAAAGATTTAGCCCCGATATATCTTTCACGAGCTGGGCCACCCCATCCCTGGACCTTGACCAGGCCGAGCTTTGTTTTGAGGACCTTGCACATGAGATGGTTTAGATGACATGGGCTAAAGTAGGAAATGGTGGTTAGGTCGCTCAATGCAAGTTGAGGGTTGTTCAATTTCAAATGCTAGTTTATTTATTATCCATTTAGGATCTAGCTATTTGCAACACTATAATTGACATTAAACATAATAAAATGGGAGACATAATCTACGGATACTTTTATATAAATGTGCTACATACGTTTCCATCACACACGAAACTTTGTACACATAAATTCAATATAAATTAGACCAATAACAACACTCATTTTTTATCACTTCTTACTTTACCACATATAAATATTATCTTCTGTGAGAAATTGTTACACAACACTGGTGTTGTTTAAGCAGACACGAGGTAATACAAACACTGGACAGCTTAATTCACGTAGTTATTATTATTACAAGTCAGGTTCAAAGTGTAGTGGAAGTCAAAGTTCAGCGGAAGCGATAAACGATAAGTTCAAAAACACGCAAGATACACGAGAGCTACATCTAACTCTCAACGCTTCAACAAATGGATAATCCGAACCCGTTCGGATAACCACTCTAGCATCACACATCACTGCGGTGTCCGGTGAGATGGAGTGGCGGCCTGGTTGCGTGGCTTCACGCAGGAGAGTCGACGAAGAGAGAAGGAGGAGGGGGGGGGGGGGGGGGGGGGCTGACGTGTGGGTCCCATGATTTTATTCTCGAATTTCTATTCTCTCTTGTAAATTCAAACTAAAATAGATACAAGCCTCCAAAAATCCCCAAATTTTGCATGGGCTTGATGGACACGTGTAGAGGACTGGTATGAAGTTAATTTGTCCAGAAACTTCAAATTTTGAATTTGAAAATTATTCAAAGAGGTTTAAATGTTAAACTTTCATGAATTATTTGAGGCACTTCCTAAAGGAGAATGATTTTGATTTTTTGGCTAGATTTTTATTTCACTAATATCTGTCACATAAAATTTTGGATGCACCTAGTTCTGTTGAAAATTGTGGACTTGCTTTACAAACTTGACTTCAATTCGGTTTAAATTCAAATTTAATAATTGACTTGAAGTAAAAATTTGAAATTCTCATATGACTAACCTAACATCAGTGACCAGCATTGTGCAAAAATGGAACGAGACACCTGGGTGTCACAGCTGCTAGCTTGACTTCAATATATTTACAATGGCAACTTTGCATACCACTTGAAATCTTTCTTATATTTGTGTTTTTTTAAAAAAAAAATCCATCTTACTTCCTAAAACAGTTCCCTTTGTCTGTTTTCACCCTAAATAAAATCATGGCTCAATTTACTACCCTAAAACAGTTCTCTTTGTCCGTTTTGCACGAAACAAGGCAAACGCAGGTGAGAGAAGGAATGGCCACAGAAGCTGAGATAAGTAGCTCTGTAACTTTTTCCCTGATGGAATTCAAGAAGCCGGCCAAACAGAGCATAACAAAGATGGGCAGCCCCTGTCCCAGATAGAAGCCTCCTCCAGCAGACTACTACAAGATTAATGTGGATGCTTTCTATCACGATTCTTCAAAACAGGGAGGCTGGAGCTTCATTGCTCGTGATTGTGAGGGTAATTCTCTGGAAGGGGAAGCAGAGAACGTCCCTAGAGCTGCTAGTGCTCTGCAAGAAGAGATTTTGGCAGTCCTTGGAAGTCTCGAGTGAGTTGCCGAGTTGGGAATGACAAGAATTACACTGGAAACGGATGCTGCTGTTGTGGGAAAAGCCATCACATCAACAGAACTTGATCGAAGCCCAAATGGCTGCTTATTCAGACAGATACGGGATTCTATAATGTTGCATTTTGTATACTGTACTGTCACTGTATGTCCCAGATATTGTAATAGTGTTGCCGATAGTCTTTGCATATGAGCCAGGCTCCGGACTTTGTATCAGCTCTGGTTTCTGCAACCTGCCAAGAGCCAGTGGTTTATGGAAGGTGATCTTTCCGGGTCAAAAAAAAAACTTCCTTTTCCGACACGACGAATCCTGCCCTCCTGTCTTTCTTTCTCATTTACTAGTACCAATGCACGTGCGTCACGCACGTGATCGAGAAAAATACACCAGTTGACAGGACCTTTGTAGCTTACATTGAAAACTCCAATGCATCTTTAATTAAAGATAAAGAGGAAGGGAGAAATTGTGGTACCATTTATTTATGCCAAAATACACCTTTAATCTAGTTGGACTGGAAATATGGCATGAAAGCTAGTATCATTTTACACTTGAGCAAAACACCTTCGAATACAATATGTTTAGCTTAATTTCCCTGAAGAAGACGTCATACGTGTAATTTCAACCGCGCGTGAACCCAACCCACAGCTCCATAGATCCGATTTGATTGGCATAAAAATTGAGCCCGTTCAATTACAATGCGCATTCTAGCAGACGACAAGAATCAACGAACCCCTAATCTTATCCCTCTACGACTTATTCATTTCGAAAATCATCACCACAAAGAAAAACAAAGCATTGAATTTCACATCGTACTTGGGAAAAAAAACCTCAAATCAGATGTGGGGAGAGGCGCCGGACTCACCTCTTGCACAGGGGCAATTGCTGGATGCTCCTGGCCGGAATTGATGGCGACGCTTTTCTGTCGGCTGCCAGCTCTGGCTCCTACGGTCCCGACCGGAGGAAACGACGACTACCTGCTCCACCGCTCCACTTCGGGCTGACAACGTGCTGCTGCCGAAGAGGCCCCAACCAGCGGGTTGTCGCGGCTCACGGCGAGGTCGAGGGAGATGGGGAAGCCGGAGGAAAGCCGTCGTCGAGCGAGCTAGGAAGGAAAGGCTCACCAAGGAACGAAAGGGAAAAATATTGCCGTAAATTTGGGAAGGAGATCAAAAAGCGTCAATTCGGGAAGGAGATCGGGTCCGCCTGATCACGGCGCGGGTGCAGGGGTAGGTAGAGTTTTTCCTGAGTGGGATTAGCGCCGGAGAAGGGGTATGAAACATGTGCAAATAGTGTCATCGGTGACATTCGGGTGACAATCTGGTGACTCGGTGGGCCTATATTTTTTGATCTGGCGGCTGTGATTAGAGGTGGGATTTAAATCATTGGTTAATATACAGGTGGGTAACATCTGACAGGGTAAAACTGATTTTTCTCGCAACTGGTTCTTTATTGGTTTATTATTAGAAGACCAATTGGAACATCATGGCAAAAAAAAAAAAACAATTAGAAACAGGTCGCAAGTATGGTCAAGGACGAGTCCGGCGCGCCAGCACGCCTGTATCATTCCTAGCAAATATGCACTACTAAAACTCCATGGTGAATTCAATGAAACAAATTTGGTATGATAAATTATTATTTTTTCTATAAACTTGATCAAAATTGGCTAAATTTGACTTGTGAAAAACCAACATATAAATAAAAAAATGAGGGAGTACTTTGAACAAAAGTCAAAAGTTTAACCGAGCAGTCGTAAAAACATGGCACAGCTCCACATGCTCTTCGCAATTATTATATGAAATAATCTTTTGCTAACCAGTCCTCTCATTATAGTATTTCAAAGCTGGGAACTCCTCCCTGAAAGCGAGGGATTATACGGAAATAGTAGACTGATTGTGATGTGCATTGATACAATCATACAAACCATATATAGGCAATAGGCAATGATCATCCGGGGTTAGGCTTATAGAAGTATCAATCACCAGCCGCAGGAAACAACGGCACGCACAGACACGGTCTAAGGCCGGCTTGAACACACGCAAGGGCCGAAGGCCCAATTCAAATTTGCCTGTCTAGCAGGCCCAATAATCACAGTGCAGTCCACTTGCGACACCCCTAATTAAACGAAATCCTCCCTGGAGCTCAAAAAAAAAAAAAAAAAACGAAATCCTCCCTCTCTGGTGACCAAAGATATTAGACGCACCAATTAACTGAAGAATCTGCTGTTTACCCCAGCCCTGTACAGCTGCATGGACTCAGGGCCACGGGTAGAGAGCTTAACCTCAGTATATGCAGGCACGAAGAAAACATCACCTTCCTTTGCTCTTTTTCCATCAGATAGAGAATCTGCCTGGAGCTTACCTTCCCCGGTTATAACGACAAAGACAGATGGGCCTGGCACCGAGGATATGATAACCAGTTCACCTTGAGGTACCAAGCAGCAATCAACCTCGAACTCATCAAATGGAGGGGTGTAGCGCCTTACGTGTGGCTGCACACGAACGCCTTGCAAGATTTCAGGGAAAGCCTGCATGAAGAGGCTCGTGATGATTGATGACACCCACAGAATATATAAAAATAAAGAAACAACAAGCCAATAGCGTTGGAGAGCCCATCAGCTAGTTTTGTTTAATTCCTGACTTGACAGTTGTGCTCATTCATTTACTTGATTCAAAAGAATACTTCCAAACTTCACTCTTTTTCCATGAATGCGTATAGGAAAAAAACTAAGGATTCTCCAAAAACATATACTTAACACCGAAGATGATATGAACCTAGTGAACTTAGGTGCTAACTTGTGAGGTTCAACATCATAGGTCAGAGAAGATCGATCACTGCAACATATACTTGCCAAATACGTAATTCCTAAACCTTACAGGTTGAACAAGTAAAATATAAAGGAAGAATATAGACGTGACACGATAGTAATAACGACACTCACCTGTTTGTATGTTAGCATTAAGCAGAGAGTTGGTATATCTTTGTACTTAGGAGTCAAACCAGCACGGACAACATTGTCTGAAGTGGCCATACATTCAATGCATTCCCCAGAGAGATACGCATGCGGTTCATTTGCACCAATATAAAGTGCTTCACCAGGACTAAGTTTGACGTTGTTAAAGAAAAGTGCTGCTATGACACCGATATCATCTTCATATTGTCTCTCCAGTGACAAAACCAGCTGTTCTTTATCTGTTAAGGTTCTAATCTGGATAGATAAATAAATCATGAGCCAAATAGAATCAAAGGCTTCCCCATTATATTATTGCTCATCAACTTTTTTTAAAAGAAAAACAAGACGTCGAACAATAGTGAACACTGATGCAAAACACATTTATTTTGAAAAAAAAAAAGAGCCTGTCTGTCTACTTGCTTATGAGTTATCACCATTCAAGGATCTTTTCCAACCATAGCAAATTGCATTGGGCAGACTTAAATATTTGAATTGTTGCACATAGCAGCCTATAATTATGGATACAGCAGTTTACCGCCTATACATTCAATTTTGTGCATGTTTGTTGAGATTTAACACCTGCTTCCATAATATTGGGTGGCCCAACTATACTTGGTGTGCCAAAAAAGTTGTTTGGTCATATGAACTTCAAAAGCATACGTCATATGAAAAATAGGGAACACTGGTGCAAATATCTTACTGTAACATAGAAACTAGGTGTAAAAAAATTCATTTAAATCATGTAATCCAAACAAAAGGGATAATGGCACGATGAAGACAAAAATGGCAACCTTTAGCATGGCAAAATTTCAAGCTTCGCCTGATTTACAAAGTAAATGTTTGCAGTTTCAAATTGTTCATGTCACAAAAGCAATATATACACACCAAAGTGTGTGTTTTTCATAGGATCACAACTCATATGTAACTCAGCCCCTCACAGCTCGGTCCGAAGTGGGGGGTGAAGTTTTGTACGGGATCGCTATTCTTCTCTTTAAATAAAATGATACGCAGTCCCGCGTATTCGAGAAAAAGTAATACGCACATAAAATTTTCGTTTGAATTTGACTTTTTGCGTCGATGTGTTTAGTATAACCTGATCTCACAAGAAACTAAACTGTATAGTAGGAGATCACATGAATTATGGGCCAGGAAAAAATTTTCACCTCGCTCTCAATATTCAGGCGACGGATCAGCTTGGAAAGTGCTTCAGAAACATTGTCTTTACTTGTTACCATTAACGTAGCAAAAGCTGATTGCAAACTGGATTTTATTTCGTTGCCGTCATCATACTCCTTGAGGCTCATGAGCTTGGCAGCATGCTTGTGCCCAAGTAGCTCTTCAACTTCAGGTACAGTCCTCAGGACATCCTTGAGCTCCTTGGATCATTATTGAATAATAAGGGGTGTGTTAATTTATATATGTAAGGATTTGTGCTTTGCAGACTAGAACATTGAGATTATTCGTACCTCCATGCCCGCAAAGCCATAGAGCAGGCGAAAGTCGGTGATCGCGATGGCCATCTCGGGCTTGTGGTTGTCATCCTTGTAGACGGCAGGGCGCAGCGCGTGCAGCGCCTCGGCGAGTTTCTTGTCCGGGTGCGCCTGGATCGAGAGCGCCTTATCCACCGACAGCACCTGCGAATAAACGATCGAGTTAATCTGCAGCACAAGCACGTAGTAGTAGTAGTACGAAGCCAAAACTAACGCCGATCGAGTCAATCCGCAGTTGACCTTGATGAGGAATGGGAGGTCGAAGCACGTAGTACCTTGAAGAGGAATGGGAGGTCGCCTCCCCACCGCGCGGCGACGGCGGGACCGAGCGCGTCGGGTCTACTCGCGAGCCAGTCCCTGAGGAGCTCATCGCCGCCGCCTTCGTCGAGGAGCGTGGAGGGGCCCGACGGGTGCGTGCCCATCCAGAGCTCAGCGTATGGCCGGGCCAAGTCAGCGGGGTCCTCCTGCTTGCCGTCGCCGTCTGCGAGGCGAGCGACAAGGGAGGCAGCCCCGCGCCGGCCCCACTCGTAATGCTGCACCGCGCAGCGCAGCCGTAGCAGCCTCTGCTGCGCCGCCGCGGCCTCTGGCTCCGGTGCATAAGGCGGAGACATTGCCGGAGATTGGGGGGCGGCGCTGGGGTTGGGTTTAGGTACTAGGTAGGGGCAGATGTGTTGCCCTTTTTAGAAGGGGAAGGGACGGACGAGGAGGAAAGGAAGCTTTGGCGGCGGGCCGATCCAAGGGAGACGATGCGGCGGCGTGGCAAGTGTATCGGACCGCGTCGATCGGTTTTCCTCCAACCCGATCGCACCGGAGATGGGGGACGAGGCCGACCCACGAGCCATGCATGCGGGAGACCCTCTGCAACCTAGTACTGAGATATTTAGCCGGGATTTTAAATTCTCTTCTGTGAGTTGTTTGTAAAAAAGAGGTATTCAATTTTGCACACTCATCGCTTAGAAATGTTTCAAGCGATCGTTTTGAGTGTTGAAGATGAAGTGGAGGATATTGATGTACCTTCCAATTTACTCCAGCCGTCCCAATTTACTTAGCATTCTAGGAGTGTTTTTGGTTGTCCAGATTCATAGAATGTTCAATAAACCTAGCTAAATAGACAGATTGTCCAGGTTCAGAGAATGTTCAATGAACCTGATACAAAGTCAGAATGCTAAGTAAATTGAGACGGAGGGAGTAGTTACCCCGAGCAAAAGCAGACCAAAACAATACATGCATGCATGGCTCTCCACAATTTCATTAGTTAAAGAGAATGCAATTCAAAATGTGGACTTTGCTAGGGTTCAGCAGACCGATCGAGAACTTCATGAACATCTCACGGACAAGTGGTGAGAATACGCATTTATTAGGATATGAAGATGGATGTATTCCGCGAAAATATCGCTAATGCTTTGTTTGCTAGGCGGCAGTGATGATTGATGTAGCTAGGCTACTTGTATGGACAAGAATATTTATATTTATATGGGTAAGGAAAATATTGTAATATTTATTGGATCTTTATTTTATTTTCATGCATAGTTCATGTTTATTCCTTATCACTTACTCCATCCCATCTTAAATTGTTGTCGTGGTTGACTTTTTTAGTTACGTTTGACCGTTTTATTCAAAATATTAGTTCAAATATGCAAAATTATAAGATTTATTTCAACTTTCTTAGGTGATAAAACAAGTCATAGTAAATATATGGTGATATTTAAAATATTTTGAATAAGACGAATAGTCAAACGTAACTAAAAAAGTTAATAACGATAACATGCTTGTAGCATCTTGCACTGTGAGTGTGGTGTTATAGCAACGTGCGCGCAGCAACGAAAATCAGGGCGGGAGCAGCATCTTTCGCAGGACCCACCAGCAACATGCGCGCGCCTCAAGGGGCAAACATGCGATTTGTATCGGTCAGTTCTCACGCATTAGGGATGCATGATCCATCACGCATTAGACATGATCCAAACATGTATAGTCTAAACTAGTTCAGACATCTAAAGTATTAGAGGTCTCTAAACTTTAGATCTAGATGATCCAAAGGGAGCCATAGACTATAACAATGAGCTAAACCAAACACAATCTCGAGCTTCCTCAGCGCATTGTTCCTCCCTAGACTTCTGCTTCCTCTCAGACCTCAGCCAAGCCTCAAGGCACGACCATGAAGGTTCTCGTAGCTGCTGAGGGCGGCCTGCCGTCTGACACCCCTGAGATCGCGGTATATATATGAGTCACACTGTTTTCTTTTTCGCGATCAGCAGCACTTTCTTATTTGTTGTGTGACACATTCTTTAAATCTGTTAAATAAGAGGAGAACCGTAGAAAGATACTAGTAATACTAGCGCTGCTTTTATGAATCTTGTTAGCGGGGTAATTTTTGTTTGGTATGATCTGCACATGTAATTTTTGTTATAGTGTGCAAATCATCCTCTTTCAGTTGGATTTAGGACCAATCTGGAGCCACTAGTTTACCAGATGTAGCTAGGCTACAGTGCATGCATGCACAGCTAGCTAGAAGCACAGTGACATACAGCATACTAAGGAGATCAGCCTGACTTAAATTCTATTAACAATTCTTGCGGTAGGTTTATCCCCGTTTAATTTGCTTTATATTAGCCCTGTTTCCTACTATATTCAACTATAGTTCATGAAATTCTTTATTTGTGTGTAATTCATCTTTCAGTGAGCTCTAGTTCAATGTTAGCTAATTGGAATCTCCATTTTTTCTTCATTTGTCTATGTGTGTTTTGCATAAATCTCAAAATTATGCGTTTAACATAATTTTTGGTTTAACAAAGATTGTGCTTCTCACTTATTTTAAATATATGTCGACTTTAGATAACTTCCTTATGTTCTGTTCACTAATTGAACCACCTCATATGCTGGTTTCTTCCGGCCAATTTCTTTAAACTTCTAGTAACCGTACTTGCAATAGCTATACTTCCCAAATTCTTTTGATAGCCCTTTTCCCTACCGTATTTAAGTACAGTTGATGATAGTTTAATTTACAGTGTTTGTTTGTATATAATTCACGTGTCAAGGAGTTGTAATTCATTGGTACCTAATTCAAAACTTATTGTTTTTGCATTGTCTATATATGTTTTACATAATCTTTAATATTGTTGGTTTATAAGTACTTAAAATTTAATATTTGAACAAATATGTAGGGTCAGGCCCTTGTGTTTTGTGGGGTTGAAATTGTCCCAAAAATATTTGTCAGTCTGCGCCAGCATGAGAAAGGCTGCCCCTGCTGTGTACTCCATAGATATAATTTGAAGAAATTTGCGGATTCTGACCTTTACACTCTGTGGGATTTCACCCCCTTAACATTTGTTCACCTGTATGTACCACTCCATAGATATCATCTGTCTGATTCTGTCATTTGAGAGCGTTGTTGTTTGTGGGTAGTCTAGTTCCTATCATTATACCTTCTTTTACTTCAGTTATTTTATTTGTTAGTTTGATTAGTTCTGTTTTTGAAATTGGCTGTCAGAATTAGCAGTATATAAATATTATTATTTTGTTTCTCTCTGTGACAGTATGATTATGTTTCATTGACAGTGTTAGTTCTACTGTCAATTATATTATATCTTAATGTGGAATTAATTGCCTCCACTTACCCTTTATATATATATATGCATGCATTTTTTCCCAATCTATGGAGTAGTCAGGGTAATGTCACATTGTCCATGCAGGAGATCATTGAAGCCTTAAAGTTAGATGTACCGAATGCAATGGATGCTGCTGTTCAAGCTGATTCCGTCTACGCAAGTGCAACAAAAAGTGGTTTCACAATAGCTGTTCTTCTGTGCAATAATGGCTACCTATCAAACCAGATGACTGAATGGAGAGGTGAGGCATGCATTGCCAATCTGCATGGAGATCAAGATGGTGCTATTGTGAGTAATGCTGTCCACGTGTGAACGATTCGCTGATGTTGGCCTCAACCTCTTATCATATTTTCTTTTGCAGCTAAAGTCAGGTAGCATTACCATATCTGTTGAAACAGCTGCTCAGCAAGCTGAGCTGCGAGGTCATTCGCTTCTGGACGAAGTCCGAGTTTTATTGGTATTTTCTCTATCTCACCCTCCCTTCTCTTTTATCGTGGTAATTCTCATCTCCTATTTCTTATTGGAGGATGTAGGAAAACTGGAAAGTATTGGAGTGAATCCTAACATGCAAACAAGACTTGACCTAAGAGAAGTAGCTTCACTTTTGTCCAAACTAATAGACCGAACTTCTCTTGTTAAGGTACATGGGCTACTGCAGCTTCTCTGTTTACATGACAAGACATGTGATGGAGCAGCAACAGATCAGCAGATCAAGGAGAAGCTAGTATTAGAGACTCTCAACTGGAAAACATTGGATGGTCAGGCTCTGAGAAGGCTTTACGGGGAACCACTGCATGGTTAGTAAATGTGATGTCTTATGAAAATTTTGTTGCTATTCTTTGACCCTGTATAATCCTTTTAACAGGACCATTGGGCGATGTCCAGACGGGAGCTGGCAGGTTTTATCACCCGAAATACAAATATATTTTTTGCGATATGGATGGTGTGTTTTGTTATTCAACTTATCTTTGCACTGAGGTGTGTTAGGATCTTATTCAATTTCTCTATGCACGAGGCACACTCCTGGATAGTGGTAGTCTGGTTACAGAAGCGAACGCAGAGGCCATTAGGATGGCCAGGTCAAGAGGGGTAAAAACAGTCATTGCCACAGGAAAGGTAATGCTAACTTTGTTCTGTTTCTGTAATCTCGTAAAGAGAAGTTTATTGTCTGTATCAACGTTTTAACTATTTTCCATGTTAATTTTGGAAACAGGCCCGCTCTGCAGTTATAAAGGTTATTGGAAAAGTTAAGCTATCTGGAACAGAGGGTATCGTTTCGGAATCATCGCCAGGGGTATTTCTTCAGGTTAGTTGGCCAGTTGGGGCAATTGCTCTTCTTGGCCCTTTTCTTGAACTTCTTTTTTATTCCTCCATGCTTGCAGGGTTTGTTAGTTTACGGTGAGGGAGGAAAAAAATTGCATCAAGTGAACTTAGATACAGAAGTGGCCAGAGAGGTATGCTGCACAGACACCGATTGATTAACATATTTGTAAACCCTTTTCTGCCATTCTAAGGTAAGTGTTCTTACTGGTTCAGGCGCTTCTATATTCTGTGGAGAACAGAATTGCCCTGGTTGCCTTCAGCGAGGATGATTGCTACACCATGTTTAACCACCCTGGTGGATTTTTTTCCATGTTGTGTACCACGAACCAAAGGTGCGACGCTTCTCTTACGGTCAATTTTCCTTTTTTTTTAAATTCCTTTATATGCTGACTTTTTCTATGCTTTTTTTTTTTGCAGGCAAAGATAATATCAGACGTTGACCTTTTCCTCACTACCGTTGACATACAGTTTTTTTTTTTTTGACATGGGGATGTGGGCCACCCTCGGTCTACAGTAGATAGGCCGGCCCCCCCCGGGATAAACTCACGCACACCACACACACCCGGAGCACCAGATGCTCGCCCGGGGGCTCGAGCTCTGGTGGGCTGCCCGGAAGCTACCGGTGCTGGCCACCCGCCTCCCAGGCGGGTCTCCGTTGACATACAGGTTTGGATCCTTTTCAGCTCTGAACGAATCATGTTGCATTGCCTTTCGTTCCTTAGAAGTTCAAGCGCTACCTATTTATTAGCTAATTGCTGTAGACCTTACGATGTTTGCATTTCTATGATAATATTGTTTCATATGTTATAATGGAAGTGCAGAAGGTCGTGTTCCTGGAAAATCCCGAGGTGATATCATCTGTGCTGAGGCCATATTGGGCAAATGAAGTGGATGGTAAAGCGCAAGTTGTTCAGGCTCAGCGTGATGTTCTTGAAATTGTTCCCCTTGGAACTTCAAAAGGAAAGGGGGTGAAGATTCTACTGGAATCACTCGGTGCCAGTCCAGATCAGGTATGCAATCCTGTCTGCATTTTACACATGTTGCAACCCAAGTTTTCTAGTTCTACTAGTACAGCTATTAATTCCCTATAGAGGTTAGTAAAGGTAGTTACATTTTCTTCCCTTTTCATTTAACCATGGCAATTGGGGACGGAGAAAATGATAAAGAGATGCTCCAACTTGCCGGCCTTGGTATCGCGCTCTCCAATGGATGTGAGGTGACAAAGTCGGTGGCCGACGTCATAGGTGCCAGCAACGACGAAAGTGGTGTCGCACACGCGATTTACAAATACCTCTAGAAAATAATCCATCTGGTTTAGTATTTTTATAGGGCTGTGAGTCAGAGCCTACTGAATCATGCTTGCTGAACTTCAATATGCAAACGTATCACTACAAGAAAAACCCTCTGTAGATACGCTTTATTAATAGGTTAGATACGCATATTGCGTCTCTATCAAGATGTAGAGACGTTTTCACAAAGCGTGTCCGAGGCGTCTTCGCACGGGCCGTGTCAGAGTTTAGTAGATACGATTTTCAAAAGCGTGCCTAAAAAGGTTTCGATGCTCTTTAGAGACGTTATTCCACGTATCTACATATATAGATACATTTTCATAGATACAATTACAATACGTATCTATTGAAGTAGACACGTTTCATTGTGATGGATTCACGCGTGTTAAAAAATGTAGACACGTTGTAAGTCGTGTTTATAGATACGCGTCAAATAATATAGACATCCTTTGGTGTTTATACACGCCATTAGTAGGAGTTGAACCAGAGACCTCTTTATTTCGTGCAAGCTCCTCTAACTATCTCCTCTCGCAAACAACTTTGAATAGATTTGGACATGTATTCTTTTCTACTCATATGTTCTAAGTGTTTCAACGTCTCTAGAATCATTGATAGCATGTCAACACTGTCTCTAGATGAGGCTACATACGATGAAAGCGTGTCTAATATCATATTATTTTCATACGTTCTTTATAACGTATCAAGAAGCGTCTTCGCATGAGGCTAGATATGATCAAAACGTGTCAAAATGTTATATCACTTTGAGACATTCTCAATAGCATGTCAAGAATCGTCTTTGAGGGGCTAATAATGGTTGAAAGCATATCTAATATCGTATCATTGTGAGATGTTATCGAAAACATGTCAAAAAGCATTTTTACGATGCGTACTAACAGTTCAAAGCGTGTCTAATATTGTATCGCTTTAAGATGTTATAAAAAGCATGTCAAAAAACATGTCTATTTTGTTACCCACGTTAGCGTATCTAATAACGTGTCAAATTGACACGATCACAATATCGTGGCAAAAAACGTCTTTAGTTGTTGATGTAGTGACGTTTATAAAAGCGCATTTAAAAAAGCGTGTTTAGAAGGCATTTTTCTTGTAGTATCATGTTTGAACTTTAATAATTGTATGATAAAGTTGAACCTGTTATCTTAGTGGATAATATCATATTTGCTGCTTAGTTGAAATCAACCAAGATGTTGCATTTTCTATATTTGATCCTGAATTCTGCCGTAGCTTCGTTCATATTAAAATTTTTCCTTACCACTACTTTAGTGATGTACAATCGACTCATAAAAATATGTAGCCGAAGGGAAACAGGTTATTTAAGGAACTGGTTAAAATAGTGAAGATCTACACGAACTGGTTTTTTGTGAAAGGAAAGAGAAAGGACATGGCGTGGGGGGCAGAAAAAGGAAAGAAGAGCACGATATTGCGCACGTGTTTATTAAGGATTTCGTTTGTTAGGGTTAGCGTTGCTTTAATGGCTCGTCAAAGTGGGTGGCGGCGGCTGTCAGCATGAAACAATGGCGAACGACGTGTCTCAACGGTGGTGGTGAGTCGAATGTCCTGTGTTGGCGAAACTACATGCAGGGCCACTAAGACCATGGCCCTAGTCGTACTCCTCGTGAATTTTTTTGCGATTATACAATACAACTCAAACTATGATGGCACGTACGCAAACCCTACCCTATAAGCATCTTAAAAGATTGAGTCTGCAAATCCAGATTGACAAAGTCACCATGTTGCTGTCGACGGCCACATCACCTACTCCTCGTGAATTCTTGACTAGCTAGGAAGCGCAAACTTGTCTCTACTTGCGACGGCAATCTGCGTTTAGCTATCAGGCAAGAGGATGCGCAAGCAACAACCTAATCCTCCTGCAGTTCGCCACGCTCTCGCCGTCTCGCGGCCGCACGGCCGGCCAGCGTTTGCCCTGCAGGACAGACCTCCGGAGCTGTGAGCCAAGCCGTTAAGTATTGACAAAGACGCACAAAAGCCGTCAGGTTAATTAAATATTGATCTCAGTCAGCCTTTCTCTCCAAATCGCTATCTTTTGTCCTGGTAGCTTGATGTACCAATTTACTGTTCTGTGCGCGTGCGCGTGCTGCGCTGGGTGCGTGCTCTGACGCGTGGGGCCGCGCGCATGTGGGTGGGCCCAGGGGCGGGGAAAAAGTCTGAGTGAGAAGTTCTGTTGTAATTTTTTGAGACAAAAGTTCCCCGAAAAGCTGCACTAAAATTTTTCGAGACAAAAGTTTCCAGAAAAGTTGCACCGAAACTTTTCGAGACAAAAGTTTCTCGAAAAGTTGCACCGAAACCTTCCTAAAATGAAAATTTGGTGGGAATGAAACTTTCCAAAAAGGAAAGTTGCGGGGTGAGAGAGAAGAGTGCGCGGCGTGGCCTCCTCGTGCGCGCGTAATAGAGCTGCCCCTTGTTTTATTATCTACTGACTTTTATTGGCGGTATACAAACATAAACTCATCATTGATTGGGTAGTAAGTTTTATCTCGTTTTCATTCTTTTTCTAGTATTTAAACTTTAAATGTGAATGAAACTAGAGCATCTTTTTAATGTTAATAAATTTCTTGCTTTTTGTATTATTTGGTGGTTGGCCGATGGTAGTGGTCTTATAGCCAGAGTTTAATTAGTGGGTCCCGTCGTGTCGACAGCAAAGACCGACGCTGCGATTGATTCTTACTGGCCATGGCTGCACGCTAGTGTGAGTTTGATTTTTAGTGATATGTTTGTGATGTTGGTCGGATTTGTGTTTTCATACGATGAATATGGTGAAGAGGGACCATGGGTTCAACGGCAGCAGGTTTATCATGTTCGCTGTGGAAGGTTAACAATCTACCCTATTTTTATGAAAGTGTTGGGTTCCAGTTTTCCTCTATCAGACACGAGGATTGCAGTGGTGCATGGTGAGATGGTCATGCTTGTTCAGATCGGAGTCCCATCTGTGGTGTATCCGTCTGGGATGGTGATCTTAGATGGTAGAATTTGCGGTTCTTTTATGGTCTCTTGTCTCCCATCAATGGAGTTAAGGTGATTGGGGTGCTTGTGTAATCATGAGACGTAATATGCTTTTATGTTAATGAAAATTTTTTTCGCAAAAAAATCTCATGGTGAGAGAAATGATTCCGGCCTTTGTTTGGTACATTCATGTTAGTAGTTTTAGAAGGGAGAGCGAGGCTTACATGCAACCGGCATGGTGGCAATCTTGTCATGTCAAAAAGGGTGGTCTCATCGTGCACTACTTGTTTTTCCTCCTCCAGAAACTTCATACACGAGGCACGGTAATAGTTCACTACCACGTGCGGCTTGGACCACTTTCTGCATCCATTCAGCGCGGTATCTCACGCAGCCAGTGGCCTCCTTCCACCTCTAGCCAACTCTCACGCAGCCAGCGAAGCGCCCAGCACCGTGGCATGCTCCTGCAACTCTCCTCCCAGCCGTCTATTCTTCCATCGCTGGTCTGCCCCCGCCTCCGCTCCTCCCTCCGCTATGGCTCGCCTCCCCTCCTTCCTTCCTGGTCATCGCGCCTGGCCTGGCCACTATGCCGACCCCACCCTTCCCCGTCCGCCAAGCCGCTCTGGCCACTCCACACAGCCCGACGGCGCTCAGACCTCCTCCACCACTCCTCCCCTGTTCCTTGTATTCTGCATTGTTCCACTTGTTTGTACGATTTGTTCCAATTCATTATTTACATTGTTTCAATCCGTTGTTTCTAGTGTTGCAGTTGTCTGAGCGATATGTTCAAACCCATTGTTTTGAATTGTTCCATGAGACAATCTAGGGTGGCATATAGAATTGCCACACTGAACAAGGTGGCAATTCTATATGCCTCATTAGTGATAGGGACAATCCTTGTGTTATTACGGTTCTAGAATTCCACATTGAATCGTTATCCTCATGTGATGTTGATCATCTACGATTTGCCCCCACTTTCTAGAACGTTAATCTACAGGTTGAAGATGCTCCGGGAAGAGCAATGTCCCCTCCCAGGGTAACACTACGAAACACTACAGCTTCTAGCTAGTGCGCGATGCACATCAGCACTAGGTTCGAGGCAGGGCAGTACTGTAATCACGCGGTTTTATTGACTTGCATCAAAATGTGGCCGGCTCTGCGAAGTTAAATCACTGGCAACAAGATCTGCAGCAGTTACTGAAGATTTTGGTCGGTGATCTGTGAGTGCGATTTTTCTACCTTGGCTTGAGATCCTCGGTCTGATCGCTGGTCTGATCACTGCCTCTCGTCGAGGGGCCATGCTGCCGTCCACACGTGACAACGGAGGGAGATTAAGCGAAGAAGTTTGCATGCATGCATGCGGGGTGCTTCGTCCAAAACAGGGGGCATGGCAGACGATGAAACGACTTATTTTGTGATGGGAAGGAAACCAACCCCTCTGTGTAAACTATGGAAACTTCAATCTGAGCCACACGATGTTGATCCAAAGGGGCGCTTAAGGGAGGTGGGAGGGGTGATTTGCAAAGTTTTCCACCTCGAACGACTAGAATTTTGATGCTGGAGAAAGTATATAGGTATAGCATGCATCGACCTTCTTAG
Source organism: Eragrostis nindensis (assembly GCA_012490785.1). NCBI lineage: Eukaryota > Viridiplantae > Streptophyta > Magnoliopsida > Poales > Poaceae > Eragrostis > Eragrostis nindensis. The sequence continues at coordinate 235,323 of JAAXCT010000803.1, forward strand.
TTTTTCTTCCAAGCAAACTATATCTTTTACAACAATTTATTGTTTGCGAGGGAGCAGTTGCTACTGGGGCAAGTTTGACATCAGCCCATTACACTCCCAATTTCTATGCTAAATCATGCATGGAACATATCATGGAAGCAAGTCCCAAGTCATTGTTCCTTGTTTAAAGGAAAGCAACACGATCGAGATAATCAGTGTCAAGCTAGAGATAAATCAAGGGGGTGCAGTCTTATCTATTTGCTAACTAGCCTGTTCTTTTTTCTCAAATTTTTGTCTTGTGGGTGCATAAATTTTGCTTGAGGGGTGCAAATATATATGATGGAAATTTGAGGACTAAAGATGATTTTACACTTTTTCCTGGGTGCATCAGCTACTAGAGTAGCTTGGCCCCTGGAGATCATTTTATATATTTCGAGTAGATCAACAAGTAATCTGATACCAGCTGTACACGTCTAACTTGTGCGTTGTGAGTGTCTGAGTGTACTGTGTAATCGAAAAGAAAAGATTCCATTAGTGTTGCACGCATGGATCTGCTGCCTATAAAAAGCCATCACTGCATCGGGAAGCTCCTCATCACTCAATCAACACATCCGCGTCACCTAGCCTTGGCATCACTTCCTCCTCCTGCTCTCGATCTCTTCCTCACCCATCATTAAATAGGCAATGGCTTCCGCTGGCGCCACAGCACATTTGGTTGCCGTCTTCTTCATGCTGGCCCTGCTGTGCACCGGCCCGCCGCCGGCGAAGGCGGACATTCAGGCGGATTGCAAAGCAGCTTGTGACAATGCGTGCACAAGCTACGCTGTGGCGGCATGCAGGAGTGTCACCAACGACCCCACGTGTCAGGCAGTGCAGACATGCAAAACTCGGATCCACCATCCGTGTAGCATCACCTGCAACGATACCTGCAACCGTGGAGTTCAGTGTGCAAAATAAGTAGTATAACTGTTCGTCGATCGTTGTCAAGCTCGCACCGATTGCTTCCCACGCTTTTGTGGTTTCTACGTACGGCTGAATTTGTTTCGCTATACACAGACAGTAGTGGTGTGTAAATGCTTGCACGCTTAACGCGCAAGCTTTGCTCCATCGTCGTCTCAGTTTCCAATTGTTTCAGTCATCCCTTGGTTCGATCCGGATATGGATCGGAGTACTACTACGATGCGCCGCTGCAATAATGTACCTTTTATGTACTTGTGTCTTTTTTTTTCTGTGAACCGACATGTAGTTCTGTCGCCCCGTGTATTACTTACTGATCTCAAGGTAATTCAATGCTTTGTAATAAAATGTCAACTGTTGTTGTGACTCATCTTTTCATGAGGCATGCTTAATTGAACTTTTTTCATGTCAGTGTTATATAGTGCACGTCTAGCTACTATTGATCTAGCGTGCAGAAGACGTGTAGATGCCCAGATCGTTCACACAATTTTATTGATAACAAGCCGTGGAAGCAGCTGTGGCTCCATCGCCATTTGTACAGGCTGTGTGTTGTGCATTTTCTCCGGTGCTCATGGTGGTTACCCGACTAGCAATAGCCCTTTTTTTTAGGCGAAGAAGCAAGAACGTGATTGTCTCGTGGTTAGTGAAACATTGCTTGGTGACTAGACACAGAGCACTAAATTTTTTTTTCCTTTCCACGTCATGCATGCACCTAAAACATGACAGGAAATAAATGAATTCATCAGGTAACCAAATTTTCGTGCGTCCGCATGTGCGAGACTGGTTTCCTCCGTTCTGGCGTCGAAAGTGATCAAGGAGCACGTACGATTGCCCCCTGTGCAGTTGAGTTCAGCGCAGCTACGTCTCTCTCCCCAAGAATAAACTAATAGCTATTACATCCGTCAATGTACTGGCCTTAATTCGTGAAGCGTTCGTTCCTCTTTCACAACCAGAAGGCTTTGGGTACCCAGGAAGGCTCTAATCTTCAAGGATTCAAGAAGAAACCGTGACAGACACCAAGGACGTGAGATGGTCAATCATGGCAGCCGTTCTCACAGATCCAAGCGTCCGACGTGGCCGCCGTGCTCACGCTAGAAGCTCCAGGATCCATACATAGCATTTCTGAATCCTCAACGAATGGTCCTCCGGTAGAGGCTAACCACTCTATAGCGCAGCTTGATTTATGAGTAAATATCACAAACCTACAACTTAAAAAAAACTACAACTATTTCAGGCTAATAACAAAAACCTATAATTTTTCTGACATGGTCCCACATGTCAATCACACATGTGCTACATGATCTGGTCCCACCTGCCATCCACACATTTGAACAAAAGTTGTAGTTTTTTGTTACCTAGGGTCAAAATAGTTGTCGTTTTGTGAAATAGATTTAGAAAGTTGTAGTTCTATGTCACAGTAGTACAAATAGTTGTAGGTTTCTGAAATTTACTCTTGATTTATTCATCTAACAAAAGACCACAAGTAAAACGTTGCTAGATCTGTGACGCAGCAACAGCCTCTCTTTCCCTGTGCCTCCTATTCTCAGCTATCACACGATTTTCAGATATTTTGTCTATTGTGTTTCCATCTCCCCTGTTTTTTTATATATACTATAACATCTTTAGTTACAAACGGAAGTGATGATATGCATCAAAATGGTTGTCGATGTATTTTCTTTCAGTCAGCTGTTGTGGATAAATGAAACAAGCGAAGGGATCTATAACCAACTCGTAAAGGTAGAAAAGCATATACATACATGCACGAAAGATAATTTATATGTGAAGGTTGGAGAGCAATTAATCTTTTACATGTTCAGCGAGTCATTTCAATTCGCAGGTACCTTAGTAAAAAAAAAAAATCATGACTATGACGCCAATTTCTAAGCGGAACCAACAAATAATTCAATTATCTGCAATATACCTCCCCCCCCCCCCCCCCCCCCCAAATTGAGATTTATCTTTCTTTTAGTTTATCGGTGTATAAGTTAAATCTGAAGTTAAAATTTAATTGACGGTATCTCAAACAACATCGATATAAAAATAAGTATACTTTTTTTCTGATATCATTTGTATGTATCGTTAATTGCTATCAAAGTATGTAAATAATACAAAAAATTATGTCATAATTATTTTAACATAGATTGTTATGTCAAATATCATCATGTAAAATTGCAACTTGTATGCCAAGAAACAAAAGGTCAAATTTGTATAAGGTGTATATTGCACGGACTTAAATTGTTATGGTGTGAAACAGACAATATGAAGTGTTTGTGGGAGTAAAGTAGATTTTTTTTTCCCTACTCTTTTAGTGGTAGACAACGTCTTAATGATAGTAAGGCGCCAATGGTAATTGAAGTCTTAAGATCACTCAGTCCAGTCTCTCGTTGACGTTTATAGGGGTAAGTACTTATGCGTGTACGTGAGTGTCAATATCTGTATTGTGTTTCGCAAAAAAAGAAAATTCCTAACAGATTTACACTTGTTAAAGACAAGCGCGTGGATGGCAGATACAAGTGGGCACAAGATCGAAAGCGAAGACGACGTGGCTTGAGCAAATCTTTGGTTTGAGACGTTAGGAGCAATGTGACGTGTTCAGAGGCCTAAGGCCTTTGTCCGACTCACAGCCATGGAGAAGGAGCTGAAGCAGCAACGTACTCCTTGAAATATCCCCAATGTGAGACGCTCCCGGAAGATCTCAATATTTCCAACCCATAGCGCTATCACTCAGGCAATACCTACCTGATGAGGACAGAATCTCCCGAAGTATATAGCTGTGATCGCTTCAGCTAGCTGCGGCTATGGCTGAGCAACCACGATATACTCCAGGTCGTAGCTAGAGACCAACTTCTAAAGGGGGCGACAACAACCTTTCTTTCCCTATGCCTCCTGCTCCCAGCTAGCACACGCTCTTTATATATCTTATCTTTTTATTTTTCATTTCTGTGCTCATTCATCGTCTCCCCACTTTTTGCATATTTAAAGGAAGTGATGATATCAATTATTGTAGATGGATTTTTCATTCGAGCAATTGTTGTGAATGAATGCAAGAAGCAATGAGATGTATACCCTGTGCATAGCGTCATCATCATTTATACCTGTGATGGTTGGGAGCTATTCATCTTTTACGTGCAAAGCATCATTTGATCATGACAGAAGTATGCCACTAATCTCCTAGCCGATACTATTATAGCTAGATCACTTGCAAACAACAACATACGATCTGATTATTAAAACCTCACATGGGGATGATTCTTGGCTACGGGTACGCGTACGGCGGCCTCTCGGTCAATTACAAGGTTTTAAATCTCCCGCTATAGCTGCCGCTAAAGCCCGCTATAGCTTTTTGAAGTAGTGTACCGCTATTTGTGTTCGTGTATAATTTAACTGCTATCTCCCGCTATAACCCGATTTAGCTCCACTATTAGCTGTTTCAGAGACATGCCGCTAAACCTCTTAGCCCCCTGTTTATAATATTGGTCAATTATTAGGAAAACATATATATAGATTCTTGGTGCCAATGTATCATGCGGTTGACAAAGGAATTATTAAAAAAGGTACGTATGCTGCTTAGAGCAAGTATAATAAGTCTAGTCAGCTGGCTGAAGAGTTGTACACATCATTAAAATCCTAGATGGAGGAGTGAGAAGTGAAGCTAGAGAAAAAAGCAAGCGAGTCTTTAGTCGCCCGGCTAACGCAGCATTTCCAAGAAACTGCTGCCCTCCAGCCAATAACCGACCAGGGAACCAGTGCTATTCACTCAACAAGTATTTAAATATTCAATGGAGTAGCTTGTTTAATCGCCCGCTCATTGTACGAGCAGCCTGTTGATGCCGGCTGCAAGTGACATGGCCTCAGCATACGGCCGGCAGCGGGCTATTTTATTAGCCCTTGCTTTTAGAACTCCGGTTTAATGGGAGTATCAAGCATTCCTTACTTGTATTGTTGATGCTCCATGTTATCTATCATTGCTTTGGAGCTCTTCTCTATGGATAGATGGAAAAATAATAATAATTGTTACGGTCCTTTCTACTCCGCGAGGAGCGGGATGCGGCGGCGCGGCGGCTGCCGACGACGCAGAGAGCGTGGGGAGGTGGTGGCGCACGGAGGAGCGGGGGAGGCGGGCGCGCACGGCTAGGGTTATTGGGGCAGCGGCTAGGGACCTGAGAAGGCGGTGAGCTTGGTAGGAATTACCCCTTTTTAGTTCTTAAGAAACCCTAGGTACATACCTCTATATTTATAGGGAAGACTAGACTTGACTCCCAAACAACCTACAATTTCTTTTATAAGAAATCCCTAACTTAACCTCTAAGTAAAGGATTTTTTTAAGAAACTCTAAGTAAAAGATCTTATCAATCTGAACTTTATTTTCCTAAATTACATTGACTCTTTCTATTTATTTTATCTAGCCACTTTTGGAAAGTGGCGTAACTGCCCCACTTGGCAGTAGGGCTGGACGAAAAGCTTGTGGCTCGTTAGCTCGTCTCGGCTCGCGACTCGCTCGGCTCGGCTCGGCTCGGCTTGGCTCGTTCACTTTTTCAACGAGCCGAGCCAGGTGTCTAGCTCGTTCTGTTTAACGGGCTAGCTCGAGCTGGCTCACGAGCCGCTCGCGAGCCAAACGAGCCCATCGGGAAAAGGGAGAGGCCAGCCCGATGGAGCTCCGTGAGGTTGCCGGTGCCTCCTTTTCCTGTCGCAGCACTCCCCTCTCCCTTCCCCTCCATCACCGACGTTGCAGCCATCAACGCCAAAGCTTATGGTGAGCATGAGCTCGTTGTCCTCACCGCTGTTCCCATGGCGATGGCGACGGCGGAAGGGGACCGAATCAAGAACCAAACCGCGGATAGGCGGCGCGATGCGCGGCAGCCAGCAGCTCCAGCTGGGTGATGCCACTCTCCTCTACCTCACGCGGTGGTGCCGCCTCTCCACCTCCTCCCCTCACACGGTGGCGCCGGCTCCCCCTCCGCCGTTCCTCCACGTCACTGGCCTCTTATCTCCCGGCTGCGACCACTTCTGCGACGTCGGCCTCCGCCTCCCCGCCCGACGTGCCATGATGCTCAAGAGCGTGAAGATCTACCAGACACCGTGGTCGTTGTCTTCTTCTCCAGGTCGCAACGGAAGTGTTCGAGGCGAGCTATGGCGAGCTTAACGAGCTGGCTCGCGAGCTAGCTTGAACTCGTAATGAGCCGAGCCGAGCCAGCATTCCAGCTCGTTAAGATAACGAACAGAGCCGAGTCAGCTCGTTATCCTAATGAGCTGGACCGAGCCGAGTCGAGCCGAGCTGGCTCGGTAGTCCAGCCCTACCTGGCGGCGCCGCCCGCAGCGCGCCCAAGGCCCATGGGGCGGCTGGTGTGCCCGTATGGGCAGCCGCGGCGTGGATCTCTATCCAGTATTGACCCATAACACTTTGTTTCGACATAATATTTGATTTTGTTCCGTATGTAGCTGCGAACTTGTAACAAGAACAGGTTATGTGTCCCACTGTCCCCTACTCAGTCTGCACCGTGTCATTGTCATTTCGGATCAGATAGCATGCTTTGTGGAAACAGAGTAAGCTATCTCCCAGTGTCTCCTACTCCCGCCGTGTATTCTTCCTTCTTTGGTTTCTTATTTTCTCATCTTCGTCCCTATTCTGCCAATCGTAGCATTTGAACAAAATACGTTCTATAAAGTGCAGGGGAGTTGCTTCTTAAGGCGAAGAGTTGTACAAAACAGATGTGTGCGCGCGAGCATCATTTATATATGTCACGGTTGGTGTGTTATTAAATTGCATTATCTTCGTGGTAGTATCACTTTTGAGCTCGCATGATAATTCTTAGATAAAGTAGGTAGGACTCTTTTTTTTTTAACGAAAAAAGAAGGGACCCTTAACAAATTCCATTAATTGAAAAAACAAATCAATAAATCAAAAGAGCCGCTGAAACTTTTGATCGACTTCCTATTGGATATATGTGCCCAAGAGACAATACGCCCGTTCCCCGACACTCTCATCATCGGGTTACCTGGATGGCTGGATGGATCTGCAAGAGCATAGGTTTAGCAGAGCCATGGTGTCGTCGGACCTAGATGGACGATGCAGAGACAGAGGACTTTAGGTGGAGATTGTTGGAGTATTGATCAACAAGCTTCTCTCGCTCATCATCAACAACACCTTCTTTTTGCTCCAACAACTGCGAGTTCATCTCCAAGGCATCAGATGTATTCTCCTGCTCTGTTTCTCGAGAGATGCTCTGTTTCTCGATCTGCTCCTTTGCTTACATGGATTGTGCTATGCTTCCTGCTACAACACTGGCGCAAGCTTTAGCATCACACTATGTTTGTTGGACCCAGACGACAGAGCTACACCGGATTATGTAGCATCCTCACAGTTCGGCTGTAGCAACCCGCGTTTTTGCCCGTTGCCAAAAATCACTAAAAATTTGAACTTTTTAAAATTTTTCCAATTAAAATCAATTTGCTAGCTTTAGTTAGTAGCGAAACCAAAAGATTTTGAATTTTAAACCGTGCCTAAAAGTCACCATGTGCATTTTCGCGTTTTTCTTGATTTGATTGAATGTTGGTTTCAATCCTTTCTTTTGAATGAATTTGAAATTCATTCAAATCTAAAATCCAGCAAAAGATCAAACCTATCTTTTTATCGGGCCGCCCTCTTCTCTTTTGCTCCCGGCCGGCCCAGCCCTTCTCTTCTTCCTTTCTCTCCCGCGCCTGGCCCAGCAGCCGCTCGGCCCAGTCGCGCCGCTCTCTCCTTTCTCTCTTTCTCTCCCGCGTGGGCCGCCCCGCTCCCGGCCCACATCACCCGCACCAGCCCAGCGCCGCGCCCTTTTCTTTTTCGCCGAGACGCTGACAGGTGGGACCCGCGCCCCCATCGTCTACCTCGCGTCGCCGGCGCAAATCACGCGCGTGCCCATCCCGGCGTGCCCCCTCGCCGCCTCCGTCATGTCCCAGCCACAGCGAAGCTCGCATTCAACACGTGCGCGCCAAACCGCCTTCCCTGCTCTGTCCTATCGTCCTCTCTCCCTTACTTAACGCATGCCCTACGTTTTCCCGACGCCCGACGAACTCCACTCCGTGTCGTCAGCCACAGTCGCTCCTTCCCTCGCTCCGTCGCGTCCCGAGCACTGCAGAAGCTCCTCTCGCGCGTCACCGCCGATCATCGAAGCTCGCGAACCGCCTCAGCGCGTCGCGTCGAGCTCCAGTCCGGCGAGATATTTCTCGCCGGCAAAACCGACCTTGCGCCCCTCTCGAACCGCCATTGCCGCCTTTAAAGCAAAGGGCAGACCCTCTCCTTCCCTCTCTCATTTCATTTCCATCTCCATCCACTCCCGAGCACTCCACTATTCTCTTCCCCTTTCTCGCTCAAGTCCGGTGAACTCTCCGGTGAGCTCTCTCTCTGTCGACGGTGAGTCCCGACGACAACTTCTTCCACTCCTAGCACCTCCATTCCGCGCTTGACACGCTGATGCCCTTCCTTGGCGCAGCCGTGACTTGCAGGAAGAAATCGACTGAACCCTAGCCCCGCCGTCCGCCGTCTTCGTCGCCGGCACTCTTCCGTTCTCTCTCTCACTTTTCTGAGAGCACGGTAAGCACCCTCAAGCTCATCCCTCGCTCGTGCGCGTGATCTCGTCGACTGTATGCTAGCGCGTAGCCCTTTCCGGCGAGCTCCGAGGTAGCGCCGCCGTGCCCCATCTCGCCGCCGGCCACACTCCCGGCCGCTCGCGAGCACGCCAAGGCCACCAGTCACTTCCTCGCACTCACGCGCACGTTCGCACCCACTCTAGCATGCTCTTGCGCGTGCGCATTCCTTCTCTTCCCCGCGCACCCCGGCGCGCCGCCGAGCTCCGGCGAGCTCGTGCCGCCGCTCCGGCCCTTCTCCACGTCAACGCGTAGCACCATTAGGTTCGCCGTGACCCTCTCTCTCCCTTGTGCCCTCTCTTTTTCTCTCTCGCGCTCCCGAGGCATCCGCGCATCGAGCGCCGGTTCCGCCGCCGCCCTTCCCTCTCGCCGCCGGCCGCCGCGAGCTTCCTCCGGCCCGGCCGAGACGTTCGCACGACTTCCCGCACCCCCGCGCACACTCGCAACCACTCACACCTCGATTCCGCGCACTCCTTCGCCTTTCCCCCTTTTCTCGCCGGCGCACCACCAAGTCCGGCGACGTCGCGCCGCCGCGTCCGTCGTCCTCGACGACAACATCACCCACCATCACACTCGCCATTGCACGCTGATCACGTGGGTGTGCTTCATGCCCCCTCTCGCCGCCTGTAGTCGCCGCCGGCGACGATTCCGGCGAGGCCGCTGCCGCGCGCCGCCGTCCCGAGCGCGTCCCGCCGCCGTCGCCGACGTGGCGCGCCGCGTCAGCGCGCGGGCCCGCGACGACCGGGTCGCCCCGCTTGCGTGGCGGACTCGGCTCACCATGGACCCGCCGCTCTATTACCGCCGGTCCACCGTTCTGTGGACGCGGCTCACCAAACAGTAAAGCGCGGACCCCGCTGGGCCCTTTGGCCCACCAGTCAGTGAAACAATCACTGGAAATTGCTACGCGCACCCAGACTCGTACACAGAAAATCAGTTCGACCACATTTCCAATGACAGAAAAATTCCCAAAAATTCTCAAAAATCCAATATTTCATCTTAACCATTTTGCAACCATTGCCATCCTCTGGAAAATTAGGATGGTAGTTATAATTAATTATGATAATCACATCCTAATCAATTTCCTTTCTTTTACATCAAAAATCAATATCTTTTTCATTCCAACTCCGATTTTGGCGAAACTTGCGCCAAAATTCATCTAAAATCATGATCTATCCAGTGCCACCAAATCAACTCCCATCTGGTTTTATTTGGATTTTATTCGGATTTATTGCTCTGTTAATTTGTTTGCAAACGGTAGATTTATTCTTTTAATCGATAGATAATCAAGACGAAGAGGAAGCTGAGGATCCCGATTACGAGGATTTAGAGGAAGAGGAATTTGGTGAAGGCAAGTCTAACTTCCATTGATCATATTGATCCTATGATTGCAAATATCCTAATTAGAGCTGTTTATAAATAAATTGCATGGTATTTAAATGAATTTAAATGCTAGAATGGTCCTATGCAATATTTGATTGCCTGCCTTGACTTGATTATATCCTGTATCCTTGTTAGCCCTAGGAAGCAACATCATTAATTTAATTAATGAATTGTTGATATGCTCGCTGCTTAGGACCTTCACATGTGTTAATTAATTTGCTCACATGATTTTCGTGTAAAGGCGTGTGTCTTGGTGGCGTGTGTAAATGTGGAATTGGGTGGTTAATAATAAGTGCAACCCTAGTGAGGGATGTTTTTCTGGCGGGACCAGGCGAGGTAGTCCTCAGTGGGGAGGCTATCTCTGGGACGCCCTTCCACTCGTGGTTTGGCTATTGAAGATGCCTGGTTCGGTCGTATAAGGACCGGTTCTTGTGCCGCCTTTGCCTAGCACCTCTCGCGCAGCCACAAGCCCAGTATGGGATGGGAATTGGAACCACACCCTACTAGTACTCACCCGGTACCCCCCGGAGGCAGGAGATTGCAACGGAGTCCCAGGAGAAGACTCGTTCGTTGGTGGGTGTTCGAGATCCGGCATTTATGACTGGCCATATTATTATGATTGTGAAGCCCCTGGTGATGTCCGTGGGGGATGCCGTGGTGGTACCAAGTAGGTATGGGACCTTTAGTGGGACAGTCCAAACTATGACGATAGGGAGGACTGGACCACCTTGTGGGGAAATTTGTGCACCCTTGGCCAAGGTTAAGAATCTTTCCGGAAAGCCGTGTTCCACGGTATTGGACAACGCGAAAGCTTCGGCCACACTATGATTAGATTTTTCTGCGTGAGTTCCCTTGGTGTGTTTTTGGAAAACGCCGGTTTGGAGCCGTGTGCTGGTTGTCGGCCAGCAATAAAATTGAGGAACTGGCGGGATGGATTGCATCTCCCCCAGGGCCGCCCAACCCCACTAATCTCTACAGATATTTGATTAGAATTGCGAAATGCTTTGTTTTCAAAACAACCCTGCATAAACTTGGCTTTCTCGCCTTGTCGGTAAACCTCAGCCTATCCTTTGATAATCCCTTGCATAATCATAACCCTCGTGTTAGGCTTCCTGAGTACCTTAAGTGCTCACTCTTGCTTAAATCATTCAGAAGATGAGCCTGAGTATGACTTTCAAGCTGATGGTGAAGAAGAGTAGAGTTCGGCCTACGCTCAAGCGGTGCCTGTAGGAGTGGAGCCGTGTCGTCTTCCGCTAGTTTAAGTGTTAGCTCCGGCTGCTGCGTCAGCCTTTGAGCGTGCTGTCTGTGTGTGCTGAGGCTGCTCGCCTCCTCTGTACAAAGACCTTTATGTATTCAAAGGCTTGTAATGACTCTCGGTAATATAAATAAAGTATTTGCTGTGAAGCATTCTGTAAAAGTGTCGTATCAGCTACTGATCCAGGGACTGATACGGGAAACACTAAGTATTCCAGAAATGGGGTACGACAGAGTGGTATCAGAGCGATGCTTGTCCGTAGGCCAAACCATAGGTTGACATCGAGTGAGAAGAGTGCGATATTTTGTAAAGATTTATTTTATAAAATCTCCCTTACCTTGTTTCTATTTATAAAATTATACTCACCGGTACTTACCCGTCTTTTCAACATTTTGTTGAACAGATGGAGGCCCTTCGTCAGGAGCTTGACCAGCTGGAGGCGCAGCGCGCTCAGACCGCCCGCGTTCTCGAGCAGACTGCCGAGAGGTGGGGCGAGGACCAGCGCCGTCTGGCAGAGACTCGAGCTCAGCTTGCGCAGGCACAGACTCAGCTTGCTGCTTGCCAGGCCGAGAGAGACCGCCTGCAGTGGACCCTGGACTACACCCGTCGTTTCTAGGAGGAGGATGCGATGTACCTGATCCGTAAGCTCAACAGCCACTACAGGTACTGTCACGAGGAGCACGGAGGACCCCGCCGCCACTTCACAGTGAGGACAGGAGGACCGCACGGACACTACCACTACGCCTGTCCGACCGACACGGAGGAGGACTCCACTACACGTACAGGTTCAGACACTACCGTGGACTCCCCTGAGGTTGAGCCGGCAGACGACTCAGAGGAGCTTGCCCGTTGGGCAGCAGAGCTGGAGGCCGCCCTTGAGACTGTTGGAGACTCCGAGGAGGAGCCGATGGAGGACGAGCCTGTGGTGGACGTGTCGTCAGGGAGTGAGTCGGTGGCGGACAACGTTATCGATCTCACTGGCACTGACGACGAGATGGACATGGACGAGTTTGTGGTGATTGACTCGCCTGCACCGGAGGCACCAGCAGGACCCCGCCTTGTCGGAGACGTGGATCTCGACGAGTACTACAGGCTGATCAGCACCGGCACCGTCGACCTCACCCAGGACCCGTTCGACCTCTACGCTGAGTGGCGCCAGGACCGTGGCTTCGACGCCTGAGCAGCAGAGTTGGAGCCGTGGAGTAGCCTTGCCAGCTAGTAGTGGCAGCTGTTGCCTAGAGTCGTGGTGTCTAGTAGTGTCAGGTGTGTCAGTAGTGTGTCTCAGTAGTTGCGAGTCTAAGTCGCCCTGTGGTCGAGTCGTAGATCGTCGAGTCCTTGTATATAAATAAAAGGACTTGGGTATGTATGATCGAACCTAGTTATTGTGAATAGGCTTGCTGTAATGATGTATTGATGCCGGTTTTAACTTGTTTGTGTGCTTGCAAGATTTGTGGAATTTCTTTTCCATTCATCTTGTTTGTTCTGCCTCGTAGTTTGTAGTTTCGCCTTGTAGTTAGTTAATCGCCTGAGTGTCTTAACTCACCTTCTTGCTAATCTCTCCATCAGATGCCTCCCAAAAGATCTGCCAGGATTCAGCAGCGTCAACGCCGAGAGCGTAACGCTCAAGATAATGATCAGGATGATGTCCACAGTGCAGGACGTGGACGTGGTAGAGGAAGAAATAATAATCAGCGTGGCAGAGGTAGAGGAGGAGGTAGAGGTGGAGGCAGACACGACATTGAGCATGATCACCAGGAGGATGAAGTAAGTCAAAATGAGCAAGAAGTGCAGGATGAGGTTGGAGAAAACAATGATCAGAATAGAAGTGAAGGACAACAGAACCGTGGTAGAGGTGGTAGAAGAGGTGGTGGAAGAGGTGGTGGAAGAGGTGGAAGAATACCCGCAGCACCTGTCACCAACCTAGTAGCTGTGATGGATAATCAGACTCGTCTGATGGAAATTATTGCACAGGGACTCATGGACAGAGCTCCTGGTCAGCAGAGCAAAATGTCAGAATTCATGAGACTCAGGCCCCCGACCTTCGAGGGTACTGAGGAAGATCCTCTGGCAGCTGATGATTGGCTGCGTGATATTACCAAGAAATTACACTTGGTAAATGCTGATGACAGAGAAAAAGTTCTCCTGGCATCTCACCAGCTCAAGGGAGCAGCAGGAGAATGGTGGGATAATTACCGTGAAGGTGCAGAAAATGCAGATGCTATTACCTGGGAAGAATTCCAGGAGGAGTTCAGGAGGTATCACATCCCAGAGGGTGTGATTGAGATGAAGGCTGATGAATTCCGCTCTCTGAAGCAGGGAGCGATGACAGTTAATCAGTATATCAGGAAATTCATGAAATTGGCTCGTTATGCTCCTGATGATGTTAACACTGATAAGAAGAAGCAGGATCGCTTCCGAAAAGGACTTAATCCCGGATTGAAAGTGCAGTTGGTTACTCATATTTATCCTGATTTCAACACTCTCATGAACCGTGCACTTCTGTTGGAAGATGCCCGCTCTCACATTGATCATGATAGGAAGCGCAAATTCAATGCGCAGAAGTTTAAGCAGCAGGAGAGAAATCAGAAACCAAGGTTTAATAATAATTTTCAGAAGCCAAAATATCAGTCTACCATGCAGTATAGGACCTCAGCGTCCAATCAACCCAGCTCAGCACCATCATATCGCAATCAAAATTCTGGTAGTTAGCAGAGGAGCAGTTCCAGTGTTGTTCAACCCAACAACAATGATAAAAGGACTTGTTTTCACTGCCGTGAACCTGGTCATATGATTGCTAGATGCCCTTATTTGAGCCAGAATAATGCTCCTACTCCGCAGCATCAACCAAACAGTGCCAGAACTGCAGCTTCTGGAAATGGTCGTGGTGGACAGCAACCCTCTGGACAGCAGCGGAGGAATAATCAATCCTTCGGTCGAGGAAAAGTCAATCATATTAATGCAGATGAAGTTGAGGACACTCCTGATGTTGTTCTTGGTGAGTATCTTGTCAACTCCATCCTTGCAACCGTTTTGTTTGATTCTGGAGCTTCGCATTCGTTTGTTTCTTCAAAGTTTGTTGCCGCAAATGATTTGCCAACTGTCATGCTAAAACAACCCCTGATAATCCGGACTCTCGGGGCCGAGACCAAAAGTTATTTGGGATGCCCACGGGTTAAGATCCTTTTAAGTGGGGTAGAGTTCCTAGCGAACTTAGTAGTCCTAGAATCCCAAGGGATAGATGTTATCCTCGGGATGGACTGGTTGAGTAAGCACCACGGCAATATAGCCTGCGACACCAGGAAAGTCACCCTGGTAAACCACAAAGGAATTAAAGTGGTATGTGAACCAAAAAGGTCAAAAGTTGCACCTATGGTTCATAATATGGAAGCAAGACCGTTGGAGGAAGTGCCAGTGGTCTGTGAATATCCTGATGTGTTTCCAGAAGAATTGCCAGGCATGCCACCTGACAGAGACATAGAGTTCATCATTGACCTTATTCCCGGCACAGCCCCAATAGCAAAGAGACCGTATAGAATGGCAGCAACTGAGCTAGCAGAATTGAAGGCACAAATAGCAGAGTTACAGGAAAAAGGATTTATCAGACCAAGTTCATCACCGTGGGGATCACCTGTTCTTTTTGTTAAAAAGAAAGATGGCAGTCTCAGAATGTGCATAGACTACCGCTCTTTGAATGAAGTCACCATCAAGAATAAATATCCACTGCCCAGGATCGATGATTTATTTGATCAATTGAAAGGAGCCAAGTACTTCTCCAAAATTGATTTAAGATCTGGGTATTATCAGCTAAAAATCAGGGAATGTGATATTCTCAAGACAGCTTTTGTCACCAGATATGGTCAGTATGAGTTCACAGTGATGCCATTTGGATTGACAAATGCACCTGCATACTTCATGAATCTGATGAATAAGGTGTTTATGGAGGAGTTAGATCGGTTTGTCGTCGTTTTCATTGACGACATACTTATCTACTCCAAAAGTACAGAAGAGCATGAGCAGCATTTGAGGATTGTGCTAGAGAAATTGAGAGCTCATGAGCTGTATGCCAAGTTCAGTAAATGTGAATTTTGGTTAAATAAAGTGGCTTTTCTTGGTCACATTTTGACAGAAGAAGGAGTATCAGTGGATTCCGCCAAAGTTGAGGCAGTCCTTAACTGGAAGCAACCAACCACTGTGACAGAAGTCAGAAGTTTCCTTGGTCTAGCTGGTTATTACCGCAAATTTATTGAAGGTTTCTCAAAAATAGCAAGACCAATGACAGCTCTGACACAAAAGGGAAAAGAATTCAAATGGACTGAAGCTTGTGAGAGAAGTTTTCAGGAATTAAAGAAAAAGTTGACCACAGCCCCAGTACTGGCCTTACCGGACATTCACAGAGATTTTGTCGTACATTGCGACGCATCTCGACAAGGATTGGGATGTGTGCTTATGCAAGATGACCGAGTGATTGCATACGCATCAAGGCAGTTGAAAACACATGAGCAAAATTATCCCACTCATGACCTGGAGCTAGCAGCAGTTGTGCATGCTCTCAAAATTTGGAGGCATTATCTGATTGGCAATAAATGTGAAATATATACGGATCATAAGAGCCTGAAAAATATTTTCACACAACCGGATTTAAACCTCAGACAAAGAAGATGGTTGGAGTTAATAAAGGATTATGACCTAGAAATTCACTACCATCCTGGAAAGGCAAATGTGGTTGCAGATGCATTAAGCCGCAAATCTCAGAATAATGGGATTAAAATGCGGAGACGAAGCCCGGAACTTGTGGAAGAATTTAAACAATTAAATCTTCACTTTGCTAAACCAGGCCGTCTGAACACCTTATGTGTGGAACCAATTCTGGAGAAGCAAATAAGAACAGCTCAAGAGTCAGATGAGGAAATAAATGAATTAAAGAAAATGACAGGGTTGGATAAAGCCCCTGGATTTCGAGTAGATAATCAGGGCACCTTATGGTACAAGGATAGAGTTTGTGTACCGAAAACTGGTGGATATCAGGAGCTGATTATGGATGAAGCTCATAACTCAGCATATTCTATTCATCCTGGAAGCACCAAAATGTATATGGATATAAAACAGAAATATTGGTGGTCAGGGATGAAAAGGGACATAGCAGAATTTGTCGCTCGTTGTGACATCTGCAGCAGGGTAAAAGCAGAGTATAAAAGACCTGCAGGATTGTTACAACCTCTCCATGTTCCAGAGTGGAAATGGGATGAGATCAGTATGGATTTCATCGTAGGGTTACCCCGTACCCAAAAAGGATATGATTCCATATGGGTTATTGTGGATCGACTGACAAAAGTGGCACACTTTATACCTGTGAAGACAGTATACAGGGGAAATCATTATGCCCAGTTATACATAGACAACGTGCTCAAGCTACATGGAGTTCCTCGCAGAATAGTATCAGATCGAGGCACACAGTTCACCTCGATATTCTGGAAAAGTTTGCATAATTTGCTCGGAACAAGACTAGATTACAGTTCAGCATACCACCCACAAACCGATGGTCAGACAGAAAGGGTGAATCAAATCCTGGAAGACATGTTGAGAGCATGTGTGCTAACCTATGGAAAAGATTGGGAGAAAAGTTTGTCCTTTGCAGAGTTCTCATATAACAACAGTTATCAGGCCAGTTTACAGATGTCACCATTTGAGGCACTGTATGGCAGAAAATGCAGAACCCCGCTGATGTGGTCAGAAGTTGGAAACGTTCTTTCTTCGGACCTGCAGTTATCAGGGATGCAGAAGAGAAAGTAGCTCTGGTCAGGGAAAATTTAAAAGCAGCTCAAAGCAGACAGAAAAGTTATGCTGATACCCGACGCAGAGATTTGAGCTTCGAAGTTGGAGATTATGTGTATCTCAAAGTGTCACCGATTCGAGGAACCAGGAGATTCCAGATAAAAGGAAAGTTGGCACCGAGGTATATTGGACCTTTCAAGGTACTTAAGAAGATAGGAGCCGTGGCATATCGCCTCGAGCTTCCCGAAGAAATGGCAGATGTGCACGATGTTTTCCATGTGTCACAGTTAAAGAAATGCTTGAGAAAGCCAGAAGAAATAGTCCCTCCAGAAGTGATGGACTTACAGCCTGATTTAAGATATCAGGAGAGGCCAATTAAAATTTTGGATGTGGCAACTCGACTAACAAGGAGAAATGCTATAAAGTTTTGTCGAGTTCAGTGGAGTAATCACACCAAAGCAGAGGCAACATGGGAAAGAGAAGATGACCTCAAGCGAGAGTTTCCTTACCTTTTCGAGGAAGAGCTGGAATCTCGGGGACGAGATTCTCTTTAAGTGGGGTAGGTAGGAGGTTGTAGCAACCCGCGTTTTTGCCCGTTGCCAAAAATCACTAAAAATTTGAACTTTTTAAAATTTTTCCAATTAAAATCAATTTGCTAGCTTTAGTTAGTAGCGAAACCAAAAGATTTTGAATTTTAAACCGTGCCTAAAAGTCACCATGTGCATTTTCGCGTTTTTCTTGATTTGATTGAATGTTGGTTTCAATCCTTTCTTTTGAATGAATTTGAAATTCATTCAAATCTAAAATCCAGCAAAAGATCAAACCTATCTTTTTATCGGGCCGCCCTCTTCTCTTTTCCTCCCGGCCGGCCCAGCCCTTCTCTTCTTCCTTTCTCTCCCGCGCCTGGCCCAGCAGCCGCTCGGCCCAGTCGCGCCGCTCTCTCCTTTCTCTCTTTCTCTCCCGCGTGGGCCGCCCCGCTCCCGGCCCACATCACCCGCACCAGCCCAGCGCCGCGCCCTTTTCTTTTTCGCCGAGACGCTGACAGGTGGGACCCGCGCCCCCATCGTCTACCTCGCGTCGCCGGCGCAAATCACGCGCGTGCCATCATCCCGGCGTGCCCCCTCGCCGCCTCCGTCATGTCCCAGCCACAGCGAAGCTCGCATTCAACACGTGCGCGCCAAACCGCCTTCCCTGCTCTGTCCTATCGTCCTCTCTCCCTTACTTAACGCACGCCCTACGTTTTCCCGACGCCCGACGAACTCCACTCCGTGTCGTCAGCCACAGTCGCTCCTTCCCTCGCTCCGTCGCGTCCCGAGCACTGCAGAAGCTCCTCTCGCGCGTCACCGCCGATCATCGAAGCTCGCGAACCGCCTCAGCGCGTCGCGTCGAGCTCCAGTCCGGCGAGATATTTCTCGCCGGCAAAACCGACCTTGCGCCCCTCTCGAACCGCCATTGCCGCCTTTAAAGCAAAGGGCAGACCCTCTCCTTCCCTCTCTCATTTCATTTCCATCTCCATCCACTCCCGAGCACTCCACTATTCTCTTCCCCTTTCTCGCTCAAGTCCGGTGAACTCTCCGGTGAGCTCTCTCTCTGTCGACGGTGAGTCCCGACGACAACTTCTTCCACTCCTAGCACCTCCATTCCGCGCTTGACACGCTGATGCCCTTCCTTGGCGCAGCCGTGACTTGCAGGAAGAAATCGACTGAACCCTAGCCCCGCCGTCCGCCGTCTTCGTCGCCGGCACTCTTCCGTTCTCTCTCTCACTTTTCTGAGAGCACGGTAAGCACCCTCAACCTCATCCCTCGCTCGTGCGCGTGATCTCGTCGACTGTATGCTAGCGCGTAGCCCTTTCCGGCGAGCTCCGAGGTAGCGCCGCCGTGCCCCATCTCGCCGCCGGCCACACTCCCGGCCGCCCGCGAGCACGCCAAGGCCACCAGTCACTTCCTCGCACTCACGCGCACGTTCGCACCCACTCTAGCATGCTCTTGCGCGTGCACATTCCTTCTCTTCCCCGCGCACCCCGGCGCGCCGCCGAGCTCCGGCGAGCTCGTGCCGCCGCTCCGGCCCTTCTCCACGTCAACGCGTAGCACCATTAGGTTCGCCGTGACCCTCTCTCTCCCTTGTGCCCTCTCTTTTTCTCTCTCGCGCTCCCGAGGCATCCGCGCATCGAGCGCCGGTTCCGCCGCCGCCCTTCCCTCTCGCCGCCGGCCGCCGCGAGCTTCCTCCGGCCCGGCCGAGACGTTCGCACGACTTCCCGCACCCCCGCGCACACTCGCAACCACTCACACCTCGATTCCGCGCACTCCTTCGCCTTTCCCCCTTTTCTCGCCGGCGCACCACCAAGTCCGGCGACGTCGCGCCGCCGCGTCCGTCGTCCTCGACGACAACATCACCCACCATCACACTCGCCATTGCACGCTGATCACGTGGGTGTGCTTCATGCCCCCTCTCGCCGCCTGTAGTCGCCGCCGGCGACGATTCCGGCGAGCGAGGCCGCGCGGCGCGCGCGCCGCCGCGCGCCGCCGTCCCGAGCGCGTCCCGCCGCCGTCCGACGTGGCGCGCCGCGTCAGCGCGCGGGCCCGCGACGACCGGGTCGCCCCGCTTGCGTGGCGGACTCGGCTCACCATGGACCCGCCGCTCTATTACCGCCGGTCCACCGTTCTGTGGACGCGGCTCACCAAACAGTAAAGCGCGGACCCCGCTGGGCCCTTTGGCCCACCAGTCAGTGAAACAATTCACTGGAAATTGCTACGCGCACCCAGACTCGTACACAGAAAATCAGTTCGACCACATTTCCAATGACAGAAAAATTCCCAAAAATTCTCAAAAATCCAATATTTCATCTTAACCATTTTGCAACCATTGCCATCCTCTGGAAAATTAGGATGGTAGTTATAATTAATTATGATAATCACATCCTAATCAATTTCCTTTCTTTTACATCAAAAATCAATATCTTTTTCATTCCAACTCCGATTTTGGCGAAACTTGCGCCAAAATTCATCTAAAATCATGATCTATCCAGTGCCACCAAAATCAACTCCCATCTGGTTTTATTTGGATTTTATTCGGATTTATTGCTCTGTTAATTTGTTTGCAAACGGTAGATTTATTCTTTTAATCGATAGATAATCAAGACGAAGAGGAAGCTGAGGATCCCGATTACGAGGATTTAGAGGAAGAGGAATTTGGTGAAGGCAAGTCTAACTTCCATTGATCATATTGATCCTATGTTGCAAATATCCTAATTAGAGCTGTTTATAAATAAATTGCATGGTATTTAAATGAATTTAAATGCTAGAATGGTCCTATGCAATATTTGATTGCCTGCCTTGACTTGATTATATCCTGTATCCTTGTTAGCCCTAGGAAGCAACATCATTAATTTAATTAATGAATTGTTGATATGCTCGCTGCTTAGGACCTTAACATGTGTTAAATTAATTTTGCTCACATGATTTTCGTGTAAAGGCGTGTGTCTTGGTGGCGTGTGTAAATGTGGAATTGGGTGGTTAATAATAAGTGCAACCCTAGTGAGGGATGTTTTTCTGGCGGGACCAGGCGAGGTAGTCCTCAGTGGGGAGGCTATCTCTGGGACGCCCTTCCACTCGTGGTTTGGCTATTGAAGATGCCTGGTTCGGTCGTATAAGGACCGGTTCTTGTGCCGCCTTTGCCTAGCACCTCTCGCGCAGCCACAAGCCCAGTATGGGATGGGAATTGGAACCACACCCTACTAGTACTCACCCGGTACCCCCCGGAGGCAGGAGATTGCAACGGAGTCCCAGGAGAAGACTCGTTCGTTGGTGGGTGTTCGAGATCCGGCATTTATGACTGGCCATATTATTATGATTGTGAAGCCCCTGGTGATGTCCGTGGGGATGCCGTGGTGGTACCAAGTAGGTATGGGACCTTTAGTGGGACAGTCCAAACTATGACGATAGGGAGGACTGGACCACCTTGTGGGGAAATTTGTGCACCCTTGGCCAAGGTTAAGAATCTTTCCGGAAAGCCGTGTTCCACGGTATTGGACAACGCGAAAGCTTCGGCCACACTATGATTAGATTTTTCTGCGTGAGTTCCCTTGGTGTGTTTTTGGAAAACGCCGGTTTGGAGCCGTGTGCTGGTTGTCGGCCAGCAATAAAATTGAGGAACTGGCGGGATGGATTGCATCTCCCCCAGGGCCGCCCAACCCACTAATCTCTACAGATATTTGATTAGAATTGCGAAATGCTTTGTTTTCAAAACAACCCTGCATAAACTTGGCTTTCTCGCCTTGTCGGTAAACCTCAGCCTATCCTTTGATAATCCCTTGCATAATCATAACCCTCGTGTTAGGCTTCCTGAGTACCTTAAGTGCTCACTCTTGCTTAAATCATTCAGAAGATGAGCCTGAGTATGACTTTCAAGCTGATGGTGAAGAAGAGTAGAGTTCGGCCTACGCTCAAGCGGTGCCTGTAGGAGTGGAGCCGTGTCGTCTTCCGCTAGTTTAAGTGTTAGCTCCGGCTGCTGCGTCAGCCTTTGAGCGTGCTGTCTGTGTGTGCTGAGGCTGCTCGCCTCCTCTGTACAAAGACCTTTATGTATTCAAAGGCTTGTAATGACTCTCGGTAATATAAATAAAGTATTTGCTGTGAAGCATTCTGTAAAAGTGTCGTATCAGCTACTGATCCAGGGACTGATACGGGAAACACTAAGTATTCCAGAAATGGGGTACGACATCGGCCGTCAGCCATGTCAGCCTTGGCTTCCGGCCTTTGCGCGCGTTTGTATGTGAAGTCCCCATGCACTTGGTAACCACAACCTCCAACTGATACTAACTGGAACTCGATCAATCTAGGCTATAATAACTATAGCATGATAATTGTACCAACTATTTGGTTCATCAGAAATGGAGTAAAAGGAAAGGAAAAAAAATTTATGCCGCTTAATGATAGCTCAGCCGTACTGCATTCACCATGTATACAGAACAAATTACATTCATTCTGGAGTTTAGACCTCGACGACGCAAGAATCGTCACACGTGGTCACTAGGCACACATCAAATCGTCTATAGGGTTCCAAAATGACACAACTCCATTAGCTATTGGTCCCAAGCCTCTATGCTACTGTGCCCACTGCCCAGGAATGGAGCTTAGTGATGGTCTTAAACTCTATTGTTTCTACAGTGAAATTGCTATTTATTTTTAGAAAATAGAAATGGTTTTCGGCCTCAGCGTTGCCGCACACAACATCCTTCTTATTACAAAGTTCAGCTAAGATATCAAAGGGAAACCAAATAAACATCACAAGGAGCAAAGTCTATTATTGAATTTTCACCATGAGAAGCAAATCTCCATAGAGAAGGTCTCCAATGATAGTCTGTTAAGACGTCGCCAGTGAGAGAAACGCAGAGGAGATACCAGCAACAAACGAGCTTGAGAACTAAGAACACAAGGGATATTGCAAATTCGCAACGGCGAGGAGCTCTGCTCTCATCACTGGACTGAGGAACGTTCCCAGCCATGGTGACCAAAGGTCACCCTCACCAACAGGGAGACCTTACATTCTTCGATGATTACATCTTAAAGACGGCTGGCTTTATAGGTTTGGCGTCACACTAAAAAACTCTTGGACGACTAATCTGATAACAACTCAAGCTAAACAGCTTCCTGTTTATTCTCTACTCGACTGCTCTGCTGTTTGCCCTTAGCCACTTTGTTGCGCCGCGGTGGTCTTGGGCTCACGAGGACGACGCCTGTGCCTGTACGTGTGACTCAAAAAATCATCCACAACATAGGCTGACCATAAACATGTAGAATCCTTCACTATGAATTCTCCAAGTATCTCTCTCATGAAAAAGGGTCAATCTGGGTATCGTAGCTACTAGCTTATGCCATTCAACAAGCTTTTCTTCTGCCAATGCCCAGAGAAATTGCTACTAATCATTGTTTGGAGCTTAATTTCATTGGAACTCCGCCGATGACTGTGCCACTGATCCCAAGACTTCTCAGCTAATCCTCTACTCAAAAAAATCTTGCAGGCCGCCCAAATGTTGGTGTTCTACTATTGAAAGCAGGGCATTCTAGATCTGTGACGGATGATCCTTCTGATCTTCAGGTGTGCGGGGACTTGCAAACGATACGAATCACCACAACTACAAGGTTGCTAGCTCCGCGGACCAATTACTGTTTCTTCCCCATTTCTCCGATTCCCAGATGTCACCATTGCCGCATTGCATTCTCTTCGTAATTTTTGTTTTTCTTTTGAGCTCATTTTCACTGTGCCCTGTGTTTTATGAATATGAACTCCTTCAGCAAAAGGGATAGAACGAATCCCCTGACCCCTTTAGGTTGTGAAGGGGTAGTTAAGTTGATGGGCTATTAATTGGTAATATCAAATTGAAATTTTAAGCACTAATTGTGCAAGAGAACAAGAATGGATACGTGGGAGCGCTCATCTTGCTCTTATACTGAGGTTCTCCTGTAAAATCTGTTTGTCCTTCTCATTAGGTTTTTCGCTACGACTCATTCCTCGGTTTAATCTTTTGTGTGCTTACCAACTCCGAAAAATTTACCATTTCTCTCTATTAACTGTGCAGATATGCATGCCTATAAAACTTAGCTCCTAAAGAAGATGACACGGTTTGAGTAGCTGGACAAGTTAGGTGAAAGAGAGAATTTACTGTTGCTGGTTGTAAGGGCAAATATATTGCTGATTATATTGTATGTTTTTCTTTTTGTCAGTGGACTAACAATATGTGGATTATTAGTTGGGATTTTTCTTCGACAATGTTAGTTGGGGATTATCCGTGGCCAATTACCTTCACTGGTACTGTATTACAGTACGTGTGCATACGGCATACCCCAAAATTGGAAAAGAAATTCTCACACCCGATTCCGCCGACACGGTTAGACTGTTGGTGCAAAATCTTTACCCACTTTCTGCCTGATCAGAGTATGCAACGCAGTGAGGCATCGCCTGGACAGCAAATTCCACAAAGTTGTTTGTTCCTACTCTCAAGTAATACTACACGCGTGCTATTGTCGCACGTTTCTTCTCTTTCTTTGTTAATTTTTCTTTTTTTGGCTTTTGAATGACGTCACGTGCGAGACGTAATATGAGGAGGAAGGAGCGCATATAGACGTCACGTCTATAAGTCGCGTGCTGTAGGAATGAGTAAACCTTTATTTAAGACAGCGGCAGAGCATGACCGAAAAGCAAGGGGGTGGCGTGGATACAGTTTTTATTATGTTAATTAAATGCTAAATATGATGCGACATTACAAAAAAAGTTCACTTAATAAAGAGAATTATTAGGCATGAAGCTCGAAAACAAGAAAACTTAAAGCTAAATACAACGAAATGAGCCAATACACTGTTGTAAACATAATTTGATCTATTGAATGAAGATTGTGTTTGAGAGAGATGAGCGGAGAGAGTGTCTACCGATTCGATCAAGGCACTCAGCATCAGCAACTAGGAAGGATTCAGCACACATCGGATCGGCACGGCTACAGCAGAGCCGGCCAAAATACACACATCATTGCATTTCACAATGAATAGGATTCCTGGCACCTGGGCGGCCTGCCGAGACCCGGCCAGGGCGCGACAACGCATGCAGGACGTACGGAGACAGATGCAAGGACGGGAGGCCCCCATCCCATCCGGCACGATGATTCGATCGATCACAACATCCTCGGGCCGAGCCAAACAAAAATCCAGCCATTACATGCAGGTGGTGTCATGGACGCGTCACATCGATCACCGAATTAAGCGCCGTGGACGAGGATTTGCAGCTCGCATTTGGTCTGTCGATCTATGACGAGTCCCTGCGGCGAATTGAATCGTGACGTGCCTTGCCGTGCCTAGGGAGAGACACCACCGGCCGGGACCGTTCGTTCCACATCGTACGTACTACTTGCTCCGGTGAAACCGACGATCGATCAAGGCCAGGCCATCAAGTCGCCGCAGACGACCGTCATGCATGTGTGTCATCGATCGATCGGGAGCGAAGAAGACCTGCTTCTTAACCAAAACTGATCATCAACCAGGTTTTTATTGGCAGCAGCAGCGACGACGACTGTCATGTGGATCATCAGGAGGAGTACTGAAGTGAGTGACGAGTGAGTCTGGTCCCGGCTAGTAGCAGCATTCAATCAAAGGTCAACCTAGCTTTCCAGCTTTATAAAATGCTCATGCCGTGCATGGAAACAAGCGGTAGCCAAGACCAAGATCGATCATGCTATATATGATCGATATTTCACGTCTTTGCACGAAAAAGTGCAATATAAGGAGTCAACCATGGAGATGGAGTACTACCGGATGAGAACAAAAGGCATGGATGGATCGACGTATCCCTTTCGATGTACTACTACTGCTAATGTAACCCTGCGCCTTTTTACTATATATTTCCCGGTCGTCAAATGCTGCCGAGGAACATGCCCAGGCCGTGTCGTGGGCTGCGCATTACTTGGTTGTTTCTGATTAAAACCGCATCAAAACAAAGCCATGCAGGGGAGAATGTCCTTTATGCAGCCCCATGGTCGATTCTCGCCACTCCCGGATTCCACTTGGCAGGCCTGCATCCCACGATAGAGAAGGAAAAAAAAAAAATACCTATAACAACTCCGCGTGTTATATCTCTCTCACTCTACAAATGGAACAAATGCTACACATTTATACTCCCTCTGTCCACAAGTGTCCACAAGTATAGTGTCCATCTAGTTTTGTCCTAGATGGACACAAATTTTTTGAACTCCAATTTGAGGAATCTAATTAACGGTTTGTACTTGGGTTCCTTTCTTGTCTTGTCGTAGTTTTTTTTGTCATAGTTGTCTACTAGTGAGTGTTTGGTTTCCGGTGGCATTTATCTAAATGTCTCTCGGATTTTACTACAAATATAGAAAGTTAGACAATAATGCGTTAGACGACGGGCTCGACGGCGATAAGTTCAACATATTTGCGTGTGGAAGGTTCTATCTTTCTCTTGTGAAAGGGATATGTTTCAGTTTTTCCTGTCAGAAATGAGAACGACGGTTGTGGATGGTGAGACGGTTGTGTTCGTTCAGATCAGAGTTCTCGTCTGTATTCGTATGTGATCTTAGATGGTGGAATTTGCGGCTCTTTGAAGATTTCTTGTCTTCTATCAATACAGTTGAGTTGTTTAGGTTGTTTTTGTAATTACAGGATGTAATATGCTTTAATATGAATGGAAGTTCCTTTACACAAAGAAAATAGATGGTTGTGCTTTGACTTTAAGATGAGGTGGCATCGGTGCCACGGGATAGGGAAATAGTCGGAGATGGCGACAGTGCGTGAAAGCATGTGGTTTGTAGGGTAAATAACAGTGGTCAATCGTGAATCGAACAGCGGGGACATTGTCGTAGGCGAGCTTTTTGATATTTTGGCTGCAAATAGAAATGTCTTCGCTTAAATAGCCTCAAAACCGTGGGCTCTCTAAAATGGCTATGAAACCATTGCCTCTACGTAAAATGACCACATCTATTTTTTTGGACAAAATTGCCCTCCACGGCTATCGGACGGAGGCGACAACGCTCAAGGCAACGGTTTCGTGTTAGAGAAACCTACAGTTTCAAAATTATTTGGGCGAAGCCACCTCTGTACGTGGTTAAAATAGCAAAAAGCTTGTCGTAGGCAGTACTAGGTCGATCGGGACACACAAGTGCCGCGCATGACTCATACTGCTGAGGAGAAACCAGTGCTTTTGTTCCAAGGAAGAGGAAGAAGAACAAGAAAAAGATATCATTGGTGTTGGTCTAGTGGTGCGATCAACTATCACTTTCCTATGCAGAATCTGTCCTTATGTCATTTCCTATAGGATATTGAAAGTCGAATATTTGGAATCCATCGCAAAGAAAAACCTGGAAATTCACGGGACGGGCCCACTGAACACCGCGTCCACCTACGTTAACGACGAGACAACTCCCACAGCACCATAAAAACACAGAGCAGCTCCACGCCTCCACACGCTCCGCTTCCCACCACTCTCTGGCCACCAATGGACGCCGCCGCGCTGGCCTACAAATTGAAACAGCCGCCGCCGACGAAAGCTCCACCTCCAGGCCCTTCTTCGTTCGCCGGCGAGGCAACAGGCCGCCGCCGTCGCTGTCCTGGGGTTCCTCGCACCTGGCTTCATCGACGCGAAAGGACAAGTGCGGCGCGGAGACCGTTGCTTCCGGCGAGACCGCCTCCGAGGCGGCCTCGAGCTCGCTGTGGTCGCCGGCGATGGAGGACACTGGAAATGGGTCGCCGGCGATGGGGGGCACTGTTTAATCACAAGTGAGTGCTCTGTTCATGCCTGTCCAATTTATTTTATTTTTTGTAACATGGATCGTGGTAAAAGTGCCAAACGAGCCGCACTTGTCCATTTTTACCTTCTGTTCCTGCCTAACTATGTGAACAGCACGTGTTGGTTTCAAGCTAAACATAGATCGAATGCATTTCTGTTTTGTTTTCTTGGCAAAGGGAGTACATTTCTTATTTAATTGTGATGTTAGGTGATTTCAAGATTGTCAGCTATTACAGTCATGTAAAAAACCTTGATGCCTTTTATGACGAACTTAAAAGCAATGCCTCAAACATTCATAAAGACTTTGTATATGCAGTTCTAGAACAAGGAATTTCAAACATTGAATAAGTATTCCGCGCTTTGAGAACTGAATGTATGTTGCAGTGATAACAACTTTTCCTCTTCAAAAGGTCAATGAAAATTTGATTTCTACAAATTATTTTCTTTTCAGTCCTCAGAAAAACATTGGGAATAGGTTATTAAATGAATCATTTTTGTTCTTGCCGGAAATTACAAGTCAGATATTTAAGAGCTTTACAGTAACTTCAGAATCTTTCAGATGTCATTTTGACTGAACGGCAGGTAATTAAATCATCTTTTGCCGGAGATAAATAAAAAAACAATGCAGGCACATTCACGTACAGGACGAATTCCTAAGAATTTGAGTTGTACATGGTTCATATGAAATCGTACAATTCAATGGAGGCCTTAATCTTTGGAATGTTTTGAGCATGATTGTTGCTATGTGCATGTATATGGTGTTTACAATTAATGCCAATGATTTACAAAAGAAGAAATATAATTTGATTTCCTTTTACTCCAGGCCAATGTAGGTGCAACAGGGCGATGTCGCCACTATGAAGGGCAAACAGGGGGGAGCCAGGCAATGCTTTTAGTAGTAACGGTGAGGGGAGGGGAGGCCATAGAGGAGGTTCGGTTTCAGAGACTGGCATGTGTACATGCTTCCGTACATATAGCATAAACATATTGCCAAAGGTGGCAGCATATTTCTATGGACCTGTCGCCCTCACTGTGTCTTGGTAATTTTTTGTAAGGTTCTCCGTTTTTTTGTAGATCCTATTGTAATTTGATGGATGGAGGACATCTTATCATTGTCCTCCAAATCCATGTTGGAATCCTCTTTTGCAAGCTTTCTTTCCCCCCACTTTAGTGTTTAAACTTAGAGAGCGAGGACAGGGGGTGAGGGGATAGGTCCTATGCGGTTTGATTCTAATCTTGTTCAAGTTGTGTCCTCATTGGTTCTGAATTTTATTACTAACTTTTGCAATTATTACCAACTCTGTTGTTCGATGGAAGTTAAGGTGGTCAGCAGTTCAGCAGGGCCCTGGTCGGATTCACAGATTCCCAACGTGTTTTGCCTTGAATTTTCTTATATGCGGCCTATTCTACTTTCTACAATGATTACTACTACGATCTGTTACATGTTTGGTTGTTTCAATGTTGTTTGTCTGAATAAATCATTATCGTGGTCGAGCTTAGGAAGGAAAATATATTTTTCAACTTTTTTTAGTGCATATTTTAGGACTCTAACCTGCCTAGCTATATATCATCTAGTGTGCTTAGATTCTTTGAATTCACATGTAAGCTCTGAATGTTCTGTACTTGTATTTTAGCAGTTGAAATAGTTAGACTATAATTAGATTATTTAGGTACGTAAATTCCTGCTTGCAGAAATCGTAATTGGGATACGAACGGCCACTCGGTCTTTCCAGACCCGTCTCCACTGCTACAGTAGAGAGGGGCGAAACCGGGCGACCGCGCGTTTCCGGCGGCGGCTCCGTCGATCTCCCCCTATCCCGGCGGCCCGCAGGGCACCGGAGGGTGGGGAGATCGCCGGAGCTGCCGTCCGGTCTTCCTCTAGCTCCTAGTATAGTTGGTAGACTAGGTTTCCTCCTGTATTAGGGTTAGGGTTACGGCGCCGGCGCTCGTCGTGGCGATGGCGGCCGTTTTTGGCGACGTCGTCGGCGGTTGCTTCTTCTCCGGTGAGCCTTGTGGAGTCTTTTGTTCCTCTTCTCTTTTGCGAAAGGGAGGGTGGATTGGTTACCCCCTTTGCTGGCGTCGCCGGCGATGGTGGGTTGTTGTCCGAGCTGTCGGCATCAAGTTTTGATGTCGATTTCGTCGGTCTTTTGCGGATCCTTGCTGCGGGTTCTTCGATGGTGGTGTTCTCGATCTTCTTCCTTCTTACGGTGTCGTCGCGATGGCCGGCTGTGTGCCTTCTTCGTTCGAATCCAATCGGCTTCATCAACAACGCGTTGTGGTCGCGGGCATGGAGTGAGGAGGAGTCTGGAGGTCGCCGTCGTTGCTCTCCGCCGGCGAGGATCTGGTGGTTCGGGAGATTTCGAGAGAAGAGGGACTTCGTTGTAATTTTCTTTTCTTTCGAGGTCTTTTGTGTAAATGTGCCCAGGGGGCTCTATGTAAAAGGTTGTGGGCTGTACTGTTCCCAAGTTTAATATAATTCCCACCCCCTTTCGCAAAAAAAAAAAAAAGAAATCGTAATTGGGATACATCTGTCAGGTAGCATTTTTGACTTATTATATTCTGTTGCTGCAATATGATAGTGAACATGATGCCATAGTTCTCCAAATGCTCATCATGTTGCCACTTTTGATCCTTTTTTCCTGGACTGGTGTCTCTATCCACACGCCTTCTACTTGGTGTATGCCTCTGAGTGCGAAATAATCGTTGGGTACCATTATTGCAGTCCTCGCGATGTTTACATTATGTTCTTCATTCTTCCATATCCGAGTTGAGAATCTCCGGGTGCTTCCTTGGACTGAAGGCTGTGGTGTACATCAACTCGTTCTACAACTGGAAATTCGGATAAGTTTGGGGACATCATCACCAGATCGTTTCAGTTTATACCTGGTCCAAGAAATAGGAAAAGATATTAGATGCGACTTACAATACTACAGACTTGACTAAAAGGAACTTAATTGGAATGCTTTATTATTCCTTTAGACTTCAATAGCAAAGTTGAACCAGGTCTAGTATGCTAATGGAGCTGATAAAGCATTTTGCTGCGTCAACTTGTTCCCAGTTCAATACAATTGTTAACTTTCTTCAGTCTCTTTAAACTGTTGCCATAAATTCAGATGCAGTTGATAAAAGTATGCTTGGTGACTGTACTGTGCTGAATGCTTGCATCAACCATGTTGTGTGGACAAAAAATGGAGTCAAATATTGTATTGTGCCTTACCTGTGAAATACATAGCTTTTGTTTTATCATTTTGTTTTAAGGATCAACACGTACAGGAAGAATTGTTTTCTTTGCATCGGTCTTCCAACTCAAAAGGGCGCCCCGGAATCCATTTTCCTATCATACTTTATGCAATTTTTAGGTACTGTATCAATTTGTTTTAACCTGGCCAATCAACTAATGGGCATATGGGGGGTGGCAAAGTACAGGGTGTTTTTTTGGGCTGGACTTAGACCCCAGGCAACATCTGATGCTGTTCTATTGGCAGGCATTATCCACTGCATTTCCTTTTGACATGGACTGATGGACTACTAGAATGATGAGGACATTATTATTGACCTCTGCAGATCTTCACAGTTTCAAAACCGAAAAAAAAAACTCCCTTTATCAACATTCATCACGTACAAAATGCCACTCCCATCACCACAGGTTAGGAAAATAATCATATTACTCTTCAACTCACATCACCTTTTATTGGAGAGCAGCACTGCCGTCAATTTTCAGCAACTATGAGTGCATGTAATTCCTTCAGACTCACAATCATTTTGTCGAAGCATCGTCATATTTTCTGGTCAGAGGCTCATGTTTCCTACACATTACCTGGTCCTTTGATCTGCCGCTTCTCTTTTAGTGCATTAGTGCAGGATCCAATATCTCTGCAATATGTTGAGTGAGAGATTGAGATCGGTTCATTCCTTATAATGTCCCAAATCTGTTTGTGAGGAGCCTCTTTCTGGTGTCCCATCACTGCAGACCTCCACTCCTTCAGTTGTTGCATTCTTCTCTGCTCTACAATTGGTCGATCTTGCTTGCACTTCGATTGTTGCTGTTGATATGATTCCATTTTTCTTGCAAGACAGCACTACTGATGACCTTGCTTGAACAAAAAGCATTCTACAAAGAAGTTTAATCTCATGATTCATGAAGACTTCTACAAAAGGTTTTTGTTCCTGAAAGCAACTTCTTGCATCTTAATTAAGGTCGTAAAAAAGGGACTGTATATTTTGTTTATAAGACATAAGGATCAAAGATTTATTTCTATTATAAAATGAGATGTACATAGTAAATTTAAATGATCTGCCATTTCATCACGAAGACAGCATGTGATGTACTGAGACGTAAAGGAAAAATGAAGGGAAAAAAAATACTTCAATGGAACTCTATGGATCTACGTCCAGCTTAAGAAGGCTGCTTTAACTAACTTATTTTAGGGTCCAAGTCATCCAAAATGAAAATTTGGATCCCTAATTTTGTTTAGCGTCTAAGTAGCCATCCAAAATACGGCTTGCGCCTGAATTGTGATGACTTGGCGTGCCACCTTATTGACTGCGGGGGAGTTTGATGTCCTGGGTTGTTTTTTTTCTTTCTTTTTTTGTACTCCCTCCGTTCTTTTTTTGCTGACGTCGTAGTGCAAACCAAAAGGTGTTTAAATTGTTGACGTCCTAGTTCATCTGCATCGGGCTTTTCCACATCTGCCTAGGGCTGGATGAAAAGCTCGTGGCTCGTTAACTCGGCTCGGCTCGCGACTGGCTCGGCTCGGCTCGGCTCGGCTCGTTCACTTTTTCTAACGAGCCGAGCCAGGTTTCTAGCTCGTTATGTTTAACGAGCTAGCTCGAGCTGGCTCGCGAGCCGCTCGCGAGCCAAACGAGCCCTCGAAAAAAGGGAGAGGCTTGTCCGGTGGAACCCCATGAGGTTGCCGGTGCCTCCTTTCCGCGTCGCAGCACTCCCTTCTCCTTTCCCCTCTGTCACTGACGTTGCAGCCATCAACGCCAAAGCTCATGGCGAGCATGGGCTCGTTGTCCTCACCGCTCTTCCCATGACGATGGCGACGGCGAAAGGGGACTGAGTCGAGATCCAAACCGCGGATAGGCGGCGCGATGCGCGGCAGCCGACAGCTCAAGCCAGGCGATGCCACCCTCCTCTACCTCACGCCGTGGTTCCGCCCCTCCACCTCCTTTACCTCACACGGTGGCGCCGGCTCCCCCTCCGCCGTTCCTCCACGTCACCGGCCCCTCCCCTCCCTGCTGCGACCACCTCCGCGACGTCGGCCTCCGCCTCCCTGCCCGATGTGCCATGATGCTCAAGAGCGTGAAGATGTACCAGATGCCGTGGTCGTTGTCTTCTTCTTCAAGTCACAACGGAAGTGCTCGAGGCGAGCGATGGCGAGCTTAACGAGCTGGCTCGCGAGCCAGCTCGAGCTCGTAACGAG
This sequence comes from Eragrostis nindensis, assembly GCA_012490785.1. Taxonomy (NCBI): domain Eukaryota; kingdom Viridiplantae; phylum Streptophyta; class Magnoliopsida; order Poales; family Poaceae; genus Eragrostis; species Eragrostis nindensis. The sequence continues at coordinate 268,002 of JAAXCT010000803.1, forward strand.
CCGAGCCGAGCCAGCATTCCAGCTCGTTATCTTAACGAGCCGAGCCGAGCCAGCTCGTTATCCTAATGAGCTGGACCGAGCCGAGCCGAGCTGAGCCGAGCTGGCTCGGTAGTCCAGCCCTACATCTGCCCCTCGCCGTGGCGGCCGACGACGAGCATCGGTCTCCTCTCCCCCTCCGCCCATCCCTGACCTAGCCCACGCCACTGCAGCCACCTACTTGACCCTCACCGCCGTGGCAGCCGGTGACCTCCTCGAGCGCAACAGACCCCGTGCCGCGCCTTCCGCCGCTTGATCTGTCTTGCGACCTGCCGCCCGAGCTGATCCTGCCGCTCCGGTCGCGGCCGGCGTCCTGCTGTCGAATCCCGACTGATTTCACTGCCTTGGGTGCCGAAACTAGCGCCGGAGGAGCCTGCGACGACTCCGCCGCAAGCGTGCGCCCCGTGGCCCCCAATACCTGAGCAGCCGGCGAGTGGGCGACCACCCACGTGCTCGTGCCTGAAGGATGAAGTGATCTTCGCTGAGGTTCTTGCTTGTTGGTTGTCGCTCACTCTGCTTTCATGTGTGTGTGCCACCATTGCCAAGTTCCTTGATTATGCTGAATGCATCTCTGTACTTTCTTTCAGTTCAAGTATGGAGTTGGTTTGTGCTTGAAGCAATCGTCAAGCAATTCGTCAGATTTGGTCATGGCATGGACAAATGAAAATCTCTCAAGTCTCAAGCATCAGGGATGAAGACCAAACAGAGTGCTCCAGCAGCAGTTTGTAGTTACAATGTTGTGTGTACCTGATGCTCCAAGTTTGTAAAAATGAGATTACTGTAGATAAGCTTTTCACATGATTTCCAGCTTTGTAGAAATGACATATGCAAGGATGAGTAAAGTACTTCATGTAGTCCAATGTTTAGTCTTGTTAATGCCCTGCCATCTTTGAGAAAAATTCAGATGCTTGTTGGGTTGACAGTGAAGTACTCCATGTAGTAAAACATTGTTGCAGGCACACACTAACACTGACAATGAAGTACTCCATGCAGTAACCATGTTCATCAGTTTGTTGTAGGCATTGCATGGCTTATGGTATTTATCCAAGACTTTCGTATCTGAAATTAAACTGCTACTGGAATCATTTTTCCAATGATAAACTGAACCCAATATATTGACCTGTCAGACAAGTCCTTACATGCCAGACAATATGCTACTGGAGTAAAATGTTTGTGATAAACAGAACCCAACAATTGCAATGGAGCTAATGCAGTCCAAATCCCACAAGATATAAACACAACTGACAATAAGATAAAAATGGAGTGGCAACAGCAGAATTTATTTCAATTGCACTAAGTAACATGGTGAATGACAGACACTAACAAGTTCAAGCTCCATGACAATGAGTACCAGTACATCTCAGGCAGTAGTAATAATTTACAGAACAAGTTCAAGCTTCATGACAATCTGAATAAATTACATGAGTTACATGAAAAATTATTCATTTAATTTATCCATTGCCATTTGCACCAATGCGGAATCGCAATCGACTTGAACTGGGAGACGCCTTTGCCTTTCCAATGACACTTATTCATTAATTTTGGCCATAACTTCTTGCACTAATGCCACTTCACATCCCAGTTGCAAGGGTAGAAGACCTTGTCTTTCAAGCATTTGTTTCCTTATATGCGGTGTGTCATATCTGTTACCACCTCCAATTCTCATAATTTCTTTCATACATGCTTGGAGCGTTAAAAAGATTCGATTTGCTTTCTCCACTGAATATTCTTGGTAGGCCTGATCCATATATTAAAATGTAAGCAATTCAAGAAGATATACACAAACCATTCACGAAGCAGCTTGTCATTGGGAAATTTAGAGTACATTACCTTGTCTACAGCAGCTACCAGATCTTCTAATGTTCTCGATGTCGTCTTGTACTGGATCGATTGGATGGAGTTAAAGAAGCCAAGATCCAAGACATTTAAATCTGGTGAATTAGGTGGCTGACATACAATTCTGATGTCGAACCCATATTTCTTGGCAGCATCACAAAAAAGATTATCATTGGGAGAAAGGTGGGGCTTAGCATTATCTTGTTGAATGTATATTGGCTTACTGGCATCTTCATGTGGCCACCGAGAACGGATTGCCGGCAACACCTTTTCTATCATATATTCTCGAGTCACAATCTTATCGACCGAATCCAAAGGTTTCATCTCAATCTTATCGACCGAATCCAAAGGTTTCATCTCAATCCAAAGGGATGTGACTCTTACTCTTGCATGTACGCTCTACAAGTTGTTCACCCGGAACAGCATAGTACCTCTCATTCTTCCTTGTTATGTTAAACCATTTTTCATCGATGAAGACAAAGTCAAACAAATCTTTAAACAAAGGATCAGTAGGTATGGTCCTTGGATCTAACATTGAAAAACACCATTTCAACCTCTCCTTTTTGTTCTGCTCTGTCAAATATGGTTTTATGGCACTTGAGACACGCGTAATGGTACCATCTCTCTTCATTGAGTGCACTTTACTTTTGCTCACATGAAAGTGTGTTGACAAGTCCTCGATGGTTGAACGGCTTCCAATGTCTAGAGTGCTAATTGTGGACACATCCACTTCCATCTTCTTACGGCCACGCTTTCTCTTTTGACTTGAAACATCAACACTAGTTCCTTGATCCAAACATCTCTTGCCTTTTTGCCAAATGCGTTGCACTGTCCTCATAGGTACTGAGAGCTCTTGAGAAACCTCCCTTGTCTCATGCCCCTTCAAGGTAGCATTTCTGGATTTTGCAAGCATAGCATCAAAGACTGCTCTGCACTTGTCATCCGGCAATTCTTTCCTACGAGAATTCAGACCAGCATTCTGCACTTCCTCTTCTGCTTCAATGTTCAGATCGATATATTGTACTCCCTCGTGTTCTACATCCAAACCAACATCTTGTACTTCCTCTTGTTCTGCATCCAAACCAACAGCTTGTACTTCCTCTTCTTCTATGTTCAAAGCAACATCCTCCACTGGATCGTCTATGGTCAGATCAGTATCTACTGGTAGCACATTTAGATCAAATTCTGCTAGCATTCTTCGACCCCCACAAAAATGTAGCTAGAGGTGATATTCCTCGAGTCGAAGAAGGAGACCTGACCCGAAATTGTGCCCTTGGTGTAAGCAACATCCTGCTCAATGGTGATATAACCATACCCCTGTTCCAATGTGGAGATTTTCTTTTCTTGGTTCTTTTCTCGCTGCTTGACCCTCCTTGCATAGCCCCCCTGCAAGTGTAAGAAATTTAAAGTTAACAAGATATTGAGCATATGCTAACTGCATTGTGAGCCAGCCTCGATGTAGTGGCACAAGCTTCTTTCGATACTAGCAGTAGCAAAACATGTTTTTAGGTAATCACTTTCAGAAGTGTAGTACAAACTCTTTTGCATGTGAAAGCAGATGCATTGATAATTTCAGTACAAACTCCAATGATCATGTAATTTTAGTAGAATGTGGAAGCAGATGCAATGCTAATGTTACAGTTTAGATGTACTAAAATGATAGTTAAATGATCATGTAATTTTAGTAGCATTGTGCTGTAACAAAAATTGAATCTAGACGAACATGTACCCATGGCTGTCAATGACTGATCAACAAATGCATTTCCACGCCATACAAACATCGACAGCAGGACAAGAGGTATTACTTCAGACACATGAAATTTTTCCCTAGGTCAGAAACATCTCATCAAGACAAGGTGAGTCTGACAATAAGTCGAACACTTGGTGGACGTTTCAAGGGAGGGTTCAGGCAAACAGGCACCAACCTGAGTAACGGCGATGAGGATGTTGCCGCTGTGCTTGAGGACATCAATTTGTTCATTGGCGGCGCCGGCAAGCAGGTTGGAGTAGACCGTGTGGAGGTACTTGCGTCCATTGAGATCGAAGAGCACGCACTTGCAGCCATCAGCATCACGAACGGCGTCGCTTGGCCGTGTAGGCGTCCTACTGCGAGATGTCGACGACGGATGGCCTGGTGGCACCGGATCTTGGCAGAGCTCCTCTCGATGCGAGATCTCGGTCAAGACGACTTCGGCCCGGCGGAGACAACCTCGTCGTGGAGAGGGGCTCGGGGATGGCTGCTTGGAGATGCAGCTCGGAGTCCCGGCAGCGCGGCTCGATGGCACGGCGGTCCGATGGCCCGGCGGCGCGGCGGGGAGGGGCAGCGACGCAGCGCCGTCCCCTTGCGGCGTGTGGCCGGACGAAATGATTCGCAAGGGTATAAAGGACAAATCGCCGTTTCCTTATTTCCCACGAAGCTGTCGGAAACGTCAACAAAAAAAGAACGGAGGGAGTAGTTGATAGCCAAAATTGCATACTAGGATTTGTTGTGGTGATCACCTTGTAGAAGAAATTAACAAAGGAAGAATTTAGAATGAGAGCTCTGGTGCAAAACAACAACGACCCATCAAGCAGCAAAACTACCGCAAAATACTTGCATTCATCGAGCGGCATGCATGCCATGTAATCACGATTCAAGCACTTCATACAACTACATATATGATCAAACAATGTCACCCAAATCTTCCTTGTCAGATTTTATAGACTCTATGAGAACTCTGGAATAATTTACGAACCTAGATCTTTGTGTTGAGAATTTATGAATCGAAGATGAGAATTATAAATAGTTTACGAATACAAATAAAGTTTATGATGATGTGAAGGCGAAAACAGTTTAAAGACATGGGATGTAGTTTAAAAATCCCAAACCCGTGTATTTGATTGAGCTGTGGCAATGAAAAAAGCTGTTGTGGTCTGTGAGTTATGAAAAAAGCTGAAAGCAGTTTGGTTGAATTAGCTGTGGTTAGGCCTGGGCGTTCGGTCAGACCGAACCGATCGGTCTCGGTCTTCGGTTTCTAGGAAAGTTCGGTCATCAGAAAACCAAGACCGATCGGTCTTCTTGAAAAGCCAAGACCGAGAAATTCGGTCTCGGTTAGTTCGGTCTCGGTCTCGGTCACGACCGAACTAACCGGACTATACAAAATAGCTACAAAATATTATAATATATAGCAAATTTGAGCTATATTTATTTTATTCCAAGGCAAAATTAGCAATACAAACATATAGATTAAACAAAGCGATAAGAGTGATGGTTGATATAAACCCACTAGAATAAATATTATATCACTAATAATAGTCTAAAGTACACATTATGTCAACAAAATCCAAATGTTCGGTTATTTCGGTTAGTTCGGTTACCCGAGGCATACAACCGAACTAACCGTAAAAAGTTCGGGTACCGTGAACTCGAGACCGAACTAGTGACCGAAATTTTCGGTCTCGGTCACTTCGGTCTCGGTCTCGGTTAGTTCGGTTCGGTCCTCGGTCTTCGGTCAATTATGCCCAGGCCTAGCTGTGGTTGTGAAACTGTGGAAATGTCTATAATGCCTTTGATGGCCTGAGAAACAATTTATATGAAAATTGATCGTAAAACACTATCTTCGGAGATTTTGCATCCACCAATAACATATGGTTTAAATTTTCAAAAGATTTTTAAAAATTCTCTTATCAAGACAAAAAAAGGGGAGAAAGTGGTTGGAGAGTGGGAGAATCGTATCCTCAGGCTATGGCGTAACCATTTGATGCAGAATTTCGAGTCAGAGCTGTGGAGATGATAATAGATTTTGAGAAAGAACGGATATGGTGAGTTAAGTTCGATGATGGCCGCCAATGCTACAGGAGGAGAGGAGCAGCACCGGATGGGGCCTCTTGAGGAGTGGAGCAGCCGCCGCCGTGATGGAGGGGTCAGGATGCGCCTCCGCTTCACCTTAACCTTAGCGAAAGTAACGGATGGTCAGGATGCGCCTCCGCTTCACCTTAACCTCTGCGCGTCATCGAGAGAGGAGAGAATAGACCAACGGTATGCATGACAAGTGACATCATGACATGTGAGTAATTTCATAGAAAACAGCCCTCTCACACTTAGTGAAAGTAACGGATGGTCAGCTGTCAAAATTACACTACATGAAAGCTACTTTATGTGAAAGCATTCGCTTTTTTGATTGGCTTTTTGGCTTTTGAGGAGGAAAGTGGGAGCTAAACAAAGGGAAGCAGCACCTGCCCCTGCCGGTCATCCAACCCAAGCCAAACGGAAGCAGCACCAAAACCCTGCATCAGCGGAGCCTCATCGAAAACAAACCCCCGCGTCTCCATCCCTTCCTCCCGCACGCAGGCAAGCAGCTTCGATCCAGTGCCTCCTCGCAGGCAGGCAGGGAGGGCGCGCCCCAGATCTCACCCCGCGCGCATTATCCGATTCCCACCCGAGGAGGCGCTATTAGGTAAGGCGCTTCTTCGCCATCTTCTTGGGGGCGAGTTGGATTCTACAGTTCCTGGGTTTTGGGAGGGCCGGGGAGCGCAATGCGGCCAATTTTGAGAATGCCGTGGCAGGTGGAATTCGAAACGGTGGAGTTCTACCATGGAGGGTGCCGCCGCCGCCGCCGCTCCTCTGGTTCTTTGTTCGGGTGGTCGTCTGAACCGTAGATTTGGTTAATTGTGCTCGGTGTCTTGGTCTTCTGTGGAACATGAGTGTGTAGGTTGTGCTGTAGGAAGATTTGAAGTCTTTGGTTATGTTCTTCCGTTCGTTCTATGGGTAATCGTTTGTATAGATTACAGAGGGGAGAGGTTGTGTTGATGTGGGGATTAAAACTGAAAGAGTGCATCTAATCAAATGAACACTAGCTTGAGGGTGGCGAACAATCAATGCCTCATGCTGCAGAAATGATGTTTGTACTGAATTCAGGTTTCATTTTGGATTCCTGATGTTTTGCTAACCTTGATTGTCATAGTAGAATTAGACACTAATCGAATTGATGATTGATGCGCTCTATCAAATGATATGGTTTATGTATGAGTACTACGTTTCATATTTTCTTACTGGATCCAACCCTTTTTTGTTCTGGTGGTTGTCTGGACCGTAGATTTGGTTAATTGTGCTCGGTGCCTTCACCTGGAAGATGAGTGTGTGGGTTGTGCCGTAGGAGATTTGAGGTCTTTGATTATGTTCTTCTGTTTGTTTTATTGATAATTGTTTGTAGATTAGAAAATGTAGATATTGCGCTAATAATGTGGGGAGGATATAACTGAAAAGAGTTTCATCTAATCAAATGGTCACTCACTCTAGGATGCTGATTTATGCTTCATGCTGCAGAGGTGATGTTTGTACCGAATTTAGAAAATCATGGTTTAGTTCCATTTTTAATGCTTTGCTGAGCATGTGGAATTAAACACTACAAACTGAAATGTATGCCATCCCTCAGTTGATTGGTTTATGTATTATGAGTAATATGTATAATGTTTATTGTTTACTCACTGAACCCAACCCTTTTTTTTACATGATAAAGGACAATGGGTGCATCTGCAGCTTCTAGCCTGCAAATGCTGGCTTTGCGCCCTTGCATACCAGCTTGCAAACAAATGTTTGTGTCGACATCAGCAGTGTCTACATTTGGAAGGGCACTTTGCACCAGAACTGCATTCGCCAGCCGTGCTAGAACCACATCAGCAGGGCCGCTTATTTCGTCAAGCCATAACAGGTTTGCCGTGAGGGCAATGTCACAGAGTGCTGCCCAAGGACTTCCCATTGATCTCAAAGGTAAGACGAACTAAGAAGCTCTTTCATAAAAAAGTAACAAAATTTTTTTGTTATTGATATGTTTGGATTTCTGTCTTTTTTATTTCTTTTCTTCTTGGCCTTGATGTATAATTTTTTAATAATGTACAATTCAGTTGTCCTTCTGTAAAGTTTATGCATAGAAATCAGTCAATTGCATTCATTCGTGTGTTTTCAATTGTACTCTTATAATGCTGCACTTCAATTTGACCGGGGAAATGTTTGGCTATTAAGGATAGTAGATCCCAATGAAAAAATGTTACTCTTATTTGACCATTCCAATACATAGTATTTATACATAGCCATCAGTCTATCACTGAGAAAGCTTCACTTTGATGTTAACATGGGAAATGTCATGCTTAGGATAATTACACGAATTTTAGCAATGGATTTGTGTCTCTCCAGACCATTGACGAAACAGTAAATATTGCTCCACCTAAGGTGAGGGAAGTAAAGTTGAAAAGCTCTAGCAGGTAGCGCCATAATTTACTCAACCGCTCTGCGAGGCTGAGGGGACAAAAAGAAAAGGAAATTGAATGATTTAAGGTTACAATAACTGGGAAGCGTAAGAACAGATTCCCTATGCAATGTTTGGTACATTCCAGAGTTCGTCCAACAAGATCTTTAAGACAAAAAATCAAATCAATTGCCTTTAGGTATCAAGAAAAAATATACTAAAAGATAGCAGACAAAATTATTTAGTTACATTGCTGCGCTCAAGTAAGTTTCTCTTAACCTGATATGAAGCTCCCAAGTGTTCAGTTAATGAAAGGGGTGGAAAAGGGGCAAAGAAGAGGCTCCAACATTAATTCTCTTCTCTTGTCGTGGGAACTAAAGCAACCGAACTATTCCTATAATTGGCTGTCTGTATATTCCAGGACTTAACTTCAGCAATGTTAAATACTAAGAACATAGTATTATTCATGTATTATCATGTATGAGCATGGTGTTAATTCATAATCGTTACATATGATACTTCATGGATATGTACCTTATTAGTGGGAGGTAACATGAATTCAATTTTTTTTCTAATAGAAAAATTGCTTCCATATTTTTAGTTGTACAGTGAATTTTCAGACACCCAAGTTAAATGTCTTAGAAAATACATGAATGTACCTAATGCACATATTTCTTTTAAGGCAAATCTGTTAGTTATTAATTATCTTGCATTTTCAGGTAAAAGAGCATTTATTGCTGGAGTTGCTGATGATAATGGTTACGGTTGGGCAATTGCCAAGGCTCTTGCTGCAGCAGGTGCTGAGATTCTTGTTGGTACATGGGTGCCTGTAAGTCAATCACATTCATGAATCATGACTTTTATCTGTATATATTCTGGTGATATTTATCTTAGAGTTTGTCTCACAATTGCAGGCATTGAACATATTTGAGACAAGCTTGAGGCGTGGAAAGTTTGACGAATCACGGAAGTATGTTCCTCTGAATGATTAACATGAGTTTCAGCGTAGCTTATGTTTCTTTACTATACTTCAGCATCTGACTTGGACAAGCATTTGATGCAGGTTGCCTGATGGATCTCTTATGGAGATTGCTAAAGTGTATCCACTTGATGCAGTTTATGATACCATAGAGGATGTTCCTGAAGATGTAATGCTTGTCAATTATTATGATTCCATCATCTGTTATTCATCTTGCCTTATGAACATTTTTATTACTGTTGCAGATTAAAACAAACAAAAGATACGCCGGTGCCTCAAACTGGACTGTTAAGGTTAGCTTATAATGTCTTTCCTCCCTTAGAGCTGCATCAATTCTGTGCTGCAAAATGATTGTTTTCCAATGCATAATTCCCATGTGTCTTAACATCTGGTAGGAAGTTGCAGAAACTGTGAAGAATGATTTTGGCAGCATTGATATTCTTGTGCACTCCCTTGCCAATGGTCCTGAGGTTATCAGTCTTTCATTATCAAAGTAGTTGATTTTATCTCCACCATCAGGATTATCGTGTTGACCTTTTTTTGTCCGTGTCATCTCAAAGGTAACAAAGCCTCTGCTGGAAACATCAAGAAAAGGGTATCTTGCTGCAGTATCAGCATCTAGTTACTCTTTTGTATCTTTACTTCAACACTTTCTTCCCATAATGAATCCAGGTAATGTTCCTTACCTGATATGATGCTCCTAAGGCATTGTCCCATTTTTTTATTTATTCCATTTCCCACTGCTGCTCATGATCGGAATATGCTTTTAATGCTAGCACGCCACTGCTAAGCTATGTATTAACAGTATACATGTCCACTGGAAACATTTCTTAGCCAACAGTAAGGCTGTAAAAAAAGCTCGAGCTCGACAAACTACTCGAACTCGGCTCGTGAAAAGCTTGATTCGAGCTCGGCTCGTATACAAATCAAGTCGAGCTTGAGCCTGATCTAAAGCTCGCGAGCCCAACCCGAGCCGAGCTCGAAGGCTCGTTAAGGCTCGTATGCTACTGTCTCCTCCCCTGATGCATATCGGCCCAGCGTTTAATTCACGGAGCAGGAACCCATAGACACAATGGCCCAAATTAGAAAGCCCACATGGCCACCTGACTTTGTCTGGCTTGCAACCACGCTCCTTATCCCAAAACTTTTAACAGACTTGGTCCTGTTCATCTTCTTCCCAGGCTCCCAGCAAGTTACTCGCCATGGCTCCCAAAAATCTCTCGTCTCATCTCAATACTCTCTCAAGCTAAAACTCTCCCTCCCCAATTCCCTCCCCATTCTGGTATGCCGCCGCCTCTCAGAATCTCTCCGCTCTTTTTTTTTTCAGGCATTGGAGGAATCGAATAACTTCTATATGGGATAGTCGATCCTCATGGCTGCTGACCTGGTTTGCGATATGCTCGTCGGCCTCACCGCTGCCGCCTCTATTTTTGAACGGTGGAGCAGATCTCCCAGGGGCTGGCGACACCTAGCCGGCATCCACATCCGTTTCTTCTTCCATGAATCATCTGTGCAACCGAGCCTGCACAAGCTCGCAAGCTTCGTACGAGCCGAGCTCGAGCCAGTCCACAGGCTCGGCCAGATCTTAAGCTCGGCTCGAGCTCGGCTCGAGGTTCTGCCGAGCTCGAGCTTGAGGTCGCTGGCTCGCTCGAGCTCGGCTCGTTTACAGTCTTAGCCAACAGTGAATTTACCTTGTGCTTTCAATGAATCAAAAGCACTGTTAGGTTAATTGTCCAATCTGCTATACCGACATTATGCTGCCACATCTTCTTAATCAATTTTCGTTTCCATATGCCCACCACATTTGGGGGAAAATATAGCAGTCTCTGTTGAGGCCAAGCATGAGACATGTCAAGGTTGCCACACTTAGCTTTGGTTTGGAATACAAATAGGCCAGGCGTTCCATAAATTTGGCAATACTAGTGGCGAACTGTGCTCTGATGTGCTTGTGCAATGAAAATTATGTCATCTTTTATATCAGAAATTATTTTATTCTGAAGCATACCTTTATAATGTCAATGATTTGCAGGAGGTGCTAGTATCTCTTTGACCTACATTGCTTCCGAAAGGATAATTCCTGGGTATATGTTTCCTGTAAAGTATTGTATCATCTGTAAGTTGTGAGATATCATTACTTATGATTGTTCTGTCAATTGTTTTGTAGCTATGGTGGTGGCATGAGTTCAGCAAAAGCAGCACTGGAGAGTGATACAAGAGTATGTGTTCTTGCATATCTTACATTATGATTTTGAATGGTGCTTCCCTCTGCGTATATTTACTGGCGAGTCTTTTCCCAAACCAGGTTCTTGCTTATGAAGCAGGTCGAAAAGGCAAAATCAAAGTGAACACCATATCAGCAGGTGCATTCTTTATTCTCTCCTACGATGGAAATAAATAGGTCATATGTTTTGGAAATAACGCAGGACAAAGTTTTGCATTCAATAGCATCACTTCTACACGAAGTTAATTGATACTGCAAATTTGTATCTTTATCCACAAAGAATGTTGATTTGCATTATCTAGCTTCCATAACTTAGCTGCCTCTCCTTTTTATTCTTGTGCAATCCTCGTCATAGTTTATTTGTCTCTGTAGGTCCATTGGGAAGCCGAGCAGCGAAAGCAATCGGGTTCATTGAGAAGATGATAGACTACTCTTACGTCAACGCACCACTGCAAAAGGAACTATCGGCTGGTAAAAGTCGCCCTCCTGTTTGTTGACTCTTATCTGTTTTTGCCAATTTTAAAAGAAATACAAAGGGGGGAGAAATCTGTAATGTTTCTCATAACGTCATTTCATATTTGACAGATGAAGTTGGGAACACAGCCGCGTTCTTGGTATCTCCGTTGGCATCTGCGATCACCGGCTCAACGATTTACGTCGACAATGGACTCAACACGATGGGCCTTGCACTTGACAGCCCTACTCTGTCCACATGAGCATGCATTGCTGCCGGATGCGGCCCAGTTAGATCGGAACGGGACTAGTCTGTGAATGTCGAAGCAAGGCTGTGGACTTTTGGTTTGTTTCGGGATTAAATTGCAGAAGAAAGGTAGCTCGCTGGAAATCGGGTTTTTTGTTCTCGTTGATCAGAGTAGTAGGTTTGTAGGAATGCATTGGGTATCGACTTCCGGTTGTGTATGGGCGCGGCAGTCTTGTTTATGTCTGGTGTAAAAATAAATAAACAAGAAAGAAATTGTGCTGCAACGTGGAGAAGCCGGGCAGAGTAACAATTTTTTTCCGATATATATCCGTCTTCCAGAGGATTCATGTGCCAGCGGCTTGTCTAAGAACTGTACACGTCCGCACTGGCGCTATCCGCAACACGCTCACAGAAGGGACACGCGTCTGCACACGTCCTCAGGTTGTTTGAATTTTTATAAAAATCTGGGTACACGTCGCGTGTCGGGTCGAACCATTCAGCAGCGGTACCTGATTCTGCTGCTACCGAAGAGGAAAGATTGCTTGATTGAGATTCCTTCTCTCTCGCGCGCCTATTTCAGAGGTTGAAGACAGGAGAAACAGAGGAACGACACAGAACCAGGACACACAAGACTGACAGACAGAGCGACAGAGAGACAGAGAGAGAGAGAGGTTGCCATCGATACGATGCAGGGCGGTAAGAGCGCGAGCGCGTTGGAGTCGGCCAAGGAGGCGGCGGCGAACGTGGGCGCGTCGGCGTGGGCGGGGAAGGAGAAGACCAAGGCCGTCGTGCAGGAGACGGTGGCCAAGGCGCGGGCGAGCGACCCGGAGGAGAAGGCCGCGGCGGACGCGCGCAAGCTGGAGCGCGTCCGCGAGGTGGAGGCCGCCAAGCAGGACGCCATGCGCGCCAACGCCGCCGCCAAGGAGCGCGCCACCGCCGCGGACCACCACCCCACGCCGCTGGCCGCCGGCGGCGCCGTCGACCGGGAGGTCCCGCCGCCGACGGCCGGCGGGGACCACTTGGTCGGTGCCGGCGGCGCGCCGCCGGACGCCATGGATCAGACAGGAGGCCCGCCCGCGACGGGCGGCCACATCACCGGCGCCGCGCCCACCGCCACGGAGACCGGCGCCGCGGCGACGGGCGGCCACGCCGCTGGCGCGCCGGAGGCGACCGGCGCGGTCGTAAACCCCTGATGATCGAGGAGAGAGTACTCAGTAGTGGCCTCGCTTGGGTGGTGGTTCGTCCGTCTGCATGCTGTGTCAAGCAAGAGTTCCATCATATCCACTGGTTGTTTTGTGGCGTGTGCTCTTTGTAGCAGTTGAGTTTGTTCCTGTACCTACCTATGCTTGAGTTGTGCTCTTGACATGCCGGGTTTATTTGCCAATTGGTTGCATTGTTTGAGTCGCGCTTAATTGCTCATTTTATATAGTCAAAAAAATTGTTGTCAAGCGCTAGCTGTTGCGCAGAGGATGCATGCATCGTTCTCTTCCAATCCCCCTGAACATGTACTACTACATCAGTAAACCGTGCGAAATTGCACTCATCTTTGTTGGCAGAGAGGAGAGGATGCCGTACGTCCAGCAGCCTGCAGCTCCCCTCCTCCCCTTCTATCTCGACGCCACGTCGTACGGCAGTGGCGAACAGCCCAAATTAAGGTGGCGTTCGGTTCCCTTCTAAAACACCCTCTAAACTTTATACCCCTCTAAAGTAAAAAGAATTTTACTATTTAGAGGTACTAAATAATATTTAATTGTAAAACCTTTCTGCAGACGGGCGTTATTTTTCGAGACGAATCTAACGAGCCTAATTAATCAATGTTTTGACACAGTAATGCTACAGTAACTATCGTCTAATCGCCGCTTAATTACCCTCATTACGTTCGTCTCGCGAAATAGATAGGGGGTTCTGGACTTAGTTTTATAATTTAACTTTGTTTAGTACACATAAATCGTGCCGACATCTTTGATGTGACTACTACAGCACCCTCTAAAGTGATCCGAACGGGGCCTAAGCTCGCCGGCGTGCGGCTACCCTACCCGCGGCAGACGTGGAGCCCATTCACGAGGCGTCCCAGCCAGGTTAATTCTGGGTCTGGGTCAGAATGGATTAAAGCGACACTGATAAATTCATCGTAACATGTGTCTGCGAAAAAAATCACAGCAGCTTCTCCAAAGACCAGAAAGAACAAGTGGTAGAAGAATAGAGAGACAATCGACCACCATGGCCTTGGCCTTTGCGTGGCTCGACGAGCAACAACTACACCGATAGCGCGCGCTGCCAACTTGCCTGCCGCCGCGGCTGGTTTTACAAAGGCACGACGTGCTACGCCTACCTACGTCAACGTTCGTGCCTGCTCTGCTACTCCGACTGCCGACACAGCGAGGCGTTCTTCGTGTCATAGTTTACTTGATCGTGATCGAGCTTGATATTGATAACATGTGGAGCGGAAATTCGGACTATTTTTTCTTTTAATTAGCAATGCATTATTAAACAATTAATTGTCATATGGGAACTTCTTTGTTGTTTTGTATCCTAGGACGTGTTTATCCATTCTCACCTGGGGAAGATAATAGATGTGTTGGGTAAAAAAAACATTGGCCCTGCAATTGGGGCAGAGGTCGCTCGTACGCAGCTGAGCATAACTGATCCACTTGATTCTTGTCTGTGCTCACTCTATAAAGTACATAAGCATCTTCTTTTTTCCTAGAGCTACTATGTTCAGACTTCGGGGCCATAGCTTTTGAGAAGAAAAGGAGGGGGAAAGAAAACCTCGGCACAAAATCTATTAACTTTACATGGTCAGCAGCAGCAGGTCAATTCTACCCAAGCATTCTCCAAACAAATGTACTTAACCTATAGCAGCGGCACCTAAATCTGGAATAAATATCAGCGATGAATTTTACAACACAGTTTTCTTGTGTATTGTTCCAGCACTATTTTACATGGCATCAGCTTGGTCACCATCAATTGGCATCAAATCGTTATGGTTTGCTTGAGCACACAGAGCATTCCTTCGACCACGGTTGTGCCCATCTGTTGCCAACAAAAAAGGCTGTCAAATTCTTGCTTGAGGATAACTTGGCATCAGGGTGCTACCACATGATAGACCTACGCTGATGACACATAATTCAAAATTATATGATTGTATGGAACAGATAATTGCAATTATATGATTGTATGGAACAGATAATTGCAATCATCAGAACATCAAAGTACGGCACTGAAAAAAAGCCTGCCATATCAATTTTGTTATGGCTGAATAGGTTTCTGAAAAGAAAGTACATTGTGTACAAGGGTTCTTTAACATCATTTACGGAACAAATGGTGTACATCCAGGATACCTGAAAATGCTTCCCTTGTGTCGATGCAAACTATCCTAAAGTGAAAATATAAATAAATGTCTCTGCAGAAACAAATTCGGAAATTCCACATATTAATGTACAAGGAACAAAATGGGTTGGTATTTACCACTTTCACCATCAGATGCCTCAGCAAGTCTTGCTATTGCATCAATCAGCGATTGTTCTTGCTCCTGCAGGCATAGACTGTAAGATAATATGAAAGCTTACTGATACCTCCACAATAAATGTACATCCTGGCATATATACCTTGAGGGCTTTCTTTGCCTTCTCCACTTCCAGTGGATCAGGATTGCTAACACTAAAAACTTTTTCCACCTACGTAAGCAAATGAGCAGAATTAGTGAACACAAATGCACAAGGTTCGTGCAAGTTCTTTATAATAATAAATGTTGAGGAATTAATCCTAACCTCTTTTATGAGGCTCTCAGTATGAAGGATATCAATGTCATCGGAACTTCTCTTCCCAACACCATTTTGGGGAGATGGAAATTCTTTCTTGGATGCATTCTTTTGGAATCCTCTTCCTCTTCCTGGACCTGACATGGGCCCACTATGGTTTGGCTTCCTTACTCCACTAGCTGGAGCACCTCGCTTCGCAAATACGTCATAGGATCTATCCCAGACTCGTCCTCTTGCCATCTTATGTCTTCAGGTCCCATCTTTACTCAAAGGGGAAAAGGAAATTTTCAGCGATAAATTCTTGTGAGCCCAAACATTTCTATCTTGAATGCATGGGCAAGAAACAAACGGGAAACGATGAGCCTCATGAGAATGTTCTCAAGCAAAATAAAATGTGCATGCTTAATCGTACAAAGTTAGGAAGAGAAAAACGTCCTGAATTATCCAACAACTTATGAAACAAAGTTACTGCCACTTGTCAAAAATAATTCAAAATATATGGACTTCATTTTCTCGAGCGCTAATATAAATAGATTGAGTTGATATATAACAAGCACTACCAATCACAAACAACTTCTCATTTGAAGTACTAGCCAATATCTTCCATGCCTACATTTTTTTCAACAGCAATAATACAGCACACGATCTGCAGCATATCTACAAAACTAGTACTTGAATCTCAATCAGCTTAGAGTAGAGGCTTCCATATGCGCCAACGGTATTTATATCAGACAAAGTTAATATGGAAGAGCACCAATCAAATGTCAACAGCTATTCAACTATATACGTGGATGAAATGTAAACAAAACAATAGCTGTCATCTAATCACAGACCAAACCAAATAAGCAAAAAATAGTAAACAGAAACTGTCAGCTTTGCCAATCACCAACTTAAATTACTAGAACCTGGCTGTCATTAGAATACGAGACTACTGCATCGTAAATCTAGTCAACTATCACACTATTGAGAGCATATCAAATACGAACGAGTGTGCTTAAAGTAACTCATCTGCAGCTTCCTTACAAGATAAGTTCAGTTATCTATGTTTACATTTTTAATGTTTATCAGCACATAGTCATGCTGAAATGAAATATGGATCCGTTCATGTCTTGAAAATATTGAGAACATATCCATCTTGTAACAGCAAGAAGCTTCTCGCTGTTAAATTTGTCTACGTTCATGTTCAAAACTGTAAGGCAAGCTAACATCCATACAAATAATTTTTGTGGAAGCTAATACTGCCAAACTATCAATCTACAGTTTATCATCCCATGTCACATAATTAAATCAAAAGAGAACCACATAAGGGAAATATAACGCTCCTTAAGTGATTGAAATGTCCATGTTAAAAAAAAAGTGTACCTCTTTAAGATCAACCCACTCCCATGTCTCATTTGCTGTATTCATATCATAAACCAGTGCATAAAGACCCTGAAATGAAACCTGTAAGAAAAAGCTGGAGGCTTTAACCAATAGCAACTGATATCCTGAGATAAAAACACACCGTTTGTTCACTATAATCAGTTATAACTGCTTCATAGAAACTATTATCTTCAGGCCACCGACTCATGACTTTACGACCAATTAATGGGTTTTTCACACCCTGTGCTTGAGAAAGTCCGGGAGGACCACCAGGAAAATTTCTGTTCATAGACGGTCCTCTTCCACTAGTTCCTGCTGAAGGCGGCATGGACTTGGGTGTGGAGCCAGTTGGTACCTTCTGGCCCTGGAAATGCATGAACATCTATCAGGTAAATACACAATAAAAACAATTTACAATTCAAGTAAAATGCCATTGAAATTATCCACTTACTAATTTTGTCTTTTTGACTTTAGGGCCTGGGGGGACACCTTTTCTAGCTGCTGAAGAGGATGGTTGTGTTGTTGCAGCTAGCTGCTGTGAATGCAAAGCAGAAGGCGGTGCAGGTAAAGGAGGAATAGGTTGGGCTGTCTTTTGCCTCTTACGAGCAGAGGTGGTTGGACTGGGCACAGTGTCATGCAGTGGCTGAGGATTGTTGGACAAGGTTGCCTGAAGCCCTCCAGCTGATCTCCATTCCCTTAAATACCACGAAAGGATGAAATTCAAAAGGCTGAAGAACATTAAAATTTATATAGTTCTACTGCTAGCACAAAACAAAAGGTCACAGCTACCTTATGCTGCGGATAATATCATCATTGTTGACCCTGTTTAATAGCTCCCGGTGTGCTTTGTCAGATACCCTTAGCTCTTTCCTAAGCTCCGTTATGAGACCTTCCTTTTCCTGATAAGAGTAAACAAGATCACTGGTCATCTTTCAGAACACCATCGCAATGAACTGTGGAATAGTTTTACGGTCCCAACCCAAGTAATGGCGTCAGATTGGGCTTTAAATGCACGAAGGACTGAACAATACGCTTCTTGCTCAAGATGATGAATTTGTGCTTCCATATCTGTCGGTTCCCTAGGATATGCATTGGCAGCAACAGTAGATCTTCCATTACCAGTGCCACGTCCACTGCCCCTCACACCCCTACTATTCGAATATGTGGGTGGTAAATCATCATCAGTATCTGCAATAAACATAAAACCAAGGAACCAACTTTTCCTTATATCAGCTTCAAAACACAACTACCCTGTTACAGCAGAATAATAGAAAACGTTTCTACTTCAGTGTGGTCTTGTAACTTCAATTGTTAGTTATTACAAAAACTGTAGTTATCTAGTAGTTCACAACAAGCATGTTTGATTAATTTTTGTAAAGGAACAGGTAATACTAATTTTCATAAACATTTCACTTGGGGGAAGCTAATCCATAGCAGATAAGTAAAATAGAACCAGGGAACAAACTTACATCTTCATGCAAAACTATAAAGGGATATGCATCACCAACCAACTAGTTTTGAGGAAATAAAAAATGATACGGGTCAGAACTTTCAAGAATTTAGTGGTGCATGTGTGCTAGGTCCGCATTCCAAACTCCACAACCAATCAATAAACCTTATCAAAAGTTCCCAGAAACAAATGTAAAGTATAGTTTTCAACAAAACTGTAGAACTGTGCACATTCCGCTAAATAAATGAGAAGAGATAATTCCAAAACCCAATTACCAAAGTAGATAGCATTATTGAATTAATACTGAATAATTCATTTTACATAAAAAATACTCCTAAAAACATAATTTGAAATAAACAGGAATTTCGAACCATCAGAGGCTACAGTCGACAAGGTTTGGTTTCCCAGGAACAACAAGAGCATATTTTCAAGAAAATTCCAGTATGAGTGCTCCAGTAAGCTCCAATACAAAAATATTCACCATGAGATGCGCAATTTATCTGATTTGATTTGATGGCTATCCAACCTTACCACGAGAAATGGCGACAAAACCCATCGAATTCACTCAACAAACTAAAATTCGGCCAAGTTACCCACCCCCAAACGCACAATATTCCAGAGCAAGAACTGAATTCTTCGCAATTATCCTCCACAACACCTCTCAAAAGAAAAGAACAGACGACCTCATGAAACCTAACCCCAGATGTCAAAGCCCTGTGCCGGCACGGAGCAAGGTGAGGCCTAGCGCTCCAAATCCGACTAACCACCACCAAAGATGAGGCCTTGCAACCTCCCCAGCCTCGTCTTCAAACAATCCGCAGCCGCGAGCAAGCAAAACCCTAGAACACGCGGAACCCTAGCTAGGACCAGGCGGCGGAGCCGAGCTCCCACCCGCACTCACCGCTGCTGTCGCGGGGCCTGTTGAACTGCTGCATGGTCGACGGCGCCAATCACCGCAGGAGGCGAGCCGCGCGCCGGCACCGTCCAGACCTGAAAAACCTCGCAGGAAACAGTGGGAGTTGCCCTGGCGCCGCGCCGCAGCCAGAGCTGCTGGGCCAGGCCACCGCCCGGGACAGCGGAGGGTCCCCGCGCTCACCTGGCGGTGGAATCGCGCGGCAAGGCGGCGGAATCCGGCGAGATTTGGTGGAGGGGGAGGCTCGAAGGTGAACTACTAGCACTGCAGTAGTATCGGGCGCTTCGACTCCGGAAAGGGGAAAAAAAGAAAATGAGGGCAAAAGAGTAAATTGACGGACTTGAAATGGATTTTATAAGCGCGGGCGATATTGGCCGTACTGCGAGAAACATGAAGTGGCAAGCACTTTTTTTTGAGAAACTTTTAGTCTAATTTTCGGTTTCAACATTTTTCGGGGGGGGGGGGGGGGGGGGGGGGGGGGGGGGGGGAATTAGTATGGATTTTCAGCTGCAATAGTGATTTTTTATATCTCAACGCTCGTAACTATCACAAGCAAATTGAATAATGGTTGTAACGTCTATAAGCTTTTATTACGAAAAATATATCAGGAGTTCTACTTGAGCAACAAATTTACGAGAGGAGTGGCTTCTTTTTGCGCGAGTGACCAAACGTAACATAAGTGGCTCTTCTAACAAACGATAGAATATATTTTCTCTATTTGAGTATGGACGGATCAAATACGAATCAGATAGTTCTTTTTCCACATCTATTTCTATATTTGTAAACCAATATGGATACAAATATGAATGTCTGAATACGAATACGAATCGGATATTAAACAAATATGAATACAAAAACGAATGCCTCTATAAATTCAACAGATATAGATACATCTAACTTTCTAATATGTTGTTAAGACAATTGCTACAGTTTCTTCTCAAAATTATCTTTAATATTGTTATTTCATATAGTCGACAGTAGTTCACATCTAAGCTGAATGAATTTTATATTTTTTATAATATAAAGGTATATTTATGATATAATGACGGATACGAATGCAAATACGGAGATGTCGAATATTGGATGTCAAAACCTCAAACCATTTCCACATCTATTCTCATCGAATTCGAATGGTGTAAAAATATTAATCGAATGGCAATTTTGTACCTTATTTACATTTTATATTACGGATATCCTTAATACACTTTGCACCGAGGACTTACTTTTCAAATTGTGTCTGTAGGTGTATCAATTCATATATTTGTACAAAACAGATTTAGTTAATGAAAAAATTGTAAATGCGTCAAAGATTTTTCCTTTGACCAATCTCCACCTCATGCTAAAGGATCTCTGAACCAGGACAATAGTGTAGAGGACTTAGGCCGGACGATTCTATTGCGGGGGTGAGGCAGCCAGATAGGCATGCAATTGCAATATCCAAGTGTGACGGTCAGTATGAGGTAGCCAAGTTAAAATCTTCTGTAGATGTTGGCTAGACTAAAAAAAGCTAAATTTAAAAATTTGGAAACAGGGTCATGCAGCTTGGCATTTGCAGTGTTTCCTAAATTATTATATATGAATTGTGACTATACACAAACTAAAGTTTTAGGTCCTCAAATTTTTTAAATCATGTAGCGCATGTCCATAATGGTTTTAAGGGATTTGGACCACGTGGACTGGTTAGCTTTTCTGTCCTCCACATTGAGTTGTAGCGCCATATTCGACTTGATCCAGCAGCCATCGGAGAACTATGAGATAAGTAGAGCAAGTTGTAAACTTTTTTTTGGCCTAGTTGACCATGTCAACCTTGTCGACCCCGATCAAATGTTTGCACACATAGACTAGCTCATATATTTTCTACTCAGGTGAACTCTTCTTCGTCTTTGCCAACAAATAGAAGCATACGAAATATGAATAATATGAAAATATGAAACATGTGTCTTTTTGACCACGTGAAGGCAGAGCAAAATATTGATGTATTTAAGATCAGACTTGGTAATTTCAGATCTTGCAATCTCGGGAAATGTAACACAACAAAATGCCATAGCCAATGGCCCTCTTCTAGATTTAAGGTAGTACTTGCTGGAGATAATTCTATCTGTATCGATGAAGGTAGAGATCTATAATAGGGTACCTATATCTAGTGCAGTCAGAGGTAGAATGATGCAAATATCTAATTATGCATGGACTGTAATGGTTAGAGATAGAGTGTAGATCTATCTGTATCGATGAAGGTAGAGATCTATAATAGGGTACCTATATCTAGTGCAGTCAGAGGTAGAATGATGCAAATATCTAATTATAAACTGACAGAGGTAGTATAATAATATAACAAGAAATTTATGAAGTAGAATCCGTGAGGTCGGAAGCCCTGTACATGTAAAAAGATTCCTATCTTGATGCTGGCTAATTGCTCTATATAACGACCTAGAACTACGAGATACCAGACCACATCATTTGCAGTGCAGAGGGACCTGAGTGGCACACATATTTGCAATGACACTCATGACACCCAGCTATGTCTTTTTTCTCTTTCTTTTGACGTTGGCCCCGGGGAACCGGGCGGCGAGGCCACCGGTGGCAGCAATGGCAAGGAGAGCAGCCCTGGAGGGTGGCATTGGCCAGACTCCACAGATGGGGTAACCGATAGTTAAAAAAAAAAAAAAAACCTGACCGGTGGGGGTAAGACCGCCTCCATGGCTTTCTTTTGATAGAGAAGCTCAACCTTCTCCGGTCGAGGAAAACCCCCAAACCCCGGCATCACCCTATAGGGCCGCGCAAATACTTGGGTCGAACACCGTTGACCGATGCTGGTGACTACTGCAACTACCCCCAGGTAGGAGAGCCCAAACCAGCCCACGGCCCGGATTCAAGACATCCAAGTCGGCGTCGTCGCACTATATTTAAGGCGCTGCCAACGAGGGGATTTTTTTTTTATTCCACAAATTGGTGCACACCAGGATTTGAACCCTGGTGGGTGGCCTCACCACTTGAGGCACTAACCAACTATAAGCTGAAGTCAGTTTGCAACCGATAGTTTACTTATCCTTTCTTAGCTGGTGTTCCTGATTCTCTCAGTTTACCATGGAAATGCATGTGGCCTTCGGTGATGAGATTTCTTATTGTTTCGTCTTGGTTTCCTATTTTTTTCCCCTCTATTTCTTTTCAACCTGTTTGCATGGGGCCAACCAGAGGTTTTTCATTAATCGCAAAAAAAAAACAGAGGTTCTTCATTGGTTGATTTCCCCCCCAAAAAAAACTTTCAGGTGGAATAGTTGGAATCACTTCGGTTGCAATATAAATGAACAGCTGATCCGACAAACTGGTAATGCTACCATCCTGCTCAGAAATCAGTTGCATTTTTCCCCTGCAATTGCTGTAAAATTGTTCTTATTGATTTTGTAGCTGATGCTATGGTGGATAACGGCCTTGCAAAGCTTGGTTATGTGTATATCAACATAGGTAGTCTTGGGATTTCCTTACAATCTTTTGTCCTGCTTCGCTTTCCTTGCTCTATTGAGATATTGAGTACTGAACATTTGTGGAACCACAGATGATTGTTGGGCAGCCTATGATCGGGACTCCCAGGTACGTAAATGTTTAAATAAATCTTAGATGTCAATGAATAGAGAGTAGCACAATGCATGTGGAAAATGCTGTTGAGAAAGTTAGGGTCAGATGGTTCAGTTCTGGAAATGATAGATTCTGTTCAATCTGTGAACTGAGTTGCATTCTTTCTTTTATGGAATAATTTCTTACCCGCAATTGCAACTTCTTTTATAGGGTAATCTAGCTGCAAACCCATCGAAATTTCCATCAGGAATACCGGCCTTGGCAGACTATGTGCATGGGAAAGGTCTCAAGCTCGGAATATATAGTGATGCAGGGTATGCATAATTGGTAAAAGAAAAAACTACAATTTTTTGTTGCCAAAGCATGGGAATATTTAGGATAATTTGGCTACCCAAATTCTGATAGAATTATGATAACCAAACTTCGTATACTTCAGTTCAATGCAAAAGATTGTGTGCATTACGTTCTTGTTTTCTCACTAAATCTTGCCCATTTCAGGCCTCGGACATGCAGCAATTTGATGCCCGGTTCTCTTGGGCACGAAGAGCAAGACGCAAAAACGTTCGCATCTTGGGTAACCTTGTTGTGTCACTACATCCAAACTTTACAAAGTGTTATACAGTCCCTTTCTTTCCTGCTTCAACTTATTTCTTTTTTCTTTTCTAAATAATTCAAAGGGTATCGACTACTTGAAGTACGACAACTGCAACAACCAGGGAATCAGCCCGCAGCCAAGGTGCCATACAACGGTCATTAGCTTTTAACAGTTTCCTCTTCATGCTATTTTGAGAGATTGAAAATGGTTCTCGACAAAATGCAGATATGACGCGATGAGCAAAGCCCTTCTGAATTCTGGAAGGGATATTTTCTTCTCGCTTTGTGAATGGTATTATTGGGTTTAGGGCTTCTGGAGATGTTAAATTCTGGCTTTGAACTCAATTGCTCTGTTCTGGAAATTTCTGTGTAGGGGTGTGGATGATCCAGCAACATGGGCGCGTGCCATAGCACATAGTTGGAGAACAACCGGTGACATCCAAGACAACTGGGCAAGGTGAAGTTTACTGCACCTTGATAGGATGGAACTGTCCTGAAAAAATATGTCCAACTGACGAAGTTCAGTCACTAGGAACTTCTGCTAAGTCCTTACCCGCACATAGGCCAGATTTAGATCACTGAACATTGCATATTCATTTGATCATTTCCAATCAATGTCTGAGGCATCTTGTTGCATTGTGATGTTCAGCATGACGGCCATAGCCGACGCCAATGACAAATGGGCCTCAAAAGCAGGGCCTGGTGGATGGAATGGTTATCCCTTCGGACCTTCAGAAGCTTTGAATATGCATTGCGCTGAATTCTGAATGCTGCTGTTTGCCTGTTTCTGCTTTCAGACCCAGACATGCTTGAAGTTGGAAATGGGGGAATGACCACAGAGGAATATCACTCCCATTTCAGCATATGGGCGCTAGCAAAGGTAATTGAACGCACTCATTTGGGATTGATGTCAGAGGTGAAACCATCAGAACGGAAGGATGCCAACAATAGTGTGCACTGTGTATTCGTTCGCATTTTGCAAGTCAAGTGATGATGCTGAACTGACTTAATTAGGCACCTCTCGTGATTGGCTGTGACATCAGCTCAATGAGAGATGAAACCAAGGGGATCCTCAGCAACCAAAATGTCATTGCAGTTAACCAAGGTCCGGAAAACACAGCGCTCATTCCTTTGTCTCTCCATATATAAGATACGTTATACGTACTATATAAGCTTCAATGTTTTATGCATAGATAAGCATGGGGTACAAGGGCACAAAGTGCAACAAGATGGAGACCAAGAAGTAAGTGCAAGTATAAACAATAATGTGAAATAGAAAGCTGTGCTTGGTGCCTTGGCATCAGGTCATACCAAGCGTAAAAAACTGTTCATACCAATGTTCGTCTGCTTAGGTATGGGCCGGTCCACTAATCGGGGGTAGAGTTGCAATGGTTTTATGGAACAGAGGGTCTGCTGGAGCATCCATCACTGCACGCTGGAGCAGCATTGGTCTTGATCCGGCAACTGTCGTTGATGCTCATGATCTCTGGACAGTAAGCATTTTGTTTCATTATATATAATTCTCACCGTAACATAATTTCTTTGAATTGTGTGTTGCAGTTGTTCTAACTTTTTGTGTGTGTGTGTGTGATTATGTTTGTTTCAGGATGAGGTTATATCATCAGTGAAAGGAGAAATGAAGCAAACAGTAGATTCTCATGCTTGCAAGATGTATGTGTTGACACCAAAATAGACTGGCTTCTCTCACTGTTGTTTGCTATTATTGAATAAATCATTTCAAGGAGATTAGTGTTAATATAATTAACATGAACAACTATGATAAAACAAAGGGAGTGTATTGTGGTTATTCCTCATAACCATAATCTCTATACAGAACGAAAAAAAATCTGTTCTAATATCTAGAGATCATTTACAAGTTCCAGAAATTACACAAAAGCATCGCCAAATGTACCTACATACACCCCTCATCCTTCACCATGAATAAATGTAGTAAACTTCAAATACAGACTGCTTGATAAAGATCATTGGGGCAGAGAAGTACCCACTACTATCAATTGCTGAAGCGAGCTGGCCGTGGTGCCTTTTTCATCTTAGAGGAATTCGCATGGTGGCTTTTTCTAACATTAGATATAGACATTTGTGACTGCAGAGTTTGGGCCTCGGGTAGGCATGCTTTTAGATCTGCTTGATCTTTTGGTCCTTCATCAAAGGCTGGCCCTTGCTTCAGGCTGGGCCTTCATTTTCCACAGTACGTAGGAGAACACGCTATTATTATAGTATTATTGTGAAAGGGGTCTTGGCCTAGTGGTTAAGACATCCGAGTAACACCTCTCAGATCCTGGGTTCGACTCCCTGTGGGAGCGAATTTTCAAGGATTTAATGGCATTTGTGCTTTCAGTGGTAGGCGACGCTCCCGTCGACAGCGAGGCGCCAGTGGTGACTTCGTATCTCTGGATTTGCCGGCTCAGTCTTCAAAGATGCTCATAGGGATAGGTTTGCGTACGTGTGTTCATAGGGGTGAGTGTGCGTGCGTTGTGAGTGTCTGAGTTGTACTGTGTAATCTCAAAAAAAAATTATTATAGTATTATTATTGAAACCCCGCTTCCACATTCAAATGTTTATACGGATGCAAAAAAATAAAACATTATTTTGTAGTTCCAGCGGAAGCAATACATTTACATGAAACTACATCCATAATGGTCTTTTGTACATTGCACATCCATAATCAGGACCATCGAACTCATAAAAGTGAATGGCCAATCGATCGAAATCCTTGCCTGAGTAATGTCCTGTCTTTTGTCACATCCCAAAATTTTTAAATTTTGGTTTGTGAATAAATTTCACTAAATTTAAACTTTTTGGAATATTTTAAAATGTGGTTTTTAATATTTGAGTGTTATCAACTTGTTGGACCTGCAGCTGATTGATGGGAAGCATATGTCAATGCTCATGAGGAACCCGATAGCATCAACTGACAGGAGTTCAAGGATAGTTTCCGCACTCATCATGTGCCATATGGAGTTATGAAGTTGAAAAGGAAGGAGTTCTAAGAATTGAAGCAAGGTTCTATGTCTGTGAATGAGTATGTCGCGCGCTTCACTCAGTTGTCTAGGTATGCTCCAGGAGAGGTGGATACTGATGAGAAGAAGCAGGAGTGTTTCTTAGGTGGTTTGAATGATGGTCTTGCCTATGCTCTTGAGTCTCGCGACTTTCAGAACTTTCAAGCTATGGTGGACAAAGCTCTTATTCTAGAGAATAGGAGAGGTCAGACGGACCGTAAGCGCAAGATGAACCAAGGTAATCAAGGGAGTAGCAACTCTAGGCCTCGTTATAACTCGTCTCAATCAGGATCAATGTTTCGTTCTGGAGCTCAAGGGAATCAACAGAGGGTTCAGACAGAAGATCAAGGTTTTCTACACCGCAGAGACAGAATCAGCAACAGAATGTTCAAACTCCTACTGGTCAAGCTTCTCAGAAATCTAGCTTGGGCAGATAAGTAGGAATTGCTACAATTGTGGAGAAAGGGGCCATTATGCTAATTAGTGTCCTGGGAAGCGTCAGATTACTACTCCCGCTTATGGTGCAACTCCTTAGTCTAACCGTAATGGGAACACTACCTCTACTCCAGCCAAGCAGAACTATGTCCAAGGACGTGTCAATCATGTGGCTGTTGAAGAAGCTCAGAATGCAACAGATGTGGTCATGGGTATGTTCCTTGTCAACTCAAATCCTGCTATCGTATTGTTTGATTCTGGAGCATCTCATTCTTTTATATCATCAGTATGTAGCCAAGTATAGTCTACCCATTACCTTGTTAAGGAACAAGATGATAGTGAGTTCTCCTGGAGGGGAAGTGAGAGCAGAATTTGGATGCAAGAATTTAAGCATTAACCTAAGGGGGGTAGATTTCACTGCACATCTTATAGTATTGGAGACTAAAGGAATAGATGTGATACTTGGCATAGATTGGTTAACTAGACATAAGGGACTAATAGATTGTGCTAGAAAGGCAGTTAAGTTGACTCATGAAAGTGGGGTAGAATTGGAGTATGTTGTAGAATCTTTACCTTTGGATAATGGGAAGACTATTCAAGTGAGGACTAAGCCTTCTAATCTCTTTTTCTTTCTTATCGAATCTCGGGGCGAGATTCCTTTTAAGGGGGGTAGTTCTGTCACATCCTAAAATTTTTAAATTTTGGTTTGTGAATAAATTTCACTAAATTTAAACTTTTTGGAATGGTTTAAAATGTGGTTTTTAATATTTGAGTGTTATCATATTTATTCAAGTAAATAAAATTATTTTCTAAAATAAACAAATAAATATAAGATATAATAAGGTGTTTGTTGCATTCATTCTGTTAAAAATGCATTTAGGATTTTATTGGGTGAAAAAAAAGAGTTTTCGAATTCGTGTAGAAATTCGTTTTGAAAATAGAATGACAGAATCGAAATACAAAAAGGGAAATAAAATTTCCTGAGCCGCAGGGGCCAATTTCTCCCGCTGGCCCATTTCCTTTCTCTTCTTTTCTTCTTTTTTTCTTTCGGCCTGGCCTGCCTTTTCTTTTCTCTTCCTCGGCCCGACTAAGCTCGCGGCCCAGCATAGCCCACCCCGGCCTTCTCCTACCTTGCGTCGTCTCCGACCTGGACTCCACCGCCGCCGTGCCGCGCCGGGACTCCCTCTCCGCCTCGGCTACGAGTCCTCCGCCCCGCTCCTATAAAACCCAGCCGCGGCCGCCCTCTCTTTCTCTCGTCTCAAGCCGCCGCATCGCCCCGAGCACCCAAACCCTAGCACGCCGCCGCCGCCATTGCCGATGACCAGAGCTCGACGAGAAGCCGCCAGGAGCCGCCTCCGAGGTCGCCGTGACGCTTCGCGAGACGTCGAGAAGTTGATTCCGGAGGTCCTCGACGTGAACCCGACGCCGTAGCCGCTTCCCCGACGTCACCGTCGACTCGCCGCCGCCCCTCTTCGTCGCGCGCTACCTTCAAGACATCCCGGACCGTTTCGAAGCACAAGGTGAGCTCGCCGTTGTCTCCTCTCTCTCCTGGACTAAGCTCGACGAGCTACCGAGCCTCATAGCGCGAGTTTCTCCCAAGTCCGGCGATCCGCCGCCGCGAGCTTGCGTGGCGTTGAGCACCTCCGGCCAAACCGTCCCCAACCAATCTGGACCGTTCAATTTCTGATCGATGGCCAAGATTAGAACCTCGTACCCCTTCATAATCGGTCCACCGTGGACTCATAGACCGAGTCTATGGACCCGGTCCACGGATTATTTTGTTTTATAAAATAATTTCTTATTTATTTAAATTTGATAAAATTTTCCAGAATAGGTAGTTTTACAGTTAGGCCCTCAGCCTTTTGTAAAATTCTGTTTAAGCCTCGCACTTTTACACAAAACACCTGAGTTTTAAATAAATTATATTTTAGTCCATAATTTTAACACTTTAGTCCCTAAACTTTTTCATATTTACAAATAAGTCCTCAAACCTTTCTGTATTTACAATTAACCCTTAAACGTTTCTGTTTTTCTGTTTTAATCCCTAAAACTTCAAACTAGCATAACTTTTTACTCATAACTCCGTTTTTAGTGATTCTTACGCTCACGTGATCGTAGGAACGAGTACTATCTTTTCGTACTGTTTTTGATCTAGTTTAATATTGTTTGGTGTACTGTTTCTTATTTTGTTTGTTTGTGGGCTTCTCCTTTGGACGCTTTAAATAGGAGACGAGTTTGTGAACTTCCAAGATCAAGAGTTCGAGGTCATCACTGAGCAGCAAGAGGAAGGCAAGTGTCCTTGACCATTTTGATCCCATGTTTGAAATGTTTTGTTTGCAAACATGCATGCTTGTTTAATTTTGAATCCCATGAGACTATACCATGTTCCATATTATTCCTTGTCGCCCAATGAGTGCTTTGTCTATGTGTTGGTAGTAAATGCTTAGCCATGCTTGTGGAGTCATACACCTAAACTAATTTAATCTTGACTAATGATTTACTTCAACCTAGCAAAAATGACGATAATTTTTTTTAGCAACATGGAACTTAGGACTGGTGGTTTGCTCGGTGTGCACCAGTAGTTGTTTGTTTTGACAATGATGGAATGCTTAGTGTGCATCATTGACTGGTGGGATGCTTAGTGTGCACCAGTTTTTGTTTTGGTTAGACTGGTGGGTTGCTTAGTGTGCACCAGTGTTTGTTCGTGCTTTAGGCTGGTGGTATGCTTCGTGTGCACCAGAGTGTCCAGTGGTATGCTTAATGTGCACTGGAGGGCTGATGGGATGCTTGGTGTGCATCAGTCTGAAATAATGGTCTTGTGAGAATACTGGTTGATAGTGGTTTGCTTTATGAGCACTATGTTTGATGATCTTTTATGGTTTATTTATTTTGCTTGCTTGTATCAACACCTAGAAATATAGGTTGTTTTTTTTAAAATGTGTTTAAGTATAACGTGGCATTGACCAAATAAACCATTGTATAGCCTTTCTTCATGATTGCCTTGCATGTCATATTTTTCCCACACTTGCGGAGTACGATATGTACTCACACTTGCTATCTCCCCCAAAAACATGAAATCCTGCTCAGAAGATGGAGGTGAATTCTTCTATGATGCCCAAATTACATCTAGCTTGTGGAGCCCCCGGTCGACGTCCCTGTGGAGTGATTCAGTTTAGAAGTCTTCCGCTAGCGTTAACGAGTCTTCGAGTTGTTTGAGAATTTTGAGTCATTTGCTTAAGTATGGGTGTAATACTTAAATATACATTGTTCTTGGTTATTTACTTGAGTCACTACATGTATGAGACTTGATCCTGGCATACATGTGCGGTTATATAAAAACCGGGTGTGACAAAGTGGTATCAGAGCCGTGTTGACCGTAGGACGCAAGCTTAGATAGAATGGTCGCCCTTAAGGATTAATTTGGTTTTAAAACTAAAAATGTATTTGGAAATTTGACACTTCTTTTCTGAATCTTGTCTCTTGTTCTCTCTCTTCTTGCCTACGATTTCTCTTGAAATATTTTCTTTTAAGGCATATTCTGTTCTTATGGTTTTTGATCAACTCTTGTTTAAATTTCTTTTAGATGGCCCGTACCAAGCAGACAGCTCGTAAGTGTAGTGGTTGCAACCAGTTCACCATTCTGCCTACACCGACACCTTCTCCTGAGCGTGAAGTGGACAAGGAGGTGATTGTTGAAGAGTTGCTTGTGCAAGAGGAAGAGCCAATTCTCCAAGAGGAAGAAGAAGAGGATCCCGTCGAGGATGATGAGGAGGAAGAGCATCAAGAGGAGCCTAATCAAGTAAATGATGATGATGGAGATGATGATGGTGATGATGATCCAGATGAGCAAGAAGTACAAGAGCAGCCCAGTCTTACACCCTTTCGTGAGGTCTTGTTGCATAGTTCTGATGGAGAGAATGTTCGAGGAATTCCAATCATGCTTTGGGAGATGCTTCAAGAGTTGGGATATGAGAGACGACCGGAGTATCTTGGCACTCAAGTGATTGAAGATGACTCGTCCAAGTGGTATGTTGAAGTGCGCCTTTTTGCTCCGCATCCTATCAATGGAGTTCACAAGGTGGAGAAGATACATCAAGCCATTACTGCAAGAGCAAGCTTCAACAGTGGGATTCGTGATGCTGCACGCCAAGCCTATCTTGTTACGCGCTCTCGTTTTCGTGATGATTTGGATCAAACGGAGTATGCTCATTTCCCTCAACGAGCAAGTGGATCTACCTACATTCATGTAGAGCCAGTGTGTGCGCCAGGACATTACAAGCTGAAGCGTCAAGTGGAACTCACTACCGCTTTGACTAAGGATTTGGATGCTACTACGGAGGAAGTTGAGTTTTGGAGAGAGAAGTATAAGGAAGCCGTCAAGACCATACGTGAAATGAAGCGCTATTTTTCTCAAGATTGGGAGCTTTTTTCTGATGAAGAGACGGATGAAGACACTCCATACTCGCCTTCTCGCAAGCATGCTACGCGTGCGCCCCCTGCTTATATTCCAAATCCCGATGAAGATTAGGAGGATTGTCCTTTAGTAGTTTCTTAATAGTCGTTAGTGTGTAGAGTTGTAATGGGTTAAGTGTTCACGAACGAGTCTAGTGTGATTGCTTTAAGTTTGAGTGTGCCATGCTTGAGTTGGATTTATGCTTGTGTGTCGATGTGTGAAGAAGCATGTCTTTGTAAACACATCTTTATCATAATATATTATAGTTAGTATAATATGGGTTATCTCTCTATCTTCTTGATTTTATTTAAGGATTTCCTACCTTTGGTTCTATCTTTCTCTTTCTAGCATTATGCTAACCTATCTTGTTTAAAACCATTCTATCTTCACTCTTCTGTTAGTTTTGGTCTTTGGCTTAATCTATGTATCTACAATGTCTATCAGATGACAAACCGAAGGAGCAACAACAACAACGACAACGACAATCAGCAACATGCGCCACAGCCACCCAACATGGAGCAATTCATCGCCCTGCAGACTCAGATCCTCCAAACTATGACCCAGAACTTAGCTCAACTACAACAAGGTCCTGCGCAACCTCTCAGCACCAACCCAGCAAACTTGGAGAGTTTCAGAAGACCAAGCCACCTACTTTTTCACATTCTGTAGAACCTATGTATGCTCAAGATTGGCTGAAGACTGTGGAGAGGAAGCTGCAAGTGGCGCAATGCAACAATAGAGAGAAGGTCTTGTTCGCGTCTCATCAACTTGTTGGACCTGCAGCTGATTGGTGGGAAGCATATGTCAATGCTCATGAGGAACCCGATAGCATCAACTGGCAGGAGTTCAAGGATAGTTTCCGTACTCATCATGTGCCATATGGAGTTATGAAGTTGAAAAGGAAGGAGTTCCAAGAATTGAAACAAGGTTCTATGTCTGTGAATGAGTATGTCATGCGCTTCACTCAGTTGTCTAGGTATGCTCCAGGAGAGGTGGATACTGATGAGAAGAAGCAGGAGTGTTTCTTAGGTGGTTTGAATGATGGTCTTGCCTATGCTCTTGAGTCTCGCGACTTTCAGAACTTTCAAGCTATGGTGGACAAAGCTCTTATTCTAGAGAATAGGAGAGGTCAGATGGACCGTAAGCACAAGATGAACCAAGGTAATCAAGGGAGTAGCAACTCTAGGCCTCGTTATAACTCGTCTCAATCAGGATCAATGTTTCGTTCTGGAGTTCAAGGGAATCAACAGAGGGTTCAGACAGAAGATCAAGGGTTTTCTACACCGCAGAGACAGAATCAGCAACAGAATGTTCAAACTCCTACTGGTCAAGCTTCTCAGAAATCTAGCTTGGGCAGATAAGTAGGAATTGCTACAATTATGGAGAAAGGGGCCATTATGCTAATCAGTGTCCTGGGAAGCGTCAGATTATTACTCTTGCTCAAGGTGCAACTCCTCAGTCTAACCGTAATGGGAACACTACCTCTACTCCAGCCAAGCAGAACCATGTCCAAGGACGTGTCAATCATGTGGCTGTTGAAGAAGCTTAGAATGCAACAGATGTGGTCATGGGTATGTTCCTTGTCAACTCAAATCCTGCTATCGTATTGTTTGATTCTGGAGCATCTCATTCTTTTATATCATCAGTATGTAGCCAAGTATAGTCTACCCATTACCTTGTTAAGGAACAAGATGATAGTGAGTTCTCCTGGAGGGGAAGTGAGAGCAGAATTTGGATGCAAGAATTTAAGCATTAACCTAAGGGGGGTAGATTTCACTGCACATCTTATAGTATTGGAGACTAAAGGAATAGATGTGATACTTGGCATGGATTGGTTAACTAGACATAAGGGACTAATAGATTGTGCTAGAAAGGCAGTTAAGTTGACTCATGAAAGTGGGGTAGAATTGGAGTATGTTGTAGAATCTTTACCTTTGGATAATGGGAAGACTATTCAAGTGAGGACTTAGCCTTCTAATCTCTTTTTCTTTCTTATCGAATCTCGGGGCGAGATTTCTTTTAAGGGGGGTAGTTCTGTCACATCCTAAAATTTTTAAATTTTGGTTTGTGAATAAATTTCACTAAATTTAAACTTTTTGGAATAGTTTAAAATGTGGTTTTTAATATTTGAGTGTTATCATATCTATTCAAGTAAATAAAATTATTTTCTAAAATAAACAAATAAATATAAGATATAATAAGGTGTTTGTTGCATTCATTCTGTTTAAAAATGCATTTAGGATTTTATTGGGTGAAAAAAAAAGAGTTTTCGAATTCGTGTAGAAATTCGTTTTGAAAATAGAATGAGAGAATCGAAATACAAAAAGGGAAATAAAATTTCCTGAGCCGCATGGGCCAATTTCTCCCGCTGGCTCATTTCTTTTCTCTTCTTTTCTTCTTTTTTTTCTTTCGGCCTGGCCTGCCTTTTCTTTTCTCTTCCCCGGCCCAACTAAGCTCGCGGCCCAGCACAGCCCGCCCCGGCCTTCTCCTACCTCGCGTCGTCTCCGACCTGGACTCAACCGCCGCCGTGCCGCGCCGGGACTCCCTCTCCGCCTCGGCTACGAGTCCTCCGACCCGCTCCTATAAAACCCAGCCGCGGCCGCCCTCTCTTTCTCTCGTCTCAAGCAGCCGCATCGCCCCGAGCACCCAAACCCTAGCGCGCCGCCGCCGCCATTGCCGACGACCGGAGCTCGACGAGAAGCCGCCAGGAGCCGCCTCCGAGGTCGCCGTGACGCTTCGCGAGACGCCGAGAAGTTGATTCCGGAGGTCCTCGACGTGAACCCGACGCCGTAGCCGCTTCCCCGACGTCACCGTCGACTCGCCGCCGCCCCTCTTCGTCGCGCGCTACCTTCAAGAGATCCCGGACTGTTTTGAAGCACAAGGTGAGCTCGCCGTTGTCTCCTCTCTCTCCTGGACTAAGCTCGACGAGCTACCGAGCCTCATAGCGCGAGTTTCTCCCAAGTCCGGCGATCCGTCGCCGCGCAAACTCGCCGGCGTTGAGCCCCTCCGGCCAAACCGTCCCCAACCAATCTGGACCGTTCAATTTCTGATCGACGGCCAAGATTAGAACCTCGTACCCCTTCATAATCGGTCCACCGTGGACTCATAGACCGAGTCTATAGACCCGGTCCACGGATTATTTTGTTTTATAAAATAATTTCTTATTTCTTTAAAATTGATAAAATTTTCCAGAATAGATAGTTTTACAGTTAGGCCCTCAGCCTTTTGTAAAATTCTGTTTAAGCCTCGCACTTTTACACAAAACACCCTGAGTTTTAAATAAATTATATTTTAGTCCCTAATTTTTACACTTTAGTCCCTAAACTTTTTCAAACCTTTCTGTATTTACATATTAACCCTTCAACATTTCTGTTTTTCTGTTTAATCCCTAAAACTTCAAACTAGCATAACTTTTTGCTCATAACTCCGTTTTTAGTGATTCTTACGCTCACGTGATCGTAGGAACGAGTACTATCTTTTGGTACTGTTTTTGATCTAGTTTAGTACTGTTTGGTGTACTGTTTCTTATTTTGTTTGTTTGTGTGCTTCTCCTTTGGACGCGTTAAATAGGAGACGAGTTTGTGAACTTCCAAGATCAAGAGTTCGAGGTCATCACTGAGCAGCAAGAGGAAGGCAAGTGTCCTTGACCATTTTGATCCCATGTTTGAAATGTTTTGTTTGCAAACATGCATGCTTGTTTAATTTTGAATCCCATGAGACTATACCATGTTCCATATTATTCCTTGTCGCCCAATGAGTGCTTTGTCTATGTGTTGGTAGTAAATGTTTAGCCATGCTTGTGGAGTCATACACCTAAACTAAATCTTGACTAATGATTTCTTCAACCTTGTAAAAATGATGATAAGTTTTTTTTAGCAACATGGAACTTATGACTGGTGGTTTGCTCGGTGTGCACCAGTGGTTGTTTGTTTTGACAATGATGGAATGCTTAGTGTGCATCATTGACTGGTGGGATGCTTAGTGTGTACCAGTGTTTGTTTTGGTTAGGCTGGTGGGTTGCTTAGTGTGCACCAGTGTTTGTTCGTGCTTTAGGCTGGTGGTATGCTTCGTGTGCACCAGAGTGTCTAGTGGTATGCTTAGTGTGCACTGGAGGGCTGATGGGATGCTTGGTGTGCATCAGTCTGGAATAGTGGTCTTGTGAGAATACTAGTTGATAGTGGTTTGCTTTGTGAGCACTATGTTTGATGATCTTTTATGGTTTATTTATTTTGCTTGCTTATATCATAACACCTAGAAATATAGGTTGTTTTTTTTAAAATGTGTTTAAGTATAACGTGGCATTGAGCAAATAAACCAATGTATAGCCTTTCTTCATTATTGCTTTGCATGTTATATTTTTCCCACACTTGCGAAGTATGATATGTACTCACACTTGCAATCTCCCCCATAAACATGAAATGCTGCTCAGAAGATGGAGGTGAATTCTTCTATGATGGTGAATATGGTGATTACATCTAGCTTGTGGAGCCCCCGGTCGACGTCCCTGTGGAGTGATGCAGTTTAGAAGTCTTCCGCTAGCGTTAACGAGTCTTCGAGTCGTTTGAGAATTTTGAGTCATTTGCTTAAGTAAGGGTGTAATACTTAAATATACATTGTTCTTGGTTATTTACTTGAGTCACTACATGTATGAGACTTGATCCTAGCATACATATGCGGTTATATAAAAACCGGGTGTGACATCTTTGCATGGAAAAACTGTTCTTAGGTGGTCCGGGAACACTTCCGCTCCCATCGATTTGAATTCCAACAAATGCTCATCCGAAGCTTTACTAACTCAAACACTTAGTGTACACAAAATAATAGTAATCAATCAGTGACAAAGGACCTTTGTATCAGCCTGTGGAGCAACCAAAGTAAAGTTGCGTCTGAGCCGGCCTTATTGTCCGGCTTCGTGGGATCCGAAGCTGGGGACAAAGCCCTTGTCTTGCTCTTGACACTGGCCAATTGCTATATATGTCGACCTAGAAACCAGGAGATATTAAAGATCACAAATCACTTGCAGTAAACGAGGTGCTTTTCTGCGCTTTCTTGTTCGTCTGACTCTCTACATCTGCGTTGGCGATCCAGCCGGAGAGGTCGCTGACAGCGGCGGTGGCGAGGAGAGCCGCCCTGGAGAATGGCCTTGGCCGGACGCCCCAGATGGGGTAACCGATCTTTTAGTGTTTGTGTTGTATCGTAATTTCCTTTTCCTTTGTGATATGATTTGGTGTTTTTCATGTCGGTTTCGTTTTTTTATTCTCATTTTTTGTTTGCATGTGAACCTCAAAAAATGAGTGGCAAACTGTATGTACACGAACATGATGAATGGTTATATAGCCACTATTCTTAGAAAATTTGAATTTTTCCTTTTCGAACCTTAACTGACTATGAAAAATTCAGGTGGAATAGTTGGAGCCACTTCCGCTGCAAAATAAATGAAGAGATAATTCGACAGACCGGTAAAAGCTACCTCAAAATCAATAGCAGTTGCGCCACACAATGCTTCCTTGTGCAGCTCATGCCATGGTGGACAGCGGCCTCGCAAAGCTTGGCTATGGATACATCAATATAGGTAAACTCTAGATATATATCTTTACCATGTTCTCTCCTCCCTACCTTTCCTTTTCAACGTTTTTCAGTTATTCTAAAAAAAAAAACGTTTTTCAGTTGAGAAAAATTTGGGTAACTGCAGATGATTGTTGGGCAGATTATGATAGGGATCCCCAGGTGAGTAAATGATGAAAGAATCAGTTAACTGTTGCATCTGATTGTTAAAGCATTATTAAGAATATTAATTCATAGATGAAATCGATCTCATGTTTCAGGATGTAAGTATTCTTTTCTTATGTCAGTATATGTAATGAGGAGCTCATGTTGTAGCTAAGCTAGGTAGGGAATGGTTATGTTAATACGAAGCTGACGCTGTCTTTCACAAAATAAAAGGTGAAATAATCATATATGCAGAATATAGAAAACAAAGTTCAAGCTGAAAAACCTGATTTCAATTCTTACAAAGTAGGAAAACGATAGGAAGATCTTTTAGGAAACCATGTAAGGGTGACATCAAATGATTCGGTTTGATAAAAAAAGATCACTTTTAGATTTCTTCATTCTACCGGGTAATCTAGCAGCAAATGCGTCAACATTCCCATCAGGAATAAGAGCCTTGGCAGATTATGTGCACATAAAAGGCCTGAAGCTTGGAATATATGGTGATGGAGGGCATGTACACATGAAAATACAAAAAACAGAAAGCTGCAGAAAAAGAAAAAAAAAGACCAAAAAAAAGACCAGAAGCAATGTTCACTCCAGTTCAATGGATCTTCGCTCTAAGTTTGTTGTTTCTATCCATAAATTACGTTGATCTTTTTTTTTTCTCTCTCTCTCGAAAAAGCAGAAGAACCACGCTTCATTATATTAAGAAGAAAGTGGGATGGACCCATTACAACGCACATGCCACAACCCATTGTTTCTAGATTACATTCGCACATGTGAACTAACAAGAACGACCATCATAAACAGAACTAATCCGCTGGGTGGGGGGCAGTCAAGAGGGATAACCCTCGAGTCCCCGCAAATTTCAGGCGAACATGCAGCACTTTCATGCCAGGTTTGCTTGGTCACGAAAACCAAGATACAAAACCTTCGCATCTTGGGTATCATCAAAGTTTTCATTAGATCAAAATTTCAAGCTTGTCAAAATCATGCCATTCTTTCCTGGTTCCAAACTGAATTTACATTTGTTACTAATAGGGAGTAGACTACTTGAAGTATGATAACCACCCCCCCCCCCCCCCCCCCCCGCCCCTCCTTCTGCGAATGGTAACTGTTTTCTGTTCGTATCTCTTTTTTTTTCCCTTTAGGGTATTAGAATGAAGGGTTTGCATTCAATCTTTTTATTTTAAAAAATGATACTATTTTATAGGGGGCAAAATGAACCAGCAACATGGGCAAGTGGTGTAGGAAACAGTTGGAGGACAACTGGTGATATCAAAGACAGTTTGGCAAGATGAAGTTTCTGATTAGGATCCAACTGCCCTACAAAATATGCCAGATCTCTGTGAAGATCACAGCACCATATTCATTTTCCTTACCAATGTCTCATGCATTTTGTTTCCCCAATGTTATAGCATGACAAGTGAAGCCAATAAGAACGACAAATGGGCCATCATATGCAGGGCCCGGTGGATGGAATGGTTAGAATTTCAGACCTGTAAAATCTTGAGCATGCTTTCTCCTGAATAAGCCGTTTTTTTCTTCCTTCAGACCCAGGCATGCTGGAAGCTGGAAATGGGGGGACGGCAACAGATAGGAATAACGCTCTTGTTTCAGCATATTGGCTCTGGTGAAGGTGATGAGATGCATGCCTTGGAGCCTAGTGTAAGGGATGAAATCATCACAGCAGAAGCATTCGTCAAACTGTTTATACTAGATTAATCTTAATTTTGCAAGACCATGATGCTGATCAGGCACCTCTCTTGATTGGCTGTGACATCTGCTCGATGAGCGATAAAACCAAGGAAATACTCATCAATAGAAATGTCATTGCAGTCAACCAAGGTCAAGAAAACACAGTGACCACTCCTTTGTGTCTCCAATCTAGAGATTATACGATACTAAACTAAATGATTCATGAGTAGATGAGCTTTAAGTGCAAGGGCACAAAGTGCAACAGCATGGAGACCAAGAAGTACACTAAAAGTAAAATCTGTGCTTGGCATCTATGTCACGTGTAACTTAATTTATACTCCGTGGTCTTTGTGCTTAGGTTTGGGCAGGTCCACTGAGTGGAGGTAGAGTTGCTCTGGTTTTATGGAACAGAGGGTCTAGTGAAGCATCCATTACTACAAGCTGGAGCAGCATTGGTTTTAATTCATCAACTGTCATTGATGCTCATGATCTGTGGACAGTAAGCATTTTGTCTTACCATATACAAGTCCTACCGCTAACATGTTTTGTCAGAATTGCGCACTGCAGTTGGTCTTGAACTTTCTTTTGTGTGTGATTTTGTTTGTTTGCAGGGTGGGGTTATTTCATCAGTACAAGAACTGAAGGAAACAGTACAAGATCATGCTTATAAAATGTATGATTTGACCCCAAAATAGAACGGATTCTCTCCGATGTGTTATCATCAAATCAAACAAATTCAATGATCACAACGCAGAGAATTCATGAGAAATATTATTTATGTGACTCAACATTAAAACTGTGATAAAAAAGTGAGTGTTGTGGTCGTTTAGTAAATGGAAAATACTATATCTGACTTGGCAATGTATAACTACAAGAAATATAGCATGTGGAAAAATTCATAATAAATATTTCGATATACCACCTTACTGTCTATGGAGAAAACCATATCCGTATTTCTAATATCTAACAATTATTTGCAAGCGACAACATACATGTGTGCTATATGTTACAACTGGATGCTATGTGATGCGAATTAAGCACCTGAACAATTGTACAAAAGCGTTGACGAACGTACCTAAATCAGTGCAGATATTTCTAGGTAGGCTCTTCCGTATCACCAAGACCGTATGTACTCTAACTCATTTTGATCAATCCTAGCTCCACATAATTCATATATAATACACAGAGGACCACATCTTTTTGGCATATTGTATCACCATGAACCCCCGATGTAGTAAAATTAAAACCCAGTCCACCCAGCTGGCTGGTAGGAGTCGTCTTTCTTTTCTTCATCAATAAGATTTTCAATGGGCTGAGAGGTATTTCCTAAATTTGATACCTTGGAAAGTACAGCTCCTGAAGGATCAGCCTTAAAACTATCTTGACCAAAAGCAAATGAATCAGCACCGATCCTTGTCTTTGACTGTCCAAGTGTGCTCGCCTTGGTGCTATTTGATGCCCGCAGAGTTCGGACTGACCTGGGGTGTGCGCTCTTTACAGCTACATGAGGTTTTGGCTCTTCAGGCTCAGGAAAAGCTGACCATGGTTTAGAATCAGGGCTTGGTGTCCCTGGACTTGACGTAAATAGGCCTTGCCGAAGTTCTGGCGGGGTTCCTTCAATCTTCTCCCTCGGCTGTGAAAACCAATAAAATATTTTATCAGATTCCGTGTAAGTACAAAAGTGAAGCATGCTGTAAAGGATTTGGATTGTAGCAGAGTTAATAGGAATGTCAAATGGGAAAGTTGGACTAAGCTCATGGCAGGCTAAGCGTATAGCTAAGCTGGCCGATTTCAATTATGTAACAGTATTTTCCCTTTTAGAGAGTTAAATGGATCTGAAAACGAAAACTTAAATCTGTTTACAATCAAGTATAATGGAAGCTTAGTTGCACAATAGATGAGAATCATACCGGAGTATCGAAGTTTGTACTTGGCGGGCTTAGTTCAACCTTTGAATTTTCTCTTAACTCCTTAACTGGAGGTGTTGCAGAAGCTGTTGCTAAAGCTTTCTTAAGCTCCTGTATCTCTCGCCTCTGAGAAGAGCAAATGGTAGATAATCTATCAAACTTCAATGAAATTTCTTCTTTCTCCAAGTTTGCGATCTTCAGTTGTTCCTTGAGTAAGGTCACTTCTGCTTCCAGTTGTTGTTCTTTCAATTTACTAGTCACCTTTAAAGTACTGACATTGTTCGGCAAGTTCATATTAACAGTATCAAAGTGTGCCACAAAGGAGTTGAAGCCAGTGGTCTGCGTGGTGGTTTTATTATCTGTTTTCGCCGTCTTGGTTTTCTCTAGCCCATATTCTGAACCATTTGGAGAAAACCTTATTTCATAATCTCCAGGGGAACTATCAACAGATGCAGAAAGAGATTTCCGGTATGTACTATGAGCTGGTGTGTTTTGGTTTTTATCCTGTGCTTGATTTGAGGTGGCTTGCCCTTTATCAAAAGCTGACCATTTGTCATCGACAAAAGCTAGCTCCTGAGCATGCTGAGTTGACCAAAATGCTCCCATGGAACCTTTATTCTCCGTAGCGTTTGAAGTACCTTGTGCCTTCTGGTTGGAAGATTCTATGGTACTCTTCACGTTCTCTCTTGAGGGTGAAGGTGACCTCCTCTGAGGCAGTCCAGTTGGTGCTGAAAAAAATAGTTTCACATTATTAACAAAGCAGTAAACAGTTTACATGTAAAAAGAAAAAATGTTCAAAACCCGGGGAAGGAAAAAGAAAAACTGTGCATCTAGCAGAAAAAGAAGTTTTTTTTTTCAGAGAAATAAGACTTTGCAGTGCAGCATTTTTTTTTTCTGATCTTTGTGCGCAGATCAATTTATCAAATGAAGATGCTAGTAAGCAGTAAACAAACCTTCATCCACGGCAGTATGCGACTCAAATGCTGATCCAGAAGGTGATCCATCAGGTAAATCCTTTTGCAGCTCCAGCGGAAGTAACTCATTAACACGGAACCATACCTATAAAAATACATTTATCAACAAAAGAGAAACAGAAGGCCTTTTTACATTTCACTTCCACGGCATATGCACTAATTAAGACCAACCTAAACTCATGGAAGTGAATGGCCAATCAAGCAAAGCCCTTGCCTGTGTAATGTCCGGTCTGGCATCTGGAGAAGAGTTAAGCATGTCTTCGATCAAACTTGTAACTGATGCACTGTACTTTGGTAACTCCGGGATACGATAGTTTCCATTAAGTATTTGAAGTTTTGATTCTCCATCGAAAGCTGATTTCAAGTAGCAGATTCGATACAAGAGACATCCAAGAGCCTGTAAAACACCACCATCTTAACTCACGGCACAGCAAGTAATCAATCAGATACAAGAAAAGGTAGTAGTTCAATAGTGTGAACAAAGATTTGTTAGAATTAGACATGTTTACAAAAAATAGAACATGGTATATTAGCTGAAGAGATGGTTTACCCATATGTCTACTTTCTCACTGAGAACCTCCCTCCTGTACAAGTCCCACATCTACGATCGGTGAACAAGAATACAATCATTAGATATGTTGACCAAGCTGCGTAAGGGCTCAAAACAAAAAAATTAATATCAACCTCTGGAGCTCTATATGCAGGAGTGGTGTGCTTCCTGATGTTATCCTCTTCAATGCCCATCTCCTGAGGTTTATCAAAGCGCTTATGGTTTGTAGAAACACTGCCAAAATCACACAACTTCCATGCCCCATCAGCACCAAGTAGAACATTTTCAGCCTTTAGGTCCCTGAACATGAATATATCTGTTGTCATTGCTATAAAATAATACTTGATATAAAAGTTTCGTGAGGTTACAAATGAAATAACAGAAACAGGGACAGGACACAGGAGACCAATTAAAAGTAATGGAGTATCTATTGTAGGTACAACCAACTAGAGTCCAAATGCCTTAAAAGAAAGCAAAGCAACAAAGTGCAAATGGGACATGAAAAAGCACCAAAACAAACTAGTGTTATTCTCACAAGCACAACCACAGAGATGACAAAGGTACTCTTTACAGTGTCCACTACTCAAGGCTATACCGCACAACGTTGTTGATCCAACTGCCACTGAATAGCATGTTTTACTGTATACAGTAGACATTATTGTGACATAAAGGTGTAATCTCAACCAGCAACACAAACTTTCAGTCATTAATTTTTTTAGCCTATTTGAGTCATTAATTAATGCCGTTGACAATCAATTGAGGTCATGTAAAGACTACCACGGAAGCATCAGCAACATATGCAAAACCGAGTACATAGGCTGGAAAGTGGATGGCTCACCTGTGAGCGATTGGCGGTGTCTGGCAGTGCATCGCAAAGACAGCATTGCAAACATCCCGGAAGATCAGTGCCACCTTCTCCTCATCAAAGTAACCCGCACCTCTGCCTTCCAACACCGAAACTAGTGACTTCTCGCAGAACTCCATGACTAGCAGAGCCTCCCTTGTCCGGCCCATATCCAGTATTGCGTGCGCGACGAGCGTGACCACATTCGGGTGCCCCTTGAGCGATTGCATGACCGTGATCTCCTTCCGGACCAGCAGCAGTGACTCCTCGTCCTGGATGATCACGTGCTTTAGGGCATACTGCTTTGCCGGATTCACCATGTCCCTTGCGGCATAGACACACGAGAACCCACCCTCGGCGATGGCTTCCTGGACATGCACCTTGACATTGCCAACATCAAGGTTGCGGCCCTCAAGACCAGCAGGTTGGTCTTTGGGTATCAATTGTTTTAACCTCCACATGGCTATTGCACAATCCTAACAGAAACCTTGAAGGCCGGACTAAACCTTGGGCACGGGATAGATGTTCAGCAGAAAGCCAAAAACTTAATTTGTGCCGGTGCTAGGTAGATTCATCTTGGGCCCTGAATAAGAAGAATCTAGCTGAGTCGAACCACAAGTGAAGGGAATTGGATTAGTCTAGATTAACAGCAAGCAAATGCGCAACTAACTGAATGGACGGATGGAAAAAAAGAATGGTTTTTATTGTTCACAGCACAGCAACACGGGTGATCATTATCCTAAGTATGAGAACAAATCCAAGAGCACACGCGCCCCAGCAATCTCATGTTGCTTACCGAGAAAAGA
Organism: Eragrostis nindensis; assembly: GCA_012490785.1. NCBI lineage: Eukaryota > Viridiplantae > Streptophyta > Magnoliopsida > Poales > Poaceae > Eragrostis > Eragrostis nindensis. The sequence continues at coordinate 312,050 of JAAXCT010000803.1, forward strand.
TGGGATCCGGGTCCCCGCAAAGGCGGACCGAGCAATAGGGCGAGGTAGGGCAGCCGCCCTACCTAACACCAGCAGATCAGAGAGACTGGATTTTCTCCGACAGATGAAAATTTCCCTCCCAATCCCGACATCATCATCCCCGATTGGGATGCAGGGATCGACCCATCACGTACCAGTGCGTGCAGCCCCAATTTCGACTACAAGAGGATGGGGAAGGAGATCATCTGGGGACGGAGGGGGCTCTCGCGCGCCGCCTCGAGCAGGTGACGGAGGGGACGCGCGCGGCGCCGCCGAAGGGCTGGTCTCGCTCAAGCCTCGACCCCTCGAGCAAGAGGAACTGTAGCAGAGGAAGGGTTGAGGGAGGAGATGGCCGGTTTTAAGGCTATCTTCAACGGCCCATTCTGAGATTTACACACGAAATGGGTCGTGAAAGGCAGAAAATCTACCTCCAACGGAGTACCCAATCCACTCACTCATTTCGGAGCAGGAGGGCTCGCTACCCCACAAATGCATAACTTTCCCTTCGCTTCCGACGCTGGCAGGAGGCGGGGCCCGCGGTGGCGCGGGCGGCGGGCGAGGTCGCGGCGGGCAGGGGACGCGGCGGCGGCAGAGATCGCAGCGGGGGCGGAGCTTGCGGCGGGCGGGTGGAGGCCGAGCTCGCAGCGCGGGCGGGCGGGCCCTCCATCTTCTCCTCTGCCTCGCCAAGGGGGACGCAGCGGCGGGGGCAGGGGCGGGCCCTCCATCTTCTCCTTCGCCTCGCCGAGGGGACCGCGGTGGCAGTGGTCGAGCTTGCGGGCGTGGCGGTCGACGCGGGCGCGGGGGAGCGCGGCGCGTCGAAGCGGGCGCGGGCGTGGCGTCCCGGCGAGCGGCGGCGTCGGATTTGGGTTTGGTTCTTTCGGTCTTCTGTTGGAGATGGGGTGTTTTGGTGTCCTGTTTTCACTCTCTTCAACACTCAATTTGGGTTTTAGGTCTCACATACCGTTGGAGATAGTCTAAGATGTGTTTGTATTGCGAGTCACAGTCGAACACGCACTACGAACTCTCTGCAGCGAGGAACTAGTTGTTCGTCTCTATCTGTTCAATTCTACTTGCAATTTGGGTATGAGTTATGTTTATGTGGATAGGACCATGTCTCGGACTTGCAATTAATAGCTCTTGTGATATTAGATAGTGAAAAATAAACACTTAAAAATTAGGATAGACTCAGTCTCGTCCCGACCCTCCAACCAAACATATGCAACACTTGGAGACCATCGCAGTTATAGGTTTTGGTATTGCAGCTATTTTATTTTTCTTTGGCTCATGTCACCCACTAAGTTCTTTAACTTTTTTTTATTTCACGTATGAATAATTTGTACTCCCTCCGTTCATAAATAGATGTCGTTGTTGACTTTTCGACATCACGTTTAACCACTTGTCTTATTCAAATTTTTTACGCAAATCTTATTTACTTTTTTATAACTTGTTTTATTATTGAAGGTACTTTAATTGTTGCATATTTATTTTAATATTTGCATAAAATTTTGAATAAGACGAACAGTAAAACGTGATGTCTAAAGGTCAACAGCGACATCTATTTATGAACGAGAGGAGTAGTTGATATTTAGATGTGCTACATTTACCTAATATAAAGAATTACCATTAAAAGTTTATTACCAATTGCCACCTATCTAGAACGTTGATAGCTTAGAGTAATTTAAGAGATATTTCTAAAGACAGTATATTGATGTAAAGGTTTTTTATATTTTTTGTTGTAGCTATATCTATAACTTGTCTGTGCATTGCCCACTACTATTTTATTTTCTACTAACAATGGTCTTCATCATATCTAACTCTTTATGTTGTTCCAAACCAAATGTTTAGTACTATTCATCATTCGAAATAATATTTTTCAAACAACCAAACACATATCACATGTTTAAGGTGCTTTTAGTAATACATCCAATACTAATGTTCTTATTTCACTTGTAACTAAATAGTTCAAATAATATTGTTAGTTCAAATGTGAATACTAAAAATTAAAGTTGACACGTATTATGAATGGAGTTTTATAGATGTTATAAATAATTATATTTGAAGACAAATATTATATGTAAATTAGGTGCCCGTCCTACCTAAAATTATAACTTAGGTCCGCCATTGGGTCCCCGTGGATCTGAACCCCCAATCCAGCCGGAGCGAGTCGAGGGAAGGAGACAAGACAAAAGTGACGCTTGTCTTGAAGCGGGATAGGGCCTGACTTGTTGCGCGTCCCGCCGCCGGCGGTGAGGTCGCCGACAAGGCACAGCAAACGGCGGCGGCGGAGCAGGACGGGAGACCGCGTTGAGTTTTTAGTTCGTCCACTCTCCTGATTCGGCAGGTTGCGGACTTTCTGTTGAACTGCTTTGATCCTTTCCGGAGGCTTGTTTGACAGTTTGACTGAGTTTGTTTTAAGCTGCTTGCTTTAGAAATTTGGAAAAAATTGTTGTGCAGCATTGAAAGTTCCTGATTCACGGAAAATACTACTGAAAGTTTCCACCAACAGAAAATATCATTAAAAGTTGCATGTTTACCTCTAGCATCTTCTTATTTTCTAGACAATTTGGCCTTACCTGTTATTCTGATCGATGTGGTTGCTTCCACTTTACCCATATGCATAAAAACAACAGCAGCCCGACTCACTCAAAAAAAAAAAAAAAAAGTGAGCACAAAAGCATGATTGTTGGCATCATTTCATTGCATATTTTATGCCAATAACCACCATATTTTCATTATAGTAGGCATTATTTTCTCTAATATTGACGAGTTTCACATGTAGTGTAGTGTCGTTTGAGTGCTATGTTGCAGAAATAGATGAAAAGACGACATAATAGCTCAAATGTGAGAAGTATCGATATAAAGCCCGACTCGACATGCAAAGAGGGCTTCGCACTAGCCCATGGTGCATAAAAGACACCATGGAATTCAACATGCAAGCCCAATGTCGTGCTCAATGCCTAAAGATTTTTAGAAAGTTTATCTTCCAGGACATCACTACATTGCAACGTGATTTTTACGAGTTTAAGACGTCGTCTAATGGAACTCCGTTGAATAGAAAAGTTTTAGATCCCGTCGAGAGCTTTCGAGAACATATATGGATTGTGCTGTTTGGATTCCGGAGCTGTCAGATATGGTCTCCGCAAGGAGGAGTCCGAATCAGGACAGATATTTTGGCATCGTATATATGGGAACTAAGACGACCGAATCTGGATATCCGCTGAATACCAAAGTTGTAGATAATTTCAAAGGCTACGAGATAGACTCATAGTTTGCCTCATTTGGACTCTCGACGTGGGAGTTATAATTTATGGAAGTTGGAGTTTAATATGAAAGGTACTAAACCGACATAGATTCAATCTCTAAAGATTGACATCGTGGACAACCTGATGTGTCCACGATTACAAGAGGAGGCCTACACGCCCCAAACACAGGGGGCACACGTGGGTACATGCTAAAAAGCCGCTACGCATTGTCGGGAGGCTGCCGGAGTTAAAAGAGCTACCATATTGAGCGATGTAGTCTAGTCGGCTAGTCATCTGCGTGGTTGCACTACACACGAGCTATAGAGAAGTAGAGCTATGTATCTTAAGAGTCGTCAATGATGCATCTGGGAGGTGCCGACCAGCACGCCTCTAGTGCGGATCGGCACCACTCTATTCTTGCTACGGTTGTTGTTCGTCTGGATTCTGTGGTCTTACTCGACGGGCCTTGGGAGCAGGGCCGGTGGCGGGCCTTTGGAGCAAGAGCGGGGACGGCTGGATCTGGAGGAGACCACGGCGAGGCAGAAAAGAAACGCCACCTTGTTCTGTTTCTTCGTGAATGAGATGTGGTCAAGGCCTCAAGGGCACTATAGTCACTTCCTCCTCCCATTATAAGGAAAATGCTAATTTCATAGTAGACTTGCAACTTTTAGTGCTATTTTTCGAAGCACAAAATTTTCAGTGGTATTTTCCATAAACCAAGAACTTTCGGTGCTACACAACTAATTTTCCCTAGAAATTTATATAAACTATGACCGGCTTAAGATTATTTGATAGGGTTATTTTATTATAAACTTAGATTAAAATAAAAATAAAAGCATATTATTTTATTTTATAAACTCAAAATTCAGCACGGATCTCAATTTTGAGCTCTGCCAAACCCTTACCTTCAGGGTCCACTGCATGGTTCTCAGAACTAACGAAAACCGATTGATTTTTGCGAAATCCTGTCCAGTCCGGTTCTATCAAACAACTGGTTTTCGAGAAAAGAATTTCAAAATTTAAAAATGAAATTTCAAAAACAATCAAACAGAGCGGTAAACCAAGAAAAGTGCGAGAAACTTAGTGTTTCGGTTTACCCATAAAATCGCTTGGCTTACCATTTTGAACTCGTTCACATTTCAAAATTTGCATTTGTCTGGTTTTTGTATGGCCACCGATAAACATGAAACACGGTTTCTTGACCCAAAGGATGACCCTACTACACGGTTTCTTGAAAATTTCGGAGATCACCGGTAAACATGAAATTTTTGAAATTTCAGAAATTTCGTCAAACAAAGTATAACATTTTTAAAAAGTTTTGACATGATTTCACAAGAATTTGTCTCCAAACTATAAAATATCATGATTGCATATATAAACAAGGCATTTGGACCCATATAGGTGGTAAGGACGTAATTTCGTTTGATACTGTTCACTTCGACCTTATTACTGACCCATCAGAAATGACAAAAAAGTCGGATATTTTGATGAAATTTCGCCGAATTTTTTTTCCTAGCACCATACAGATAACATTGCAAATGCACACGTGAACCCATCCTCGGAGATGGCTTCCCGGATTGCCAACATGAACGTTGCAGCCCTCAAGACCAGCAGGTTGCTCTCGAATTGGTTTAACCTCCACCGGCCCCTCTCGGTTTTTAATGAATGAAATTTGTAGCGTGGGCTCCTGCGAGTGCTTTTGGAGGCATATGCTTCTTATCTCTAATCTATAATATCTATATAAGTCATACCCACTAAGTGCAATTACTTTTCTAAAGCTCAATTCTCATTGCGTCACATCACCTAAATAATCTGGTCCATCAATTTATTTTGTTCGGTTCATCACCACCATCCATCATCCACAATGGAAAACAACATCAATGTTTATTGGCTTCCTCCTGCATTTCATCCGGAGAAGAAACTGCCAGCCCGTACTCAAACTCTCTTCAGTTTTTCCATTTGCATTACAAGAACAGGCACGCATCCATCAGGCCCCTCTTCCTCCCATTATGAATCCAAAATTGTTGTCAAAACTGAGGCCACTACTCAGTAATCAAGAGGTCCTTCTTAACGGTGTTATTTCTCATTTAATTTTCTCTCCAACCTGACCGTCAGTTTCTCCTTTCGATGTTATTCGGGTTCGTGGAGGCCACCTACACCTGCTATTCTTCAGGCTGATGACTATATAAGATCGGGCTCTGTATAGGAGGTTGCCAACACAAAAATCTCCACTAAGCCTTCTCATCTACTCTTATCGCTGCAACTATAAGGCTGCATTAAGCCCTCCTAAGCAGGATTCAACAACTTTTTTTTAGATGAATGAATTCTTTTTTCTGCTTATGACTATAAGGCTGCATTAAGCTCTGAATATATTTTTGAACATACATTCTGTTCAAGTGTCATATTTTTGCATTTTAGTCTCGGTTACAGCTTCACGGTCCCATATGAACCGGCATTAGCACAACATTTCAGTTCCATATTACACAGAGCATTTACTTTGGTGATATGCACTGGGTGTTTTCTTTCCAGCCGTACAATGAATTCTTTTTTCATTCATTGGTATACCACTCTTTCCAATAATGTCTATTGGCAGTAGTTTTTGACATGTCAATTAAGTTGCTCTGCATTTACCACTGATTACTACACATTTCATTCCACTTTAGTACTTCAAAATATCCTAACATTTTTCCTATAATTAAGTAACTCTATTTCAAATTACTCTTCTGCTACCAATCTTAGTATCAATCAGTCTAGAATTCCCGTAGCAACGCGCGGGGAATTCACCTAGTATCTATATAAGTCATACCCACTAATTTTTCTAAAGCTCAATCCTCATTGCGTCACATCACCACTTTTGTTTCCACCGTCAGATCATGACATTTGAATCCCATCTAGCCGTTTCATTCAAGTTTCCTCCATCCTCACCTCAAGTGGCACTCTTTATTAGTACCATCATGGCTAGCATTACTCTCCATTAGCACCAACCGTACATATTAAATCCATTCTGAAACCGCTGTGTCAATTTTTGGTCACCACTGTATTTCTCATCCCTCACTAACTCTGCACTCTTAATGGTGCTCACCTTTTCTTAAACTAAATTATTCACGGATGAATAGCTTGTAAGTGTTATTAACCAGAATTCATTTTCTTTCATGCCATTAAGTGCAATTGGTTCTTCCTGCTCCTGGCTTAGATTTTTTTCGTTTATAAATAACACATGTTGTGTGAGCGTCACCATTACCACCGCAGGTAACCATACTTTTCTCCCAATTCTGCCATGCTACAGTGAAGCCATTCTATTCTGTCTCTTCCAAACAATCTCTTCGTGTCTACCTACCTATTTTCTAAAAAACTCTTGACTTTAGCATTTCTTCACTGTAGGAATGGCATGTTTCATTTTCTTTCCCCTATCCTTCACCTTAGTTTCCTGCTCCCATTTTGTTTACTTATTTGACCGTACAATCAGTTCATTCATCTTTCATAAATGGGTATTATTATCCTACAAATCCTGTATGATTGGATCTCTATGTTTGACAAATTTGCCATCACAGTTTGTTTTTAATTTTAGTTTGTATTATTTTCCTACAAAGCCGTTTGGTTCCCATCCCATCCTTTTGTTCTTTTTTTTTTTGAATTATATAATACAACTCAAACACTCACAACGCACGCACAATCACCCATATAAACGTACATACGCAAACCTTATCCCTATGAGCATCTTTGAAGACTGAGCCGACAAATCCTCGAGATTGACGAAGTCACCACTGGCGCCTCGCTGTCGACGTGGCCGTCGCCTCCCGCTGAACGCACAACGCCGTTAAATCCTAGGAAATTCGCTCCCATGAGGAGTCGAACCCAGGACCTCAGGTGCTACTGAGGCTCTTGTAACTACTAGGGCAAAATTGTCTGGGACACACTGAGAAATTATGGTTTCGTCCATAACACACCAACAAAGTCGAAATTGTCTGCAGCACACTACGATTTTGGAAACTCTTGTCCGTGACACACTATGACCATTTCATAATTGTTTTCAACTTTTTCATCTCAATTCATAGCATGCATTAGAATTTGAAACTTGGCACCAATGTACATTGTTGGATTATCTATCATTAAAAAATGAAGCTAGATTTTTTTTGATTGTTTGCACCGCGTGATCATTGTTTTAATATTTAATATGTCAATCAAATCATTAAAAAAATAGAATAAAATCTACCTCCATTTTTTAACGATAGACAATGCAACAATGTACATTGGTGTCAAGTTTCAAATTCTAATGTATCTTATGAATTGAGATAAAAAAGTAGAAAACAATTGTTAAATGGTCAGTGTGTCATAGACAAGAGGTTTCAAAATCGTAGTGTGCTGCAGACAAATTTGACTTTCTTGGTGTGTTGCAGACGAAGCCATCGTTTTTCAGTGTGTCTCAGACAAATTTGCCAACTACTAGACTACAAGCCCTTTCGCTTCCTTTTGTTCTTTTTTGATGTTGATCCGAGGAAACTTTCCCCCATCCTTTTGTTCCAGATGACGAATTTGAAAGAAGGCACGTAACAAGTGACATGGTTCAAATTATTATATGTTTTGTTTCATATTTTTTAATTCCCTCTACCATATATTTGCCCTGTTAATTGTATCCATGCTCTGTGATAGGACACTATGAATATGTTGTGTTGATAAAATATTTATTCATCCAATGCTTAACAAAAATTACCTCTTAAATATCCGCAGCAGTGCGCAGGGAATTTTTCTAGTATCAAACATTGACTCAAGAGAGGGTGGACACGTGTAGTGATTGTTAACGACTCTATCCTCCGAGAAGTTCCATTTTTGCGGACAGCCGGCCTGCAGCATTGGAGACTCCGTCTGATTTGTTTGTCTCCAGTGTTGGACGTTAAGGATCGTCAAAGCATATACGGGAAACTACGAATATGGCGCACCACGGTGTTGTGTTGTTCGTAATTAAGGATTAATAACAATTTCGCCATGGAAGAAGAAGAGGCGCCGGTGCCAAGCAAGCAGCTCCGGAGCGACAGCGGCCAGCAGCAGCTCGAGAACATCGTCTTCTCGCCGCTGAGCATCTACGCCGCGCTGGCCCTGGTGGCCGCCGACGCCCGGGGCGCCACCCTGGACGAGATCCTCCTCCTCCTCGGCGCAGCGTCGCGCGACGAGCTCGCCGAGTTCGCGCGTGCCGTGGGGGACCGCGTCCTCCTCAAAACCGACGACGGCGACGGCGGGCCGTCGACGTCATCAGAAGACGAGGGCGGCGGCCCTGGCGTGGCGTTCGCCGGCGGCGTCTGGCACGACAAGACGGTGGCGCTGAGGCCAGCGTACCGCGCGGCCGCCGGCGAGTCCTACGGGGCCGTCATGCGCGCCGGCGACTTCAAGGGACAGGCGGAGGAAGTGCGGGAGGAAATCAACAGGTGGGTCTCAGCGGCACGAACCGGCTCGTCGCCTCCCTCCTCCCTCCAGGCTCCGTGGACTCGACCACCCGTCTCGTGCTCGCCAGCGCCGTCTACTTCAACGGCACCTGGGCCGACCCCTTCGCCAGGAAGCACACCGCGCACCGCCGCTTCCACTGCCTCGACGGCACCTCCGTCAACGCGCCCTTCATGCGCAGCCGGAGGGACCAGTTCGTCACCACGCACCACGACGACGACGGCGGCGGGTTCAAGGTGCTCAAGCTGCCGTACAAAACGCGACGACCTCCGGGCGCCGGCGCCGACGACGACGATAGCCCGCGCCTCTCCATGTGCGTCTTCCTCCCCGACGCCCGCGACGCCTGCCGCACCTCGTGGAGACGATGGCGTCGTCGGAGTCGGACCGTCCGGCCGGCTTCAGGCTGCGCGACCGCCTCCCGACGCGGCGCGTCCGGGTCACCGACTTCACGCTGCCGAAATTCAAGCTCTCGTTCGCGAGCCGCATCGACGGTGTCCTCAGGGACTGTTGGGAATTCCCCATTAAGGCAACAAAGGATCCGACACTGACTAACAAATATCACTCATGGAACAACTAGACAGCATTTCATTTCTGAGGTGTAACTTCTTCTGTTCCGTCCCGTTATACGGAGCCCGAGGGCGGGTATTTATAGGGAAGGGCAAGGGTTATTTTGACATGACCAAAATACCTTTGGCCACCCACTATATTCGCGGAATATTCTATACAATATTGTCATAAGGGTACAAATGTCATTTCTAATCATCGACGGGAACCCTAACTTTGTGACATCATCCGCCAGCCTGGCTCTTGGACGCTATCGAGCCGGGCTTCGTCTCCCGGTGGTGCCGCCATTCCACGCGGTAGGTGGAGAGACTGCGCTCTCCAAACAATGTCGGCAGCCCGGCGTCGCCGCTCGCTGAGCCGCCGCCGATTCTCCGCCAGACCGCGGAGAAGCTACGCACTCCCGGAATGTCGGCAACCCCGCATCGCCTGCAGTTAAAAAAGCCAAGGGAAATAGGGTGACATTATTATCGTAAATACCGATCCCCAACAGTAGCCCCTCGCGGTCACTTCGATGGGCAGAAACCGCGACACATGATTGGTGATTTCCGAACGTCACCCCCCCTCCGAAGTTGGGACGAGGGCCGATTTTTTTTCGAGAAACGAGGAAATGCCATAAATGCGACGCCCACTGCCTATATATACGGGGGGAGAGGGGGCTGGAGGACCCCGTGCTTCCACTCCCGAGTCGAATTGCTGCCGTGTTTTCTTTTGAAAGTTTCGCGCCGCAATTCTCGCCTCCCGGAATTTCTGTTGAGTTGCCGCGAAGTTCTTGGTGTCGCTGATTCCATTTGCCGCCGTTTTCTTGTTGAAAGGTGAGTTTGATTGTGATTTTACCGCTGAATGCGATTATTGTTCTTTTGTGGGTTATTTACGCTTTTGAGCTTTTTATTGTAGATGCCTCGCGTTAAGCAGACTGCTCGTTGCGTTGACGAATCTGATGAGGAGTTTCTGGCTGATTCGCCTGCCGCTAATGTTGAGGGAGATGCCGACCTTGGCGGGGCGAGTAAACCAGTGGAGGTTGATTCTGATGTTGCCGCGACTCCCAAGGATTCCAGGGGGATCCAAACCCCGCCGCAGATCCGGACGTATTGGCGACAGCGGCCTCTAAAGCTGCCAGAATTTCGGGCGCCAGCAGAGGTACTAAATCTGCCGCTTTTTTAGGTAAGGGTTTGGGGGAGTCGAGTTATTTTCTTGCATATTGTGAGTCTGCTCTTGCTGGGTCTGCAGCCAAGAGAGTGAGGGGCGCTGTAGATACTGGCTCGAAAGGGAAAGATGTGGTTAACGTCGACGATGATGGTGAAGATCTTTCCGGGGTGCCGGCCTCCCCTAGCGAGCTGGTTGGGGGGGGGGGGGGGGGATTCTTGGGCAAAACACCGGCATTGAGCCGACTTTCCGGTTTGGGCCTTCAAAAGTCACTCCCGTTGATATCGAGAGGTTTGTCGCCTTGGGGTATTTTGAGTCTGGGAAAGCTCGTGCTCTTGAGGGGAGGAAATTCCCCGACCCGAAAACAATGAGGCCATAGTGTATCGTGACTTCTACGATGCTGGTTTTAGACTGCCGTCTTTTGGTTTTCTGGCCCGTATCTTGGATAGATATGAGCTGGACTTGCACCATTTGACTCCTAACGCCATCGCCACGGTGTCGAAGTTTATATGGGCAGTTCGTAGCTATGGCTCGGCTTTACATTCTGACGCTTCTGCCGGTTTTTTGATGTAAAGCATGACATGAAACCCGTGAGTTTCGGTGGTGTGAAATATTATCCCCAGTATGGCTGTTGCAGTTTTCAGCCCCGCTCTTTTGTAAAGAAATCCAAGTATGAAAATGTTGAGCTGGTTGGTGGTCGCCGGAATAAGTGGCCTCGAGATTGGCGGAGCCACTGGTTCTATGCTGAGGTTCCAGAAGAGAAGGCCTCTGACGGCAGTTCGTATTATCCTCTGTTTAGCCGCTCTAAAGGCCTGCGGCCAGTGCTGTCGCCGGAATTCGGAGAATCAGAGGGTTTTAAGAAGTGTTGCAACGCTTTTCTCACCGCGATCAAGATGAGCAGTGCCAGAGACCTGGTGGAGGAGTTTGTGGCTGCTTGCATTTGGCCCATACGGAGTGGTTGGAGCCCGCTGAAGTTGAAGGCTAAGCGGCTCGCCAAATTGAATCCTAGCTACCAGGTGCCGTCTTTTGGAGTTAAGAAGCCCGCCGGGATTTGTTGGCGTTTCTTACGCACAGAGATTAAATTCAACTCCGCAAGCGCACGGAACACCGTTGTAGCATTTTACCCAGGAGTATTCCAAGGGTATCGTATTTATATTTCCACAGGGAAGCATAGCTAAGAATATCATGAATTAACAAGGAAACATCTATTATTTATAACTTGCAAACTAGACCAAAGCAGGGATACATATGAAAGATATGATGGGTGGCAAGCAAACTCACACAAAGATTCCATATGAAAATAAAGATATAGGACTAGTCAACTGGGAGGACAACGAGAAGAAGGGTATCAGCCTAGAGGTTACAAATATCTATTTAAGCTTTTATTACAGATACATTCAAGCGCATCGGGGCACGGATGTGTCATAGTGGGGACCAAGATCACCACCATAAGGAACCACCCGCTATAATTAAGACCCTGCCTGTCCAACCCGGACGTGGTGGATTACAGAGACCGGTGTAGCTGTCACATACACTCGCGGCTACCATCCTCCGTGGGGTTGGGTGCACACTCACGCCTAGAAATAATTCTAGATAACTTACTCCACCGGAAGAGAGCAAGCCAACCATGCATAACAAATCTATGTGGATTGTGTAAGCATTTGCGGTGCAAACAACCCGTACAGATAGACCTACCATACACAGACGTGGCGCCAACACAAGAATTTCTCTATAATTATTGCTTAAATAAATAAATGTAAACTAAAAGGAAAACTAATTAATAAGAAAATAAATAAATAAGAAAAATAATTATATTAAATAAGATCTCATAAAAGAAAAGATACAAGAGAGCTTTACCCAATATCCGAAGAAAACTCCGGGACTCCGAGGGAAGCTCTCACTTCTACTCTAACTCCCATGACCAACTAGCCTGCTCTAAACTACACAGTGGAATGATCTTCCATGAGATGAGCGTGACCCTACTTTGGATCTTCTCTTCTCAAGTGTGGAGGTGCTGGTTGGAGTGAGGGAGGGGTCATCTATTTATAGTTGAGTTGCCTTGGGAGAGTGGAGAAGGTCTTGAAGCATTTCGTGGAATATTCCCTTCTTGCCGACGTCTCCTGGCTTGGCCGGTGCGTCAAGTGGCTTGTGACCGACTCTGGAACCGACTGGAGAAAGATTGAGGCGGTTGGAGATTGGCTTGGGCCGGCCGGCCTAGTGTTTGGGCCGGCCAGCCTACTGTTTTCTGGTTTTCGTCCAATCTTGCGCGAGGCATAACTCCTGTTCCCGAATTCCGAATTGGGTGATCCAAAAGCCTATTTTGACTATCTTGACGAGGGCTTTGACATGGAGGGATCAAATTTGTGATTTGAATAATTATTTCTTGATGTCCAAGTCATTCCTTATTTCTTGCGTCGAATGTCGTCGAGATGTCCAAGCAGGACCTTGTTTATCTTGTGCTTTTTGTATATTTGCTTTTTATCCATGATTGTAAGCACAATTGCACCAATATTCCTATGTACCTTGCAAAACAAGATCTCATCCAAAACTTGTGGAACTTTATTAGTTTTAATGCATAAAACATTGGTGCATACCTTTTATTCGCCAATAAGTTGACGGTCATTTTATGATTTAATGGCCGTCAACACCTCCCCAAGCTTAAACTTTGCTCGTCCCGAGCAAACTCAAAACTTAGGTACCGGCGGATCAGGAGTTACAAAGAAAACGCCCCATGGGTAATAAAGATGCAACAACGTACTCCCTAAATGGTGGTAAGTATACAAGAGCACGGAATATTTACGAGTGTTGCACATGTGTGGGGCGTGTATGCTTCACCTTGTCATATAGCATTGAAGATTAGAACAGCACTTTTGGACGAGTCAAACAATTTTTAGCAGGTGTATATCCAGAGTTTTTTATGTGCTGCAAGACAAGGTAAAAATTCTCCTTTGTTTGGTTCACACTTCCCCCTCTCCTTAATATGAGGCTATCCCTACAAAGCTTCACTCATTCCTACTTCTACCATATTGGGGTGTATGTGGAGCTTGGTAAGGAAATGCACATTTATCTTGCGTATATTGTAAAGCTAAAGAATAAATCTTTAAGAGACATAGCAACTCCTTATACTCCGGTCATAGGGAAAAATGTGATGGAGGGGGAGAAGATAAACTCACACTTATGGAAGGGGGTTTTGAAAACTTTGGTCCTTTCATTTGCTCAAGATGTTATGATAAGAACCATATAGCCTTTTATTTTGGGATGCAACCATGGAGTTCTTCTTTTTCTCTCTCTCTTTTTTTTGGGTATACTCTATGGTGCATGAGGCTATAACTTTTGCATGGTCCGTAAAAACATTTTGAACTATTCTTGAGCTTTTTTTTTGAATGGACCGAAAGTTTTGCAAATGAATGTGGGTGGAATGGTACGGAGATGTTTGATTTTTCAAACATTCCTTTTTGGTGGAAAGAACTCAATACTCACGCGAAGGAATGATGACCGAGATAAAGAGAGTGCTTACTCTCAAAAGCATTTAGACCTTAACAAAACTCAACGCATGAGCAAATGGCTATGAGTGGGGCTTTTTCGACTATTTTCATGATAGGCTCTGGTAGGTAAATAAATCCTCACAAGAGAAGTGTTCCAAAACGAAAAGGGTTTTTAGGTACTTGCAGCAATTAAAATGAAAACATCTATGGACTTTCACCATGCTAAGAAATTGCAACAAGTCCTAATCATGCCATATCATAATCCACAATGCTTAGACTTGGTACGATGTATGCAACCCACAAAAAATGTAGCAACACTAGTGATTGTTGACTATGCTCGAGTATAAATAACACACATGTCAGGGAGTAGAGGTTGCCATCAATGCCGCACAAAGGGAGCTATCATGTAACTAATCATCATTTCCTTTAGTGCAGATTCACCAATATTCTAGCATTTTTATTCAAAACAGGGAGATTTTATGATCGATAGGGATTACTTACCTGGGGTCCTCCCCAAGTTGAGTCTTCGCAAGACTTAAGCTTGAATAGGCCGCTTCCTCTATTCTTCTGTGTCTGCAAAAAGAATGAGGGTGATACAGGGGCTAGCCCCTATTGGG